>VWZG01000235.1:384530-419288 GCA_013396735.1 Grallaria varia
GGTCCCTTTCTGCCTGGCTGCTCTCCAGCCACTCTGTCCCCAGCCTGTAGCGCTGCATGGGGTTGTTGTGGCCAAAGTGCAGGACCTGGCACTTGGCCTTATTGAACTTCATCCCATTGGAATCAGCCCATCTCTCCAGTCTATCCAGATCCCTCTGCAGAGCCCTCCTGCCCTCCAGCAGGTCGACACTCCCTCCCAACTTGGTGTCATCAGCAAATTTGCTGCTGATGGTCTCAATCCCCTCATGTAAATCATCAGTAAAGATGTTAAACAGGACTGGACCCAACACTGACCCCTGGGGGACCCCACGGGTGACCGGCCGCCAGCTGGATGCAGCCCCGTTCACCAGCACTCTCTGGGCCCGGCCCTCCAGCCAGCTTTTAATCCAGTAGAGAGTACACTTGTCCAAGCCATGGGCTACCAGCTTTTCCAGGAGTGTGACATGGGAGACAGTGTCAAACATGCTCTCCTTCAAGTTGATGTGGATAAATATAAGAAGTATGGCACAAAAAAATAAGACTATCAAGCTGTGTCCTTGCTGAGGAAGCCATTGTGATCTAGAGTAAGGTTGGTGACCACTGTTGGCTGCATGCAGACCCTTCCTGCTCTGTCAAATGTTATCGCCAGTTCTTGTCCCAGGGACTCTGCAGCATACTTGAGCCAGCCCTTCTGAGCCAGCAGACTGCTGGCTGCTTCAGAGTCCCCTAGCCAGGGTTTGTAGAACCTCTTTCACTTGACATGGGAGGGAGGTGTCCATGGTTGTCTCAGGTCCAGAGGTACCTTCTGGTGCATGGCAGCAGGAGCTGTGGCACCTGCTGCAGATAATCCTTGTGTCTGTCACTGTGGCTGTCATTAGCACAATGAGTGGCACGTGAAGCTCATAAAGGCAAACAAGAGAATGCATTTGCGGGATGCAGCATACCACATTAAAGGATCTATTGGGTTAGTCATCTTTAACAAGGCAGCATGAGAGGGCAGCCTAACCCAAATGCAGTTATACTGAATTCTTTTGCTAGCCCTAGAGGGCAGAGTTAAATTTATAGGGTGGGGTTAGTATGTGCTGTAAATGTTCCTCCTTTAAATGTGTTTTTCATTTTAAATATAAATATTAAAATCTTACTGAAGTTTAAATATGCATTCATTTGACATTCAAGAAAGGGGTACTAGGCAGTGCTGCTTAAATCTTCAGTTTCTGGGCAACAAGTTCATTTTTCTCAGATGCTATTTATCTGAAAACTTGTAAATATGTTCCTTTCTAATATAATTTTCAATCTTTAATCCCTCATTTTAAGAATTAAGTATGTTGAAATAGCATTTGTACCAGATGAATTTGACGTATTGAACTAACAGGTCATTATAAACATGTTTAAAAGTTTCTACAGCAAGTTTGCAGAGAGGTGATTCCTTTTAAAACAATAAATGAAGCAAAGTCTGTAATACATAGATTGCTCTTAAAATTCCCTTTTCCTTCATTTTTTTTCTCTAATAACATTAACACTTAAACTGTCCCAATTAGGCTTTAAAATTTATGCTTAGCTAGTAAAGTCTGACTCGTCTGGCTTCCCTTCATTTTGCTGCTTAATAACTGTCTGAAGACACGTTTTGCTAAGCCAATATTAACAGATGAGCATATTATTTTAGCAACAAGAGCTTTGAAGTTGCAAAGTATTAATGAGGGAAATAAAAAAATTGTAGACAGATGCAAAGATGCAGTAGTTGGTGACTTTTGTCAGCCAAAGAATTTCTTTTGTCTCTGAGGCTGAAGCAAGTTTTTGGTTGTGTTGTTTTGGTTTTATTTTTCTTCCCTTTTTGATCCCTGTTGGGAGGATCTTCATGTTTGAAAATTCAAATTTTTCAATTTCTGTGTTTTACTCAGGTCTGTGTTTGCTTAATGCTGCTCTTTCTTCCCTTTGACTTTCACATTTTCTTTTCCTGTGGCAAATTTGAACTTTCTTCGGTTTGGGACAGCTAGGGCAAAATGAATCGCCCCAAATACAATTATAACAAAAAGAGCAAAGTCTGTGAATGATCCTTTGCTGTTTCCTGAGTCGTTCCAGCCTCATTAATCAGCGCTGGTGCTGCGGAGCCTTGTGGTGTATTATGTCGCCAGCACAGCAGCTTCTCCGTCCCTTTCCCCCACCCCCTGCATGCCTACACAGTGGGGAAAACTAGAGAGGGAAGCCATCAATCTTTCCTGTCTTAGATGTCAGCAGTGATTCTCCTGTCGACTTCCTGCTCTCTCTGTCATGCCCAACACCTGTGTTTAGAATTAGCTCTGATGCTGTGGGTCTCACTTGGCTCTTCACCTGTTCTGCCCCAACTAAATAGCTGTTAAAATACAGCAGAGCAGCTAAATGCTCTAGCATGTGAATGGTAACCACCACTGTGGGTTGTGGGGTGATTTTTGTTGCAGCTGCTATTGTAATACTGTCATAATTTTCTGTAACAGTGTGGGGTTTGGGTCTGAAATATGTTGCTTTTATTTCAGCCCAAAGGTGAGCTTGTGAGCAAGAATTATTTTTTTTTTAATTTAGAGATGAAAATATTTATTTGGTATATTACAAATAGATGTTTAAGCCTATTTCCCATCAGTTAGCTTGCTGGGATAGATTCATGAATGAATTCCAAAGAAATCAGTTACTCCAAAGTTTTGTCCTTACCTTCAGTCACTCAGAGCATATAACTAGCAAAAGACAATTTGGGATTTTGTTTTTATATATCTATATCTGGCTAGTGCATCTCTTGAAAATATGTCTGTTTCCCCCATCATTGAATAGTTTGAGAAGCTGAGATGCACTGTCGCTGTACCTCTAGGGCAGGATTAATATAATAATTTTATGGCTTGTTGTGTTAAATAATAGGTCTTAATTGGACTCTAAACAGCCAAATTTTTATGTATATTTTTATGTAATTGTGTAACATTTTTATACCTAATTAAAAGGCGAAAGCAGTCCTGAGAATTGTCTGTCTGCTGGCAGCTTTATCCTACTTCCTTGAATGGGTGCTAGGTTTTTCTGTTTTTAAAACCCAGAGAGAGATGAAAGCACAGGCATAAAGTTTGTCTGCTGTCATTTCAAGCATATGGTGACAATATTTATGCGGAGTTATAAAGAAGAGATGTTCTGAAAACTTGAGTCTCGTGAATGCTTCCACTTGATTTTATTTGTGTAAGTCTTTGTGAAGTGGAGGAACTGTATAATGACTGATTTTACTACATATTTGAGAAGCAGCTTTCTGTTGACTGTGTCAGGCAAATACATGTATTCAACAGGTAAATACTTCTGTTCAGTACTCACAGAATTCATAATACTAAACATGACATGTATAATCAAGATACCAAAAATTGGCTGTGACATGGGTTGTTTTGATCTGTGTGGATCTTTTCCTTATCTCTAGCAACTTTGGTGTGTCTTCCAGTTCTGGCACATTTATCTCATGAGACGGAGAGTGTGTTTTTGACTGCTGAATTGAGGCCTTGACAATTGTAGTTCTCCTGATTACCAGTGTGGCATACTGAGCAAAGCTCTGCTTTGGTCCAAGAGGGCAGCATTGGATTTTGAAAGCTATCATCTTTCCCAGTATTCTCTTTTGCACTGAAAATGGATATGGCTGTACTATAGGATTTCAGGACCAGACTTTAGCCTTCTTACTCTGGGATAAGAATGTAATGATTATTCATGATTATTTGAGAGGATTTGGATGTTGGTAGTTTTCGATATGAGGAGCAGCAGTGGTTTATCTCATTGCAAAAAGGGAGGTTAGGTAAGAGAACACCTGAATTTTTGTGCATTTTGGACCAAGCTTCATTTCGTAATGTGGCTGAGAAATGCACTGTGGTGTTTGGAATTGCCATGCAGAAGTCCGATTGAGAGACAACAATAGATGTTAAATCATCTGTCAGATACTAGACTCTTAATAGTAGTGAAGCCTAACATGCAGCACTGCTGGTGTAGGTGCACATACCACACAGAGTTAAACATATGAACAGCAGGCTCACACTGTGCTTACTACAGATGTCTGAATGAGTGAGTGCCTGTGGGCTGAAGCTGCATGTCTTGTGGCTTTCACTCTGCTCCACTGGGAAGTCTTCACTCCTTTTGTTTTTATCCTTTTCCAACTTCAGTACTTTCAAGCACACAGCTCCCATCCCCTGACCTAACAGCTTCATTGAAGTGCATTCCAGCCCCATGATTTCATAGTACCAGGCAGAACTCCCCTGCCACGCTGCTATGCTGCCCGCTGCTTCTCACGGAGTGAACAAACAGGGAACATAAACTCTCTCCAAAGGAGCAATGTTCTCTGTATATTTTTAGTGCAAGAAATCCAAGATTCATTTGAGGGTGTTTTGTGGAGGGTTTTTTAATATAGACTTCTGCTAACACAATGGAATATTTCATGCCACCCTATTTGCTGTAACTTGTCATGCTTTATGTTGTTAAATGGAATCAAAGGAGTTAAAGATGAAAGGCTTCTAGTCAACTGGTCCCTCAGCTGGGAGCCAGTGTGGGTTTGTTCTTTGTAATGGATTTGTTAGTACTTTACTCAGGTTCAGCCTAGCTCAGTTTTCATTATTTACTTATTGCTGCAGATTCCGTACTTTAGGTTAAGTAATTGCCAAGCTTAGACTCAGTGTAATGCTGCTACTGTTTGTTTCTGATATTTAACTTGCTATTTATTGCCCTTATACTGAACAAACCTTTTGTAAGCAGTTGTTTATCATTTGAACATACACAGCACCATTAAAGATGTCATCCATGCCTTCACTGGTATTCTCTTTACTGGATAGACAGAGAACTTTGTTCTCTCATTATAGGAAACTATGTCCATTTTACAGTGTACTTGAGTGTTTTCTTTTCAAGGGGTAGTGTGTCACCAGATGCTAACTTACATAGTACTACAACAAATCTACCTTTCCTTAACTCATTCTTAGCCTTTGAGTATTTGGAGCTAGTACAGTATTAGAACATATAGTTTATGTTGAGACACTGATGTATTATGTTTTCTTGGTAAAAGATGTTCTCAAACTGCCTGTTTAAATGTCACTATTGCATTTTTATATATTGAACTTATTATACTTAAATTCAGGGACATAATTTTGCTAATACATCCAGTGTGTTCATAGTGACAATCTACAAACTGGACAGTGATCTGGGAAGGAGAAAAGACGGATAGAGACAGATAACGCATTATGGGAAGCATATGAAGCAAGGACTCTGGCTGCAAGAGAACAGATTCTGTGTGACTTGGGTACTGGCAAAGTTTTCAGACAGAACTATTCTCCACGAGCTCAGGGTATCGGCTCTTTTTGGGTCATGGTATTGACACATGAGCTGATCTCTGCTGACTGCACAGAAATTCATGCTTTCTGGTGTAACAGACAGTTACCCCAAGGGGTAGAGCTGCTTCTGCACTGAAGAAGCACTAGCTTCAGGGTCCCAGGGAAAAGAAGGAATAACATCAGGAAACATTTCAGGTGATGCTGTCTTTGACAAGACTGCAGTTGAAAGATGCAAGTTTCTGCACCGTGCTTTAACTTGGTCATCCAAACGAACTTTACTTGATGCACATCCATAGTGGATTTCTAGCACATTATGAAATTTTTTAGCTTTTCAAACTGTGCAGGTAAAAAACATATTTAATACAAAGTCACTCGAGTCAAGGCAGTAGTAACTTAATTAGTAATAATAACCTTACCATATGACACTCTTACTGTCTTGATATATCTTGCAAGAACTCTTTTGAGAAGCCAGGAGCGGAAAGCACAAGTGGAGGAAGAAGAAGATACTGGAGGGGTGAAACTGTCTGATAAGAAAATGGAGAATAGGGCTGTAAAAAGTATAGCCCGTGAAGAAGAGTGTGGTTAAACACGCATATAAATGGCGCTGGAAAGCAAGAAGCACTATGGGGAGAAATAATTCTAGGAAGGAGTATCACGATTTGCCCTGAATGAGGGGACATGGAGATGAGAAGAGGTTATATGCTCTGACAAACAACTGGCTGTTCTGGGTTCCCTGTAGGGTCAGAACACCATCTCAGTGATCATCTATTTATAGCCTAATTTTCTTCTGGACTTCTTATTCTCTTGGTGAAGAGCAGGAACATGGGAAGCAAAAAACAAATGTTATGCCTGTAAAGTACCTGTTGGATTGCCTAGCAACTGCTCTAAGCCCATAGTAATAGAAGTACAGCTCTGAAGCTAAATGTATACCAAGTTACCCAAGTTTCTATAAGACTTTATTTATATACATTGGAATGCTGTGTGGCTCCTTCTGTAGGTGAGCACCTGGCCCTTCTCACTGTTAACAAGAAGCTGGCTGCAGTCCTTGGGCCAGGTAGCAGCTTAGTGGGAGGTGAGTGGTGAGAAATGATCTGATGTAGGTTCCTAGGAAAACAAGGGATCAAATGGCAAACGAGATTGAGTAGCATAACTCCATTTTTGTGTAACGGAGAAAAGAGGCATGGGTGGTCAAGGACTGGAGCACAAGGACTGGAAGCTGGAACTACTGTTGGAGGAAATAGTGTGCTTTTCATTGCAGTGACTACCTTGCAGCTCCTGTGCTGGAGGTTCTCCAAGAGCACTTAGAAACTGACTCAAGAATATACTAGAAGTCAAGAAGATATTTAGGATGAGGTGTAGGGGTTACCACCAAGACTGAAATGTGTAGGCATTTATGTGAGCAGGAGAAATTAGCATGGCAGCTAGCCCAAACCTGCTCTTGCCTGTCAGCACAAACACTTAAACATTGGATAAGAAAATTGTCTTGATCTGAAAAACAGGCTAACTTTGAAAGCAGAGAATTTTTCAGCAAATTTTGAAGGAAGTACGCTAGGCTTTTCTGAACTATAGATCATGTTTTTTTAAAAAAATCATATTCCACTTGGAAATACTTTCTCATTAATTTTTCTTGAGCCTGAGTCAAAATGAATTAAGTCAATTTGAAGTCTTTTTTTTTATAGTTAAAAGTAATGGTACTTGGCCTTGAATTTGACTACCATTTTATGTGGTTTAATAGTTGTACAACTTTTTTTCTCCCACACACATTTGTAAGAGATTCACCGAAAAGAAAACAGACTACATCAGTAAACAAATTGTCCCAGCTAAGTTATGGATGTTGTTCATAAAATTTAGCAGGAAAAAATCATGCAGCCACAGGCATAACAACGTTGACGTTCCTGCTGCACAACAGAGTCTGAGGTTTGTATTGTGCAGCTTTGTGATTGGGACTCCTTGCTGAGGTTGGGGGACCCTCATTTGTAAGTCGAGCGGTCTTGCATGCTCTTACAACTTGGCATGTAACAAGCATTTTCACATAAAACATTACTGAGCTACTTCTGAATATGGTGGAATTCTTTGGAAAGGTCGGGGAGGTAATTGATCATATGCTGACAGCTTGGGGCTCTGAGAAAATGGTCAGATGGAGGGCTGGGATGCAGGAAAACAAACTTTCTAAGATGATAACTGTCACATAGCCAAGCTATACATGTTTCAAGCTTTTTTAATCTTTGCTCACAATCTCAGCTTCTTAGTCACTCTTTTTTCAATTTCTCTGTGAAGTCTCTTCATATGTTGACATTTCACTGGTCCTGATGCATGGACAGTATCCCAGGTGTGATCTTGAGCTATAGCAGTATTTCTTTGTAGAGCCCTTTTAGAAACTCTACTGCTGCCAAGATACGTAGTTTCTGAACTTTGATGATCTTTCATTATTCTTTGACCTTTGGGTCAATGACTAAGTTTCTTTCAGGAACCACTAAAAATGTTCTTTGCAGCTAGAAAAATAAGATTTCAGTGTTCATGGGAGTTGTTCAGTGTTCATGCCAGTCTACTGGGACATTGCATAAGTTAGCAAAATTGTTTTAATTTCTCTACACTGTGATCCTAATATATAATTAAAGTGTGTATGTGTAGAAACTATAGTGGATATAGAAACCAAAGAGAAACATACAGCTTCAATGCAAAAGAGACTGAAAGAATCTATCATTTGATTTCTGAGATCTGCTTTTCTCCAATCTTGTTTACAGCTATAGTTTTTTGCATATGCAGTCTGACAGCTTAAAATTATTGTAGTTGTCAGTCTCTGGAGTAAGATAGAGTATTTTAACTGACTGACTGCAATTATCAATCCTGAGGTAATACACTGACATAAGGAGAGAAGAGGCAGGTGTAAATGAGGCCTTTTTAATGACTTTAAAATATACAAGAATATGTCAAAAAAAGAGCGTGTGTTAATTTTATCAATGCTTTGCCACAGAATATGGTCGTGGATCGGATTTTCTCTGGTATCCAGCCAACTGGGACTCCTCATCTGGGTAACTACCTTGGAGCCATTCAGAACTGGGTGAATCTGCAGGAGGAGTGCAGCTCAGTGCTGTACAGCATTATGGACATGCACTCTCTCACTATGCCCAAGGAGCCAGCTGTCCTGCGCCAGAACATACTGGACACCACTGCTGCCATCCTTGCCTGTGGTATTGACCCGAAGAAGTGTTTCCTCTTCCGACAGTCACTGGTTAGTGCTCCTGTTATGGTAGACTTGTTTCTCATTAAGTGGTTCTCCACACATTTTACTGACTGAGCATAGTATTGCTGAACTCCGTTATCATCTTTGTGTTGATGGCCCTAGAAAAACCTAGCCGTTGGATTTTGAACTTACCCTTTGCTGCAATTTTGAACTGGCTGAAACCATGACTGAAAAGTCCATTTAGGGATAAGTACACTGTAAATTTCCGAAGCAGAGCTAGGAGTTTGTGCAGGTTATGAGTAAAATACTGAAAAGACCTGGTAGGAGACCATTAATTTAGCTCTGTAAGTCTCAATTTAGTCACAAGAGGTTAACTCATAAATGCATAAATGTAGTCTGTGTAACCATAAAGGCAAGTAAAACATGTTTCTATGGTTTTGTATCAGCTCTTGACACTTACTCTGCCAGCTGTACAGTATTTGCAACAGGTGATTGATGTGGTAAGTTTTTTATGAGTTCCACTGAGATCATCACGGGGTTACCTCTTCTTTGGGATTTTTTTCCCTTCTTTGCTATAACCTGCTTTTCATATGCACCTTTTTACATTGGATCTGATAATTCGTATGTGAACTATTTGCTTCACTTGACCACCCCAAAGGGTACTGGGCTTACCTTCCTACTTGGCATATGTCATCCTAGTCTATCACGTGCTGTATTTTCCTGGAGCACAGCTTAGTTTCTTGCTTGATTAACTTTCTGTTACTGACTCTAAACTGACACACTTCTGTAGTTTCCCACAGAAACAGATGTTCCATAGCTTCTGCTCTTGGGAAGATGTCCTTAACTGGATGTACATCTTGCAGCAGAACTGCAAAGGTGATGTGCACAGGGTCTGAAATTTATCAGTATAAGATGAAATGGTATTACATTTCTCCTTTGAACATGGTTCATAACAGGTTGTCAAACTACAAATGGCAATCATAGCTCCCTATCCCTAGTGGATAACAAAATGATGAAGACTGGTATACTTCCTGCGTCACTTTTTGTCAGTATTTAAAAAAACAATCCAAATAGATTAGCTCAGAATTCTAGTGGAGGTATGTTTAAATTGATTTATCCTTTTTTTTTTTTTTTTTTCAAATCTAATTAACATTTTAAATAAGTTACCGATTTGGGGTTTTTCATTTGGCTCTCTGACTTAATTTCATCATAGAGGCTGACATTAACTGGAATAATCTCAAGGTGAGTTACAAGCCAGTGATGCAGTAAAAACCAGTCTGAATGTTTGGATTTTTTTTCTTGTTTCCAAGCAAACAAACAATTCAATTAGTTTCAACACAGGATCGGTGACTAGATACACAGAGAGAACTCTTCAGCATAGAGTAGAGATAATTTGCAAGTTATGGTTAGAGAGGAATAAAGTGAAGATTTATAAAACTGCAGGTGAAATTAAGAAAATAGGGAACAGTTGTTTTATCCACTGAAGAATGTGAACTGGCAAGTATCGAAACAAGTTAACACCTGGTAGATTCAACACAAGCAAAACAATGCTCCAGTTGGTGAAATCCACAATCAGGCTACAGAACCCCTTTGCTGCAGGATACATTGCATGCTGAAATATGTATGAATTCAGAAAAGGACTTGACAAATGAATCTAAAAAATCACTTGGAAACTATTTCATATCTGAGTTGTCCCCACTGCAGGAAGTGCTGAAACAACAGATGGGAGAGTGTTGGTGCTTTTCTGTACTTGTATTCTTTTTTGTTGGTGCTCTCAGAGATAGATATTTGATCTATTCCAATGTTGTTTTTCATGTGTTCCTACAAGCCTAAAGGGTAAAGTAGTGCTGTTCCAGGTCTTGCTAAAGCCAACACACAGACTTTTCTCTAAGCCAACAGATTATCAGTGAGGATCTTACATTGCAATCAGCCACAGAAAGCATGTTGTATCCTTCACAATACGATAAGGCAGAGATTGAGTCTTTGAGTCCCCAATGAGAAAGTGTCCTACTCAGAAAATGATGGGGGGACAGGACTGTATGTGATGCTTCTACCAATGTAACCAACAACCAATGAAAACCTTAGATAGCTAGTCTTGAACCTGTTCAACTTTATCAAATGGAAATTTTCACCAGATATGATTCTGGTTTATCTTGGGGTGATTAGGCTGGCCTCTGCTAAATAGACTACCTTTTTATATTAATTTTTCTGTGTGTCTTTATCTGTCCAGATCTAATGGTGTTCTTTTTTAATCCAAACCATTAGATTAAATGTGGGGCCATGTCTGATGTCTCGAACCATATTCTTACTGATACTTACCACACATGCTTCAGCATAATTTTCCAAACTGGCTGATTCGAGCCTGTTTTCAAAAGCTTATTGTCACACTGCAATCTGAAGGACTACTACAGTTGTTTGTGCATCCAGACTGTTTCAGTACTGGTTCAGGCTGAATTGATTTGTTAGCTTCCCCAGACTAAGTATGTATGCAGTGGTCAGGTACACCCAGAGATGCACTATGGTCTGCTACGTTTACATCAGCAGGACCAGATGTTTCTCTGGAAGCAATTAAAAGAAATATCTGCGTGGAGCTCTTGATGCGAGGAAAGGAGACAGGAACCTTGCTAATGTGATTATTGTTTTAGTATGATAATGAAATAGTACGTTATGGAATGTCATAATATCGAGATGATTGTTCCTAAAAATGGTGTAAGATGGATTGCAGCTATTGCTAATCAAGAAAGTTTATTGCTTGATTTTGATTGGTAATTGCTCAGTTTTTGAAAAAAAAGAGCTGGTCTCCTTCTCAGCCACTCTTAACAGTCTCCAAGGGTGGTCTAAAAAGCCACAGTTTTGTTTACAAACATTGGCTGAGTTGTAAAGCAGAGTGACCAAAACTGGTTGTATACTGAAATAGGTTGTACTTCCAGAGGTCATCAGGAAAGCAGTGAAAATCCAGCTGCAAATAGAGAACTGTTTTAGGTATTTGATAAAGTAGTTTTATTCAATGCCAGATCAAACTGATAAATGAGAGAAGTCTCAGCAGATTAGTGTGCTGTAATGATTGTTATGTTTTGGGTTCTATCTAGAAAATTACCAAACCTGTAGATCACAGAAACGCTACTGCAAATATTTCTGATTAACACTTCTATTAATTTTTTAAACAAACATCGTGCAACAAAATTATTACAATCTAAGAACTTTTAATCACCTAAACCCACTGCCACTAATGACTATTAGTACCCTGATTCTGTGTCAGTAAAGGCAGAATGAAATTTTTGCACTGCAAAAGGATGCTAGCAATGGTAAGTCCCACTGGGGGACTACTCATGCAGTCACTAATGTGACACTAGTGCTGCTGTGTCCTCTCATTTTCTCTGGATTACCCTGGGCAAGAATGGTCTAGAATTGCTGAAAAGGGTTTTTGTTGTTGCTGTTTGTTTGTTTGACTTACTCTTTCTGTACTTTGCTGCTTGTGTTGCTTCTCTGGAATATGTTTGCCATATGTGAAAAAAATGCTGCTACTTTGTTTCTCGAAAGGCATGTGCATTTGGTAAGGGTTTCACTGTCAGTAGGCTTTTGTTTACGGCAAAGTTTATGCAGACTAAATCTCTAATCCAGAATTATCTGAAATACCTACCTCCAGAGTTTTCCCACATTTTATCATCCTTTCCAATATAACCAAGAGACAGAAGACTGAACAATATTAATCACAGATCAACTACTGGGAAAAGTCTGGTGGGAACAGATAGCTCTCATGTTTATACTAGATCCAAAAGGTGCTCGTATGATAAGGATACAAGTGAAGTTGACTTGGAGTGCCGCAACTGATTTCAGTGATGTCCTTGCCTTGCAACTAAACGGAAATAGAAGTTAGAGGAATTTTGCATAGACTGATTTTCATTGTGTTGCTTAGAGGACATATGGTCTATGTTCTTGTGTATTGGGTAAATTACAGCTAAACTAGCTATAAATGGAAAGTGCTAGTTTAATGAAAATAATTTTTATGTGCTTCAGAATTTACCATTTGTAGATTATATTTTTCTGTAGCATGTATAAACACTATGTTAATGGCTGGTTGTATATTTGGTCTCCATACATTTCAGTTCACAAAATACCTTCCACACTTTTTGCCATATACAAACTGGAATTCCAGCTTAGAGAAGTAGTGGATACCAAGAATAAGTGATGATAACTTGAAATTATTTACAAGCAAGAAGGGTGATGATGAATAATTATGGTAGTGTTTGAAACAGTGTTGTCTGTGAAGGGTTATAAACAAGCATATTTAATTAGAGTATCTAGGAAGACACAATTCTGGAATATGTTGGACAGTAGAATGGCCTCCCAGGGAGAGAAGCTCTTTCATTACAGCTTGTTTAATTGTATTTTCTTAAATAGAAAGACAAGTTATAGAAGAGTGACAATTTCAGTAAGAAGAAAGAAGCACCTATTTCAAAATTACACATTTTTATTTGGAGTACAGCTGCAAAATGTATGAAAACCTCTTTGCTCTTAGAGAAAATAATGTCAAGATATGCTTTAAGTGGCTGCCTTTGCCTACTAGGCATAAAAAAAAAGTAACAGAATAATAACTTGTACAACATACCATAAGAATATTAGAAGAAAGAGAAAATACATTCCTTAAACTGTACCATAACTAATAAAAAGCTGTAGCAGTCATCTTTCGTAAAAGTTAGAGTGTTTTATTAAAAACAAAAAGGACTATGGGGTGGGGTGGGAGGGGGATAAGACAGGATGCAATACATGGTCAACTTACATGGTATGAACCATTTTCTCTGATTCCTGGTAGGTACAATACACATTTCAGTTCTTACCCATGGCCATCTTGTATCTCATCTGCTTCACAGTTAAAACAATTTTAGAAACTTGGTTTTGCTTTTATGGGGTCTCAGACTGTTCTTCCTGGCCATCTACCTATTGTAGTAGACACATGCTAAGTGTCCCAAGAGAAACTAAAATTCCATCAGAGTTGATTCAGCAGGCAGTGGTTGATACGCTGCACAAACACTTCTCTGAGGAGTCCACTGAGTTTCTGGACAACGTAACATTCAGTTTCTGGGTGGAAAATTGCAGTTTTCAGCCTTCTGGATAGGGTGATTTATTTTCTGAGTATAATCAGCTGCAGCATTCTTGCAGTGTGCAAGCAAATTGAAGCAGTAACTGTGGGAGGTGGGAATTTGCCAATTTGTCTTAGCCTGAACTCCAAGAGCCAAAATATGACAATATAAATGTGTGCACTGTTTCACTGCTGTTATTTTCCAGAAATATCCATCTGCTTTGTTTTGTGGGCAGAGTTTGAATGGATTCATGCTACTTCTTATCCAATTTTCAGAGGGGCTGAAAAGCTTCCATTGCATCATAGCTTATAAATTCCTTTAAGTACATTAATTTAGCATGGTCCGTTGAAAACTTCCTGTCATAAGAGGAAGTATGTGACTATTTAATTTAGCAAATTATTCTGCTTCTTTCATTCCTCTGTTTTCTCCCTCATAGGACTGGACTAGACATAAATAGAGCTCAATGAGAAGAAAAGTCACGTTTCACTAGGATTTGTTTTTCTTTTTTTCTTCCTTAATTTACCTGGTCTATCTCATACTACTATGTAGCTGCTAGATGTTCCTCTCTCCACTAGTCTTCTGGACACACCAAACTAATTATTCAAACAGTATTGTGGGTTAGACTAGGAGAATGTTTTGAAAATAAGTCAGTTTCATAATGAATAAAGGAGGGGAGAGGGTGCTCCAGCCAAATTACTGTGCTCTATGAGGATTTATAACCAGTAAAACTTGATTCCAGTAGCAGTATTCTTGGTCAGGCTCTTCAGAAAGGAGAGACAGATCTTATTGCAGTAGGTTTTAGCCAAAAATAGGTAAGTGACTAAAATGTTCAAAGGTAAGGGTGAAAGCTGTAAATACTGACAGATTTACCGAAGATAACGCCTCCCAATTCAATACATTGCTTAACATGTTCTTTAAATCAGATGTTGCTTTTGTGACCTTGAACTTATTCCACCCACTCTTGAATTATTTCTTTGAACAGGAATTTGGGATACTGTCAAATTTTCTGTCATAAGAGTACCTCACTGTGTGTTCAGTTGCTGTGTGCATTTGATTCAAGAGTAGTCTATTTTTGTCTTATGGCCTTTATTCTCTCTGGCTATATAATACTGAGTGATGTATCTCTGAATCTTGAACATACTGCATGCAACCTGAGGCATTAATAAAATCTCACCTCTTATTCAAGAAAAATAAATGTGAGCAGCATCTGCTTTTAGAAAAAAGGTCTCTTGAATTTTTTGGAAGCACTATTTGGTATTTTTAGAAGAGAAAAATGTCCCCAAAAAGGTTGAATTTATTTCTAAATTTAGGGAACTTTCCCTTCTCTGTTCAAATTTCTTTTAGTACACAGCTATCCAAGTTACCTCTGCAAACCTCTTTGTTCTCTACACTGTCAAAGTTAATTCTTGGAAATTTACTGCCCATTTAAAATGTGGCCCTTAATGAACTTCCACTGCTGAGGGCAGGCTGTTTCCACATAATAGACATGCAGCAAATTAGCAGTGCCTTACAGAGAAGGGCTGTAGATTGCTACTGGAGGAAGTCCGTCTTGAAAATGAAACACTGCATCTCTTTTTGCAGGAAGCCACTCCAGCTGCCAACACACAACGTCGTATTATAACCTGAGAAAGCTGAGGTCCAGTGTTGCTGATTTGCCTGCTTTCAAATCTTCTTGCAGTATCCATGTCTCTTCCACTGCTGTTCTTGAATCCCATTGCTTGCTGTCCTCCTCAGCTGTATGTCTCAGCATGAAAAGTCATCTAGAACTATTTGGACAAAAAGTAACTATTGGTTTTCCATGTATATATCATCAGCTGTGGCTGTGGCCAGGGAATATCCACAATAATTTGGTGGGGAACAGCTAGAATCAGGACAAAATAGTAGATCAGCAAGGAGGCCTTAGATTGTACTTCAGCATGTAACACATCAGAGTAAGTTTTGTGGGTTAGACAATTTACACCAAGTGTAAATTGTGATCTGAGTTTAATAACTTCAAATAGCCACACAAGTGAATAATTAAGAAGCTATTTGTCTTTAAAGAGGGAGGAGCGGGATACTCAGCCAGGTGAAAAAGCAGCAATGTTTGTGCCTTTTGGATCACTGCTCATTATCATTTGGAACTAGTTACTCTGTTAAATTATGCTTTAAAAAAATAAAAGGAATCTGACTATGGGTTTATCAGACCACAAGGAAGGAATATAAGTCATTTGCTCTGGAAATAGCTCTTTTATTAGTGATTAGTAAGCCAGGTTGTGGAGGATGCTTAATGCAAATGAGATTGAAGGAGGAAATGTGTCCCTGGTAATAGCAGGGAGATGACCATCTCAACCCTTTGGGAATTGTTGATGGTTTTTACAGACTTGGAAGAGATTAGGAAAGAAAACTTTTAAAGTGGGAAAGAGCACAGTGCATGTAAAAAGAGAAAAACTTGATGTATTTACTGAGAAAAGCAAAGGGTATAGTTTGGGCTGCCTAGTAAAGGGGGGGAATCACTATGTGGCTTTGGCTAAGCTTTTTTTGGAAAATTGTTAATGGGAAATAGTTGGCTTTGTAAGGGAAACAATAAATAGATGACTTAAAAGACTCTTAGTCCTCCAAATATTTTCAGCCAATCTGCAAGAAATATTTCCTGAGCAAATAATATTTATATTGAAAACAAGCTGTTATATTTTTTTTCAGGACACAAAAGTAGCTGAAGTTGTCCTGAAGGATTTAATTGATTAGATAGCTGATTTGCAGAATTACCAGTGATTGTGATTCTTGGAGTTTGGTTTGACATACAGTTCAGAAACTGTCACTCGTGAGTTTTGTTCATTGGGGATGTAATGCTGGTTCTACCACTTGTAGTATTTTTATACTGAGGTATTTGGGGAGAGGGCACTGCTGAGAAAATTATGTTTTCATTGGAAAGGAGTTAAGTTTATTATCTGTTCTCTTTTGGGAAGGTGGGGCATTCCTGAAGTACCTCATAGCTCCAGAGAGTAGTTCCATTGTCAGACTTTAAAATACAAAAGAGATTGAGTTCTTAACTGGTTCAGGGGTACGCAACATAGCCTGAATTGGTTGGAACTTTTTGTCCTTTTATGACCTGAAGTCCTAGATACGATTTGGGTGAACTCCTTTAAAAAAAAAAAAAGGCTAGTAAAAGGCCTCTCATGTCCCTCACGGATTCATGCTGGGAGAAATTCTGGTCAACATCTTCCTTCATGGCCTGAAGAAGCTAGTGAACAGAAGTTCATGGGCAATGCTAAGTTCTTATGAGTAGCCAAATGCTATGCCAAGGAAGAGAACTCTAAAAGAGCTCATAAAATAGAGTGGGTAGGAAAATAAAGGATAGAAGAGCTTTAAATGCAAGGATAAAAAGCATCTAGATATCAGTAATCTAAACCTTCTTTTATGCAGTATTGAGCTGAGTCACAATGCAGGAATAAAGTCTTGGAGTCCTCACTGGCAGTTCTTTAAATTTGTGTATCTGGATTTCACAGAATATTCTCAGTTGGAAGGGACCCACAAGGATTGAGTCCAACTCCTAAGGGTATGGTCCATACAGGCATCAAATGTGCAGCCTTGGTGTTAATCTGAATTCGTTGGCTCAGCACAAGTAATTTTCAAAAAACACAACAGTATGTCGTCATCACCATATCACCAGAAAGGGTTTTGAGAATAAGGCAGAGATGATGTTTTGTCACTGTACAAAACCTTAGTGTGTCCATTTTTTTGATTATTGGGTAAAGCTTTAGTGTCTTAATTTGTTAATTTAGTGTCTACATCTCCAGAAGGAACTAGTGAATTAGATAGGATCAAAGAAGAGGAATTAATGCAACAGGAGATAGAATAGCTGCCTTAAAAGCAAATATGCAGAAGTCAGGGATGCTTCAGTTTGAAGAAGAGAATGCTGAGGTGTATGTGCAATCAAAGTTTACAAAATCAGGAAAACACTGTATAAGTTGGATGTGGAATTTTTCACCAAATTGTGCAGTACAAGAAATAGGTGGTATTCGAAAGTAGTACCAAAGATGGATAAATTAGTGGCTAAATTAAGATATTTCTTCACACATCCAATTTAAAGCCTCTGGAGTTTATTGATGCGTGTGGTTGTGAAGTGGGCAGTATCAGCCGGTTCAGAAGGGGATTAGACATATTCATGGAGAACCTGGATACTAACATGACTGGACCAGGTGTAGTATCTTCCAATATTCCCTAGGACAACAATTATGGATGCTGAAGAAGTACGAGGGGAAGATGCTATGGGAAGCAGTAGGCTCACGTTTGCCCTAAATGCCATCTCTTGTTGCTACTGGAAACAGAGCACTAGGCTGCAACTACTTTTGTTGTCCTCCAGTAGTTTTGCCTCTTACATTCTTATGTTTTGGTTGTTTAATGAAATGCTTGCTCAGAGTTTTAAATGGACTTGCAGCAAGAAACTGAGTTTGTCTGAGAGAATGGCCTCTCCTTATTGTGATCCATTGGTATTGTTCAGTGGAAGGAATAGTTGACTGGGCCTTTATTTTACTGGGGTCAAATACATCTTGAGGTCTTCCAGTTTATTTGTATCCATATTTTTCCAATCAAACTGATGGAATACTGTAGCTAAATGAGTAACATTTCAGCTGATGCACGGTGACCAACCAAATGCAGCAATTATCTGCCCCTCTTGCCAAGTAAAACACAGTAGCTTAAACCATGATTTAGTCTGACAAATGATTTGTGGTTTAATCCTAGTACCTCCTGATTCACACACCAACATACAGTCGGTTATTGCAATTTGGATGATGAATGTTAACACACTAGGCTTCAGTACTGAATTTTTTTCCAACTGAAATCACTACCCTTTGCTGCACTTTTGTGTATTTTCTCCCCCTTTTGTCAGGCTTTTTCGTCACAGTATTTGGTGCTTTAGTCTTACTTAGGAAAGGACTGTGTGTGTTTGAGAATTAGAAATGAGTATAACTTGGTAGGACCCAGAACCGTGTTTTCAACTCCACAAGTGCTGTTTAGATCACTTGGTGTTTTGGTAAGTGATGTAACGTCAAATCTGCTGATCCAGTGAAACACACGTGCAGTCTTGGCTGTGGAAGCACAGTGTGACAGAGCTGAATCAATGACTGCATAGTTTTTAAAGGGAGTCCTTGTCAACACAAGTGCAACAGAGCACCATCTCCTCTCTCTGTCCGTGACTAGAAGAAAGAAATGGGAAACTGCTTTGAACCAGATGATAATTCATTCTAAATGAAGTAGGAGTCTTGACCTTGGTATTTTTTATAAAGTTCATTTTATTCTTTGTGTCTGGCAGAGGATATGTTTGGTGCATCTTACTGCACTTTGTCTTGTGCACAGAAGATTGCAGGTCAAATAAGCATGAGGGAATTACAAAAAATAAAACCATGGGAAAGGGAGAAAGAAGGGAAAGAGACTCAACCTGAAATATTTCACGTCTCTAACCACTGAGCTGTTCTCTTGAGGTCAGATACCTCTACACAACACTGGTGACCAAAATAGTCCAGTGATTGCTACTTTCTGCCCAGAGCTCCACTTAAGCTCAGGCATTGGCTTCACCTGATGCACATCACAGTGTCCTGTGCTCAACCCTGTCCCTGCTACCCCAGTTTTCTCACTGGGCTCCTTGGATTGTCCTCAGATGTGACTGATTACCTTTCTGTGTCTGCTGATCACCAAACTGTCACTGCCCACCCTTACTCTGTCAGTGCATTGTCCTGGTCAGGGAGATAATTGTTCCTGCTTGGCTTGTGTCTCTTTGCAGCCACAGCCTTGTGGAGCAGCCTGGCTCTTCTTTTTCCCCAGCTGTTAGCTCAGGCTTCTGTGAAGGACCTGCCGTTATTTCACTGCCAGACGTGCTGTGGTGCACTGTGGCTCAGACAAGGACTAGAGGCAGTCTGGCCCGAGATTAAATGGGGCTCCTGGAGCCATGAGAGAGGGGATGGCTGATGGCACAATGGCAAGCAGTTGGCTAGTTTACATGTGCATTCAACTCTGCTATTGCTAAAGTATTTTCTTTCTTATTTAGAATAGGGGTGGATTGGATCAAGAACCTTGCTGTTCTACCTGAGTGTAGGATATTCAATCCTGGCAAGTGTCTAAAATTTTCCATTAGCTTGTCTCTTCACCTTACTGAAAAAATAATACTAAAAAAATTATTTTCTGATCTCTGATATTGTTTATTGATTCTGAGAAAACGTGCATATAAATGAAGATTAAAATAGATTCTGGCTTCATATTTTCAGGTTCCTGAACATGCGGAACTTGCCTGGATTCTTGGGTGCTTAACTAATGTGCAACGTCTGCTACGTTTGCCCCAGTGGAAGGTATGAACAGTTTTGTAGATTGAAAGGAAATATATGGGAATTCAGTAGAATTGTTGTCCTTGAAGTACTTGTTATCTGTCAAGTCCCAACTGTAAGTTGGCTGTCATTGCTTTAAGTAGTTCTGTAGTCCTGTAGTGGAATGAGGGAAAGTGTCTTTCCAGGTCTGCTGCTCTCAGTGAAGGTTTTCCTGCTGGAGGCTACACAGTAATATTATTGGCAGAAGCTTGCAGAAACTGTTCTAAATGTCAGGTTGGTTTAGTATTGTTAAACTGATTCTGCTAGAATGTTTGATGTTTTTTCAATAATTTCAATGCTTATTTAATAATGCAAAACTACTACAAGATATTGCAGTGGAAACCTTGAGCCCAGCTGATTAAGGAGTTCCATAAACAGCTTTTCTTTTTCCACTATTAAGAGTGGCTGTTCTGTGGATTTTATGGAATAGTGTTCAAAAGAGTCCTATGTTGGAAGAGGAGTATAGAAATTATAAATATAAAAAATGTGCTGAGTGATAATGTATCTTAAAATGTTTGCCTTTACAAGTTTCAAATGTTCATCTTCTTAATCTTGGTACTACATCAGCATGACGGCATCAACAGTTCTTTCATTTAATTTCCTTGTATTTTATTTTGGCATTTAGTAAGCAGCAAGAGGAGAGAGAAATATCTGAAAAAGAAAAAAACCCCGGCAGCTTAAGAGCAGTTTGGCTTGCAGAGTTCAGAGCAGCCTTAAATACCTCCAGATGTTTTCTTTTTTCCTGTTTTTCTTCTTAATTAAATAAAACCAGTAAAACTTAAATACAGCAACCAGCATTAATGCATGGCATAGATTAAAGCAAACCTTTTAAAACCTGAGGTTCTAAAGTTAAGCTCTTAAATCCAACTTTGACTGGATTGACTTTCCAAATCTACAGATAGGTGTTACAGGTGCTAGGCTTTGCAAATTAAGTTCCCTGAACCTTAGGCATTTAGAGATGTAGACAGAATACAGGATCTGTGGTAGAGAGTGAGAAAAGACTGTTCAAATACATTTAAATTTATTTAAATAATTAAGATTTCAAGGGGTTTAGTACATTTAACTATTGCTAAAAGCAAAACATATATATGCCATTGCTAGAACATAATTAGTATCTGTAGCCTGACTGTTTTGATTTAAATGGTCCATATTGTAAAGCAGTAAAAGACTTGAAGACATTAGGTGGATTGTGGAGACCAGAGTGAGCTAACGGAGAGAACAATGGACTCCACCTCTGTAGCTATGGGTTCTCCTAGCTGTTCCTGACTGTCCTTTTGACTGTGTGTGATCACTGTCTTAATCTTTTTTGTGAAAAGGTATTACGTATGGTTTATACCTCTGTTGTAAAGTGTTTCAAAAATTTATTTCTGAAAATGCTATTTAAAAAGTAGAGTTTATCAATATTAAGTGTAGTAAACCAGCCTGATTGTTTTGCATTTGAAATAATTTTTTATTAATAAAGTTACAAACAGAAAACACAAAGCTGTTTTCTTCCCGCTACACTATCATAACAGTGTAGGGAAATCCAGAAATACAGAACATAAAACAGAATGTGTGTATTCATAAGGAATGGATTTTACGTGACACTCTCTAGAGTTAAACAATAAATTGCTCAATTAGTCAGAATTCTAATTAATTTATATCACAGATTTTGATACCATTAGGCAAAAGTGTGACTCTTCTCTGTTTTTCTTTTTCGAACAGATAAAGCGTGCCAGCCAGAATAGTGAAGGAACTGTTGGTTTGTTGACTTACCCTGTGCTTCAAGCAGCAGATATTTTGCTGTACAAGTAAGAGGCAGAATGTGAGCCCACGGGCAATGTCTGTTCAGCTACATTAGAATGAATGTTCATCAGGTCAACATGCTAACTTATTAAGTGGGGGAGCTGGGTGTGATAAGATCAGAAGATTGGAAATGGATGACAGGCTCTCAAATGGCTAGTTGAAATCTGGCCTGGCTGAAAAGCAGCTGACAGGGCTGCAAAGAGAAAAATCTGGTTACTTGAGAATAATTCTTATCGAATTATAACAAATTGATGTTTAATTATACGTTACATATTCACACACATAGACTTTTTAAGTGGTTGTGCTTTGTTTTATGCATTGTACTGTAGAGATACTTAAACTGTCTGTATGTAGTATACCAGTACTAGTGTGGGATCCTGTGTAGACTAATTCATACTGATGAAAAAATGTGAGTAATGACTGCACCTTGTAGTACCTGGGCTAGTTCAGTTTTCTCTGTGGTGTACTATGTGTTGGAATGGAAATAGACCCTAAGGAGAGGCTGGTGATTCAGCATGCCTAGCCTGTAGCCTGGCTGATAGAATGTTCTTGTGACTGTTTGTATTTCATAATATAATTTAACTGTCTCTGTAAGTAAATCTTAGAGACAATGCACTATGTATTAAGTACAGTGAGTCACATTTGATTGTCAGGCACTATTTAAGGGTGAAATTTAGAGAACTGTGTCAAAAATCACCTTATTTTTATTGAGCTCAACCATGTATGTCTCTTCTATCTCTTAATAAGATCATGTGATTCCTATTTCATAGTAAAGCCAGTGGTTTGTTTGCTACTGTATGTATTTAACAGCAGGCTTTCCACACAGAGCACAAAACAAGAAGTGAAAGAAAAAAAACTATCGCTTTGAAGAAATTATCTTTAATAATAAATGTAAAAAATTTACTAAATTTTTTTTACTAAAAATTACTAAAAGGAAACACAGGAAGGGAATGGCAAGTCATGAACAAGAATTTAGAACTGGAGGAGAGGGAGAAACAGTACTAATTCAGATAAACCAAGTATCAAAGAGACAGGGAAATGGACAGAAGGTAAATATATGACAGAGAGGAGTAAAAATAGCACTAGAACAGAAATATTTAAGAAAAATCAAGAGATAATATGTTTTCTGTTAAGTGGCAAACTTTGTGAATGTGGAACCATTTTGGCATATGGAAACATTTCTTTTGACCTGCTTAAAGTATATTGATTACGGTAACTGATTTTCTCTCTGTTACTTATAGGCCACTGTGATTTCATATTAGCTACTGTAACTGTTTTTAGGTTGCCTTGCTGATTGTTTGGTGGGGAATAAAGGTGGACAAATTGGTTCTTTGATGTCAGCCCAGTAATTCAGAATTGGAAGGAAAGAGTACCATGTTGTAGTGAAATTTTCTGGGAACTTAAAAGATGCACAGTGAAATTCCTTACTTTGGAATATATCCAGGATTCAGAACTGAATACCTCACAAGCCTTAGAAAAAAAAATCTGCTGGGGGATGGGAGAGTAATCAAAAGCTGGCAAGATTTCAAGTCAGCCTCATCTAAAAGAATCATGCATTTTTAGCGAGTATGATTAACTGTGGGAAAGAATCACCAGAGGAAGTAATGGATTCTTCACCTCCTCATGTCTTCTAATGGAGATTGTATTTTCCTCCAAAGGTGCATTCAAGCCATTGAGTTCAATACAAGAGATGAAATGATCCTTTGAATCTGACAATTCTAATCTAATAACACTTGTGATAATGGAGGCACTGGCCCATTGATATTTATACAGTGGTGACCCATGAGGAAGAGCCACTCTCTTCTTTCCTTCCCTTGGTACATCCACAGTACTAACTTCTCAACAACAGTTATGTTTTCCTGAAACTTGACATGGCAATATGCTTGCACTTTATACCTTGCAGATCTTTTTTACTTTATTTGCACACTGTAGCACATTCTCTTTGATCTCCAGAGAGACAGCAGAAGATACTACAAAAATGCTTCTTGGAGCTGAATTTAGTGAGTTGCTCTTACAGGTATCTTTGGCACGTATGTTTTCATGAATGGCTATTTTTGCCCTTGGAGATGTGCTTCAGTTCAGCTCAAAATGCAGACTCATCTTGGGATATGGTTGTTCAGTATCTTGTTCCCACAGTACCTATATCTACCTGGGACTGCGTGTTTGGCTCAGTCTGGCCCTCAGTCATGGCAGAGGCTGTGACGGTCTTGAGTAACATCTCAGCAGAACCAGAGAGCTTTGCTGAGTTTCCTGTATCTGTCTTTTATTAAAAGGTCAACACATGTTCCTGTTGGAGAAGATCAAGTCCTGCACCTGGAACTAGCCCAAGATATAGCACAACATTTCAACAAGAAATATGAAGAATTCTTTCCTGTGCCCAAAGCCATTTTAAGTGAGCTGGTCTTGGTTAATTATTTTCCCCTTAACTGCACTTTAAAGTTGAAGATGGATTTAAATATTGTGAAAATAGTTTTAGGGACCAAGAAAAGGGTACAAACTGGTGCTAAGGGAGTGGAAAATTAAAAACTGACAACAAGAGACTAGAGGCTGTTAAACTGAACTCCCAAGACAGACATAAGGCTTTACAAACCCCTGGTAGAGGAATGTATGTGACGTCTGAGATTCTAGTCCAGGGGGCCACGTGTACTCTGCTGCTGCCAGTCAGCCTTGCTTTTTGAGTATTGGACTTCTTAAGAGTAGGTTCTCTGCTCCATGTTGCTAATTCAGGAGACATGTAAGCAATAAGACAAGAGAGCTCTAGCAAGCAGAATTCTTCAATGTCCAAGTGGTAGATGTTTACATTAAGCATACTAAATAGCCTGCAGATTTATTGGTACTGTGCTCAAAAAAATTTAAAGGGTGTTTAATATATACTTGCATATTTCAGTACATATCTCTTACAGAGCTTAAGACTTTCCAGTTTTGATCTTAGACTCAGGGAGACTTATAAGGAAAATCTTCTCAGCCATTTTTGAGCTATAAGGTCATAGGCCGGGGGGTGAGGAGGAGTCAGATGGCACAAATGGCATGTTTGTTAAGAAACGTGAAGAATTGGGCAAGGAAGAAGCATTGCATCTTTGTTGTAAGTAATGTGGAGGAATGCACAGCAGAGACCTTCGCCCCCAAAAGGGCAAGGAATTCTCACCTTAGAAAAGAAAGGCAGCAATAAACCTTTCTCAATTTTCAAGTCTCAGTGACATAAATGGTGTTAGACCTAATGTGGAGCTTAGAGAATACTAATTTCTAATGAGCAGTTGAATACTAAGCACTATAAAGAAGAGCCGAGTGTAGCCTGTGATGCAGGTGACACTGTTTACCAATAAATAAAAAGCTCAATTTGAAAAAAAAAAAGGAACATTTCCCTTTGCTTATGAAAAGCATTCCTTCATAAGTATATGCACACCAACAAAATATCCTTGATAAACGGAGAAGTTAGGGACCTATTCAGACTCATTAGCTGTAGGCAGTGGAATTACCTGGAGTCCTTCAAATTTACAGAAAAGAGATAGACTTTGCCAAAAGGTGGTCTAGAACCTTTCTGGGGCAGTCTGAATTGTATGTGAAAAACCCTTATCCTTTCACTGAGTATATAGGCCATCTGTGAGGAGTATGCATGTCATTTCATTGGCTGTGTCTAGAAACGATGGGTGTGAATACTGTCTAGATCAGTGATACTTTATGTGCTCCATGAATGATGTTTCTTGGTGAAAGACTGAAACAGTTTGAGTTGATGCTGTTAAAGTACTTTGCCATATTCCCCTATTGTTACTATTCTATTTCATGTGCATGCCTATGTCTTAGCAGCTTGTACAATACCTACACCTTTCTTATCTGAATGGTGCTTTACCTCTAATAGAGCTGGTTAGTGTTCAGTTAGAGAATTTTAATAACTGTCTTTATTGAGATTTAGGAGAATTACCAGGCAATTTTAGGTGGAAGAGTTTCATAAAGTAAGGAGATAAACTGCTGTGGGACTCCTTTTTGCCAGTAGATTTAATCTGTTTCTCCTCTGCTCAGAACCTTTCAGTAATGTGCAGTCTGTGCTCTCCAGATAACTTGTTCCCAGTGCCAGTAATACAAGGGCGAAGAAATCTTACAGCAGGACGGGGTTGGTGACGGGGAGAAATCAGCATGTTAGCCACAAAAAAATATTAGGAGAAGTCCCAGCAGAAGTTTCTGCTTAGTGAGAATGGGATAGATGGAGATTTCAGTCAATTTATGGGAGGAGAAAAATTGGCTTCTTAGAAGAACAGGGAGGGCTTAAGGGCTAAATAGTGCATAAGTGATTGTGCTCACAACTCATTTTTGAGGAAGGATAAAGAGCTTTGTCATGTGTTTTTAGCAACTGTCATAAGAAACCATTGTCTGCATTCATAATTACTCTTTCTTTTTTTTTTTTTAAGGTGAAACAAAGAAAATAAAATCGCTCAGAGATCCAGCTGTGAAGATGTCCAAGTCAGACCCACAGAAGTTAGCTACTGTTAACATAGCAGACAGCCCTGATGAAATAGTGATGAAATTTCGCAAAGCTGTGACTGACTTTACCTCTGAGGTGACCTATGACCCAGCCAGTCGCCCTGGTGTCTCCAATCTGGTGTCCATTCATGCTGCAGTAATGGGGCTTAGCATCAAAGAAGTGCTGCACCAATCCACTGGTCTCGACACTGCTCACTACAAAATGGTGGTAGCAGAGTCAGTTATTCAAAAATTTGCACCTATCAGGAATGAAATCAAGAAACTCCAGGAAGACAAGTCCCATCTGATAAAGGTTTTAGAGGATGGAGCAGAGAGAGCCAGAGAACTGGCTGTCCCCATCTATCAAGAAATAAGAAGACTGGTAGGGTTTCAATAGAAAGTGCTGAGTAGTTGAAAGGACTTTTGTATCATGGGACAGACATTTTGTTATTGGTAACAAAATCATTTATTGATTATTAATAATTTTGGTTTGAGGCAAAAGCTTTTTCCCTGGAAGATCCAAGTAGAACATTGAAGGTGATTGCATTAAAAAAAGTGTATATTTCCAGTGGGACCATCATTAAGCTTGCCTGGATAGTCAAAGAGGGAAGGCAGAAAGCATCACAATTCGCAAAGAAATTGTGCAAAAACAGAATATAGGTTTTCCTGTATGGAGTTTTGGATTTTTCCATTGACCACTGCAAGAAGCTGAAGTATAGGTAAGGTGTTAAGAATCTGGAAGAAAGGTCTGTAATCCTTTCAACAGCATACCTAGCTGTGCATGTCATCTTGTTACAGATGGATAATTCATCCCGCTGGGGGTTATTCAGCTTTGATACGGTGATTGAACATATTTTGGATAACCAGAATAAAAGCAGAGACTTACAAATAAATGCTCAGGGTAATCGAGAGAGAACATATTGCTTCTCCGTATCATGTCTTCAAATTCAGTGTAACTTTTTTATCTACATAGTGAATTTCCCTTCTGCCACCTGTGTCATCCTGCTGGTCAGGTCTGAGGTACTTCAGTGACAAATTACGTGCTTCACCTGCTCCTTTTCTGCCTGCTCGTCTGTTTAGCAGGGAGCTCCAGGGTCTTCAGTTCAGCATCAAGTCTAGGATTGCTTTAGAAAAGGTGTAGAGGGGAAGATTCAAAGAAATCTTAGGCTGAGAATCAGAGACCTTTCTGTAAAGTTTACAAAATTAGTTGTTTGGTGCAATTTTCTAAAGTCAGAGCCAGGATGGGGTTTAATAGATCTTTATGAACTCTTCACTACTGAGCCTCAAGAAAGCCTGATGATGGGAGACTGGTATTAGCCTGCACTGACCTTAGGCCTCACAAGATCTGCAGACTGGGACCCACAGACCATGGTATTTATCAGGGAATATGTGGCAAAGGGGAATTGCCAAAAGGAGACACCATGTTCTGAAGAGGGGTAGTAGTACGTGTTAAAAGGTAATGAAAGCCCTCCTGCTCCTGTGCGAGTGTATTTAACTGTATCATTACACTTCATAGTGCTGTGTTTCAAATTGCTATACTGTAATGTAAATTGAGTTAATCCTGTGCTCTGACAGCTCATAACCGTTATATGCCTGTGGCATTTGTCATGAAGGATTGCAGTCTTACATGACTGAGCTAGTAGAACCAGAGGGCGAGAGGGTGTTTCTACATAGTGCAGCTGTTTGTTTGTTTTCTTGCTTGCTTTTTTAAAAAAGACACTATTTACTTAATTATAGTGAGTTGATTCAGAAAGAACTATTTAATTTTCCATAACGTGAAGTTGAGAACTGAACATCTCCAGATCTGTGTTGAGACCTGTATTTTGTTGTTAAGGTTCTGAAGAAGAGAACTGCCATGGAAGAACTTGATGACGACAGATTTTTCTAAAGTTAGTCAAGACTAGAGAAGCAGAATAGATGGAGGCAGAATGATTAGAAACCAAACTCAGTATAGACAAGTCCAAGGTAATGTCCTCTGAAAAGAAAAAGTATATTCAAGAATTGTCTACGCTTTTAAATGAGCTGTAGCAGATTAGAAAAGGGCACAGTTATAGCTGTGCATATTTAGGTACTTTTACAAAAGTGTTTAACAAGTGCATTAGTCTTCATGGAAACTAAAGACAAAAAATTAGTGTACACAGTTACTGCTGCATACGGACTTGGCATAAAGTATTTGCAGTGGCACTGTTTAATACGGATTGATTTCTGCAAAGGTCTCAGAGTATCTTCCTTAAGAGAAGCTAAGACAGAGCTCATGAAGGCATGAGCCTTCATGTACCTCTTTTTCACTTGCAAAGATAGGAGCATATAGTCAAAAGACAAATCATAGTTTCAAGGTGACTTTGCACTTCTGGTACTCAAGTGATCTAACATGTAGGGTTGCCATTCAACACATGTTCATTGCAGTGGAAAGGAAATAGGAGCATTCATGGAAAGGATTAACATCAATAGGCAATACTGGTTTGTTACTCAAACTATTCTGAGCAGTCTTTCCAAAACAGATAGATTTTTTCAGAAACTCATGTAGGTGAAACAGGAGAAAACCTTCAAAAGAGCCTTTTCTTTGTGGTAGGGGTTTTATGCATCACATGTTTAGTAGTATTTCAAACAAATTCACTGATTTGTCTCTTTTTAATTCTATAATATATTGGAGGTTTTCCCTTCCCTTTATCCTATCAGTCAAACAAATCTTACTTGCCTGACCTATTTCCTTCAAGTAAGGAAATATACCTGTTTTTCCAGCTTCAGGAAAGTTAAAATTATGTAAAAGGAGTCTGTTCACCTACTGATTGTTGACTTTTTTTTTTTTTATTTTATTTTAGTTGCTCCTGTGGAGGAATTCTCAAAATAAAAGCAGTGTCTGCCCAGTGAAATAATTCCAGTGTAGATGTTTGCAGGTATCAGTTGCCTATTTCAGTTTTCTTAGAGCATGACTTTTCTGCAAAGTTAATTGTCTTGGCACTCAGGTTACTTAGCTGAACTGAGCCTGGCTGCCTCTTTGCGTTTCTTGAGCCCTTTACTTGGCATCTGGGAAGAGTTTGGCAGGAAGAAGTTGAGCTTGAAGCAATGTGTGCTCAGTACTAGCAGTAAAAGTTGTTTGATTCCAAGCTTCTCTGATCCCTTCATTCTTCTTCTACCTTCCTGTTTCCTCTTCAGAACATTTTTGTAAGCACCATCCTATATGATGCTCTGTGGCAGTGTTTACATTAACTAAGTAATGCAGATGAGTTAGAGCAGCTGTTTAGAGAACAGTTGTTGGAGAGGACTTGTTGCTGTATATTTCAGAATTATTTGTTTCACGCTAACTAATCCATTGTGCTGGAGATTTACTGGGTGTTTACATCTGGAGTGCAGTAGATGCACTCCTGAAATGCATTTCATGTTTGTTTTTATCCAGATCATATTCCTTGAGACTTCTCTGTGATATCAGGTGAAGTGCAATAGGTGGGGTCAGTGGGGAGTTTCTGCAGAAGCACACTCCTGATCCCAGCTGCCCTGCTAGTGTAGACATGCCCTGTGGTATTGTGGAAGTCATTGTAAGGTGTTCTTTCAGGATTGGGTGAGAAGAAGGTCCAAGTACATCTTTCCTAGTTGAAGAAAGAGGAGATGGAAGGTGGAGAGGTATCCTTACCCCTTGCTGTGTTGCTCTTTGAAGAAAAGGAAGCTGAAACAACAATTCTTTATTTCAAATATGTGCAGTAATTTGTGTCTTAGTCTCAAAATATCCTCTTCAGCCATTCCTGTATGTTAGTGCATCTGAAGTACATGTGTAGTGGTTGGGATCTGCAGTGTCAGACATAGCATCTCCTGGTAAACTTCACTTGCCTTTAGAGATAAAAGGTCAACTGCACAGTGATTAACTTGGGAAGATTCAGCTAAAACATTCATAAACTTGAGACACTTATCTTTGTGGTCAATGGTTCCTAGGAAGTCATCACTGATCAAAAGATGCTGAGAGTGATTTTCAATTCTGTGCTCTCAGTGTTTAAGAATTTTCGATTCAAGAACAATGTTTTCTTCAGCAGAGACTCTAGATTATGATTGGCCTCATAAATTAACTCTGGCACTGTGTTTCAGCATATATCCCTGCCTCAAATAACTGGACTGCATGTATATTGAACATTATACTGGAATTTTATGTGGTTGAAGTTCAAACACGGTGATCCAGCTCTCATATTCTCCAGAAGCCCTTGTGCATAGTTCTGATTCGGTGTGTTTATCTACAAACAATTCAAGCAAAACTCCTCAGCATTATGTTTGCATCCATTGAAGGTTAAGGACTTCATGAGAGTGAGCTTAAAGTCTGAGGAAGGACAGTGAAATGGGATCCTTGGGGACTGACCTGCATCTGAATGTTTTAGGACCATAGGTTATCAAAGCAAAAGTTTTCTGATCCTTGGTCTGGGCCTGACAACAGTACAGCAGTAAATACTGCTAATGAAAGCCTTTTTGTCATCTTATGTAGGAACTCTGGATCTGATTTATTTAGAAGTGTACTGTAACATGGAACTTTTAACTTTTCTGGTCTCCACAGTTTGCTATATATTTGTGACAGCAGAAATCTGTTTGAAAACCATTAGCCAAAGCCAAACCTAATCCTCAGATCCAAAGCCTTTGTGTGTTTTTCCGAAATGGGGATTTCACAAAACAGTTATTATTTATAAGCTACAATACCAGTTTCAGTAGTTGCTGTAGGATCAGTATAAGAGCCAGAGGTCCATTCTGAATGACTCATTCATATATTTCATTACTGCCCTGATGCACATTCTGCATATCCATATGGCTCAAGGATCATGACAAAACTCAGAGAAGGTCTGTGTGTGGTTCTGGTAATAGCAACAATATGGACCCCAACGGGTTTGAGTCTTGAATCTAAGTGAGCGTGCTCTTTCAGTGGTCCGGCTTGGTGAGATTTATGTTCAGGACAACAGATGGATCTTTCACCATTTTGATCTCTGCATTTGAGTTCCTGGATGCTGCCTAAACATAAACTGTTTATGGCTGATTGACTGCTTCCCAGAGAGAAATAGCAAGCTGGCATAGAGTCTGGTGGAAAAGGTTTTCTGTTCAGGACATAAATTATCTGTTCGTGACAGGAGAACAAACCCTCTTTCTGCTGTGTTGGACCATTTAATTTCCTTTAAATTATTTGATCTGTTCATTCTTTCTGGGTAAACTTGACAGTAGCTGCAAGAAGAATGACAGTGTATTGTGTAGTCAGAAGCCCTGGAAGGACCCAGACATGTCTCATCAATTCAGAAGTCCCTTACATAGTGGGATTTTACTGGTTGCATCAGCCAGTTTCAGGGAAAATATTGCAGCAAAACCATAATCATATGTGACATTAATTGATCTAATTAAAGCTTTTGTGTCTTGGTGTGGTTTTGTTTTGTTTTTTTTAACTCACTAGACTGTGAGAGAAGACCTCTGTTAAATTTTGAATTCCCATCAAGCTTTCTATCATATAGTCCTGTGTAGATGACTGCTGAAGGAATGGAAAATTTATTGCCACAAAAGATTCTGTACTGATTCTCACTGTCTTTTCTGTCATTTCGTTTGTTGCACTAATGAAAGGTTTGGCCAATGAGTATTTATTCTGGTTTGTATCAATGAGAAATCATTCTACCTGCAACAGTCCCACACTGGAAGATTCGCCAATCATTTAACTTTTAGGCAGCAGCTTTGTTTTCACAATTATTTTGTATAAAACTGAATGCCAACCTCCTGCACAAAGAGATGAGCTTGTGTGCCCAGGTACAATAAACAGTTCAACATCTGAAAAGATATTTTGCTGCTGTGGTAAATTGCTGTCACAGAACACCATGACGAAGATGAGATTATCCACTACATGAGTGGTCTCGTGCCACCTGTGGACATGAAACTAAGCACTGAGCTTAATGTCTGTTGTGCTGTCGTGCTCTCACCACTCCAGCATGGCTGTGAGACAGGAACAGCAAATCTGTGCCATACCAGAAGGTTCAATCGGTTCCAGATGTGCTATTTTTGCTGTATCTGCAAGATGAAATGTCAGGACAAGAGTTCCAGAACTGAAATCTTTAAAAGTTATTAAATGTTTGGGAGTAACAGCATGCTTGTAAAGCCTGGTTTATAAAGCCTATGATAGCATGGACTTAGCCTCATTCATACAGCTGACATGAGAAGTCACGTGGCTGAACGTGGCATAAAGTAAGCCATCTGCTTCCTTGATACAATAATGTAAAGACAGTATGAGTCTAATTTGAAGGGTTACTGGATTAACCCTTACAGATGAAAAGTAACAGCTTATGTCACAGCTAGGTAGCACCACATCTCTCTTGGGATCCTAAACCATTCTGAAAACAGATGCTCATAGTTCAGGTGGGGACTTAGGGTTGTACAAGGCACAGGCAAGATCCTGCATGGACAATGTCACTTGTCCCACAGGCTGTTGCATCTATGACAGTCGGTTTGGTTTCTGTTTGGTGTGACTTTATTGACAGCAATGTGAAATGATGGTCACGTGCTGATAAAATTAATGAAACCTCTGTTTGAAACATTGAATGTATGTTCTCTACTATCTTTGGCAAAAACTTCTTTCCTGATGTCCCAGGATTTATAGAAAGAAATTGTTAAGCTAAATACACATGAAACTTATCAAACCAAGGCTACTCTTTGGCATTATCCAAAATTTCTGGTATAGGTGGTTTCTGGTTTCCTTCACCCTATTTACCTTTATGCGTCCTTCCCTAAGCCACATCTCTCTCCGAGCAAAGTAAAATCTAAAGTAAACTCTGTATGTTGAATGTTGTCAGACTGACTTTTTATTGTGACTGGAAACAGTTGTTCAAATGCATTTCAAGAGTTTCGTCATGGTGTTTGTTGAATGAATAACAAAGATTTCAATAAGTGCCTCTTGAGTATTCAAGACAAGAAAGGTCTATGAATGGGTTGAGGTTTGCTCTGCCCGCACTTACTCCTTTATGGCCTGTCTGGCAGATGTTCCTACAGCAAGAATGGGAAAATAAGCAATTTTCTGTTTAGGCAAGTGGCAGTGTGGCATTCATTGTTTTTAGACAGTCCTCATCAACTTTCTGTTATTGACATAACTGCACACCCTCAAAATTGAAGTTGTGTGGATATTCAGGGAGAAAAAGGTTGGGTATTTATGTGGTTCTTCAAGACATGTTAGCCATGTGTTTTATGTCCTGCCTTCCATCTTTTCTGGTCCTAAAGTTACTCCTGAGATTCTTGCTCCTAAATGGAGGCTACACTTTTCTCTTCCAACAAGAAGCAAGGTGTGCAGAAGCAATGCTGAACTTCAGTGGTTGTGTCTCTTAAATTAATCAGTCATATGTTCCTGGGGCATATGTGGCATCCACAAGGAGAAGGCATCTCAAAGGACCATGGTTTAACTACAATTTTGATGCACAGGTGGCTTCTCCGCATCACATCAAGAATACTTCTCAAGAAGGGAGTTACTGTGTAGTCACAAGCTGAATGCACTGGACACGAATGACTGAACCCATTTCTGTCTCAGAGGCAGTGCATTCCCTAGGCATGCATATTGTCGGGCAAGGAAGAAGGGCCCTGCTGGTTGGAGAGGATTGCTGCTGCCATTAGACAGCTGATCCAAACTGTGACACTCCTGGTTTATGTTCAGCAACATGAACCCCCTTGGAAGGAAACTCTAAAGTGGATGAATTTACTACAGTGTTAGTGTGACCTGTTGGGAAAATATCATTTTGATGTTTAATAACCATTGCCAAAACAACCTAAGGATGTGGTGGATTGAGAAATTCTCTCATCTCTTAGGAGGAAAGGCTGAGAGAGTTGGGCCTCTTCAACCTTGAGATGTTTGAGAGGGGATTTCATCAGTGTCTGTAAGTGTCTGAAGGGAGGGTGTCAAGAGGATGGAGCCAGGCTTTTCTTGGTGGTGCCAAAGAATAGGGCAAGATGCAACAGGCAAAAACTGGAACATCAGAAGTTCCACTTGAACATGAGGAAGAAATTCTTTACTGTGTGGTGACTGTGCACTGGACCAGATTGCTCACAGAGGCTGTGGAGTCTCCCTCACTGGAGGTATTTAAGAACCCTCTGGATGCAGTCCTGTGCGATGTGCTCTAGGATGACACTGCTTGAGCAGGGAGGTTGGACCAGATGACCCACTGCGATCCCTTCCAACTTCGCCAATTCTGTGAATTCAGGTGTGTTCCTGACCTGTGTGTGGGTTGTTCTGTATCCACCGAAGATGAAATGTGCTTTTGAAGGAGACTTGTTTCTAATGGGCTTAGTTCCTGTCCTACAAACAGTGTAGTTAAAATAGACTTCAGACTTTATTTATCTAGCTTGACAACAAAATTGAGGTGATGAGCATTGCTGCAGTTTTAATCCACTTTGCTTACCAGCATCACATGCTGGCAGGAGTAGAAACTTCATTTTTTTTCATTTAAGCCAACAAAGTTCTGAGTCAAAGGGCTTCACTCGACTTTCTGCTTGCCTTTGAGGAAATTGATTAGCTGAAGTGTGAATGTTGCCTTTGTGGCTCATGAGGATGTTGCAGTAGATGCTGAGTAGTTTGTCAAGGGAGGTCTCTGAGTGGCCTGAGATTTAATGGATGCTGTAAGACTACCTCTCTTGAAATTTAAAAAAAAAAAAAAA
>VWZG01000235.1:419315-438389 GCA_013396735.1 Grallaria varia
AAAAAAAAAAAAAGCAGCAATGTAGCTGCAGATGAGAATGAAAATAGAGAATATTCCCTATCAGCTTCATTGAATGTTTTGCTGCAGCTTCATAGAAAACAATGAAATGTGCATCAGCAAGGCTACTTTGATATGTTCTTTTTGATGTGTTTTGGGTCTTTGTTGTCTGCCTTGCAGTATTCTGTTCTTTTACTATTTTTTTCTGCAAAGAAGAGTTTTGCACTTTGGTTAAGCAAAGAAAGTCTAAAAACATATTTTACTTTTTATTTCTTTGATGCTTTTGAGCAAGTTGCTTAAGTGTGCTTTGCTTCGGTTTTCTCACTATGAATGAGGCATAGGAGACTTTATTACACAGATATTGGGAGGCTAAACTAATATTTGTCAAGCATTTTGAGCCTTCCAGTTGCAGATGCCCTCACTTGGCACTGAATTATAGTATTTCCTCCTGAGATTCTTCCTGAGATGCTCTGTTAGTGGTGCTTGTGGCATAAATAAATACAGTGAAAAGTGCTGGAGGGCAGACAGTTCAGTACAGAGTAATAAATAATGCATCCAGTGAAAGCATCAAAGTTGTCCACTCTGCAGAAACCTGTAGGCTATTGCTTTCTAACTTGATACTCTTTGTTCTGCTGCAAAATGCCTGAAAAGGTCCCGAAAGAAACTTACACCACAATCTCCACTGCAGCTCCTTAATCTTTGTCTCCTCCTTGCAGCTTGAACGCAAGGGCCTCTGCAAGGATCTGATATCAAAAGAAGGGTAATGCCACTACAGTGAGGGGGAAAAAAAGATTACTAAATGTCCTGAATAATAAATAGTCTGGGTTAGGCTTTGGCGTTTTTTTTAGGGAGCTGGTCTCTCTGCTCTCGGCCCTCGCACTGCCGGAGGGTATCCCTCGGGTGGGGACTCCCCTGCCTGCCGCTGTTGCAAGGCCTCCCACTGCTCCCCACCTCAAAACTAGCGGCCAGTGGAGAAACCTGGTTTGGCAGGGGAGGTGTTGCAGGAGTGACGCAGCAGTGGGGAGCGGTGCTCGGCCTCCGAGGGTGGGGAAGGAGCTTCCCCTCGGCTGGGGGAGCTGCGGGGGGTCCCGCAGGGGTCCCCGCGGGCCGGGGGGAACGCAGTGCATGGCGAAGGGCGCCAGGGGGCAGCCGCGGGCTCGGGTGGGGGGGGGCACACGCATCACCCCGCGCTCGCAGAGCCCCTCTCCCAGCCCAGGACCCGGGTTTCTCGTGGCACGGAGCCGTGGGCTGCTGCTGCCTGTGTCCCACTGCTCAGACAGGGGCGAGGGAGCGGACTCTGCGCTCCGCGGGTGCGAGGAGATGCAGTTCAGGCTTTCCAGCTAGTCCTGCAGGGGAGGGAGCGCGGCTCAGCCCGTGTAGCGGCGGGGGCAGTGAGGGAGTCTGCCGTCAGCCCGGTGCCGCAGCACTGCGCGGCTCCGCACAGCGGCTGGGCTGTGCCCCCGAGCTCCCCCGTACCCTCTGGGCTCCCAAACGTTAAAAAGCAAACGGGAGGCGTCCTGACGCTCAAGTTGCCTTGCCGAGCCCGTTATTCTGTCCCTCTCTCCTGGGACGATGCTTGCTTACTGCACGGAACAGAGCCCCAACACTGAAGGCTATCCCGACACCTCCGCGTCCGGAAGGGCCCTTTCTTCGCCCTCAATTAGATTTCAGAGCAGAAAAGCTCCTTTTTCAGGGTAGTGAAGCCCTGCACGGGAAAGGAGGGTGACTCCAGTCCCTCTCGGTCCGTCCCTCTCCCGACGATTATTCGCCCAGCGCTTTCTCTCAAGCGAGCCGGAGACTGGGGATGATGTCAGTGGCCGAGTAGTTAAAAACATACGTGAGGGGACTGTGCAGCGGCGATCAGATCTGCTCGTCGAGAGTTACTTACTAAGCCCTACCCGTTTCCCCTAACACGAAGAGTACTAGACGAGCCGAAGGCTGACCCAAGCCGTCACCTCCGTAACGTGGGAGAAGAGAGAGAAGCGTGCTAACGCTGTCCGGGAAACCTTTCAGTACTTTGTTTTCGAGAGTCCGTAGGAGGAGCGACAGGGCAAAATACACCTGATCCTGCTAATTGCAGCGAGGACAGACTCTGCCAACCTTCTTTCATTGCAGTACGATCTCACATACATGACCTTTTCCTCTTTCTTTGCTTTACTTGTTCCCCGCTGCCTTTGCTGGGGCTAGCTAAATATGCCTTCAGATTAAAAGCAGAGACGTGGGGGTTTGGAAAGCCACGTCTGAACCCGCCTGTGTATCCCAACCTTGAGCCTCTCTCAGACATGCACTGCGATGCTAAACCTCGGGCGGCCCTGCATCTCCGCGGTGTCGGAGTATTGGGAGTCTCCAAGCCCCGGGAGAGAGCTATCGGTGGCGGGAGAGGTGATGTAGGAAGGGGCGGGTGCAGAGCCCTTCGCCTCTGCTGTCCTCCTCGGGCCCCAAGCCCGTGGGCGGGCGGAATCACACGGCTCTGTATCCCCATCCAGGAACTTTCGAGGGGGGCTTAATGCAAGGCAAGAATTGCCTTCGTCCTCTCGGCCAAAGTGAGCGTGTTTTGCTGAGGCGGGGAATAAATTTACGAGTTACCGAGCGCGCCGTCATGTATCACTGCTCACAGTCTGACCACTTCGGGATTAGCGGGAGGCAAAACTCCAGGTTCACGTGGAAATACCTCGGCGACAACCAGCGTGGGGCAACAGGGGTAGGGCAACAGCGGCGGGCTGCAGTGCTCGGTCTTTCTAGCATCTCCGCGGGGAAAATTACAGCAAATTCCCTACAACGAAAACCAATTTAGGAGGGGAAAGAAAATAGAAAACAATTAGTGAGTTGATACGTTTCGAGAAATGAAGTCTTGAGCGCCCTGCATCGTTCTGTGCAGAGTGCAGCGTTAGTTACCATAGATAAATCCCGCTATTCATTTTCGTTAGTTGCCATAGGTAAATCCCACTACTCGTTCTCATTCTTCTCCCGGCAAACCCTGGCGAGTCCTGCCGATCCCCCCGGGTGCTGGAGCCTCCGGCGCTGCAGTGCCGAGGTCGAGTAGCGCATCCCTCCTGCGACTCAGAGCAGCTGGTCTCTCTCCCCTGCCCTCCTAGTGCTCATCCCGAGCGGAGAATCTCCGCACCCATCTTCTCCCGAGGTCCCAGGAATCAGCCCCACCGACTATCTTTTCAATCTCTTTTATTTCGGGCGGCCGAGGCGCATGCATCGCCTATTCTCGTAATGCCTCGCAAACTCTCACCAGGCGTTGTTGTGTCCGAAATAAATGTTCAAAACAAGCGTTTGCCTCCCAAACACGGATATAATCTTCACGGGCTTTCGTTTTAATGAATTCCATTGAATCAATGCGGCAAAGCTCTTTATCTTATAGTGCAATACAGATTGTGGCGTTGTACACATATGGTTTAGGTTTTTTCCCCCCTGATTCTTGCGAGCTGGGCAGCTTTGAGCCGAGAAAGGAATATTTATACATATTCGACTCCTTGCACATTCTAAGGCACTGCAGTGGTATAGGATATTTTGGGGGATCTGTTTGGGCAAGGAGATTAAACTAGGTCTAGGGCGAATGCCGATTCCGAAGAAGTGAGTCAATCCTTAAGACAGAGCTAAGAATTCCCTGGAAATTTGTTATTGCTGTTGCTGAAAACAGGCTAAGCGCGGAGTGATCAATTGTTATGGCAAACAGATCAAGAATAAGAGTTAAGGCCTCATGTGGAAAAGAAATATATATATATATATATTAAAAGAAAAAAATACAGAAGGAAGGTACGTGTAGAGCCGCTTATAAAAGAGGATGCGGATAGAGCCGGGAGTGCTGTGGGCGTGGGTCTGGCGTGAATTGCGGGCGTACCTTGCAGGGGTGAAGGCAAAGGGCAAGCCGGGGGGAGAATTATCTGGCAGCCTGCCCGCAGCCACCAACCAGATACGGCCTCCTCGGAGCCCTGACAGAGCCGGGGGCTGCCCGCCTGGGGAGGCATATTTGGGTACCCCGCGGCCGACACAAAATACCACCGCCGAGCCCTAGCAAATATCCCCTCTTCGTGGCCTCAAGAGAGCAGCGGGGCTGCGAGGGCTCCCCGCGCCTCTCCCGAAACTTATCCCACCTTGGAGCCTGCACCCAGGGGCTCTCCTGCCGCTCACGCCGCGTGTGTCGCTCTGTGTGTGTGGAGTGGGGGGGAGGGACCGTCCTCTTGTATGTGTGTGGATGCGTTAGGCTGCCGTGTCCGTGCCTGGTTTCTCTTTGAAGGCATCTACAAGTTTTGTCTCCACACGACCCGCTGGCAAGGCAGAGCGGGTGAGTATGAGCCCCTGGTTGTGACCCTTCTTTGTGCAGTGTCTGAGGTGCCAGGCCGTCTTGTCTGGAGTGTGATTTTTAAGTTCAGCTGATAAGGAACAGTTTACTCTGCGTTCTCCTTCTTCCTCTGTACTAGACAGGGAAGTGTCGGTGCAGTTTTATTTCTAGCAAAGCACTGCCTGCAAAAGCGATGTATTCTTCCATCCAAATAAACGAATCCGACTGAACTCCACTCTCAGAACTGTGGCACCCCTTTCTAGGCTGAATTCAACTCCCTTTTCTTGCTTGCAAAATCTGTTGATGTCCCTGCCCGCTTAGTCTGTCCATATATCTGTTTGTCTATCTACCTTTCGGGTTGTACTTTCTGGGACAGGCAACCCAGGTCAAACCGCTGAGTACTAAAGTTTATGTCCAGAACTTTTCTGTTTATTTTGGGTGGGTTTGGCCCCAAGCCCCCCTGAATTCGTTCTTACTTCAGTAATGAGACAAAGAAAGACCCATTTCCCTACTGAACGCGTAAGGCCCCCAGACCAAAACCCAATCACAGCACTCAAAATTCAGAGGGCTTCTCTCAAGGAAATGTATTTGTATTTTTATATATGAACACAGCGTCGTAAAAAGCTCTCGAGCCGCGGCAGCGTGTAAACGAGGTGTCAACCCCTGATTAAGTGAAAAGAGATAACATTGATCTTCTAGACGCATTTGAAATAGGTTTCTGCTTTATTGTTGATTGGTTTGGTTTTTGGATTTTTTTTCTCCGGAAATAAACATGAGCTGATTTTTGAAATCGTTTACAACCCCCCCCTCCTCCCCGAAATCGTGTTTCCCCCTGTTCTGTGATGTATCTGCCGTTGTAAACGAGAGATGAACAATTTCGAAATATCATATCAGGGTTAGAGGACCAGAAGAGGTAAGGCCGCCAGCCCAGTTCTCTTTCTAGGCAGACGTCTTTTGGAATATGGCAATGGGCTGAAGAAAAGGTGCTCTCCGAAAGGATGAGCCGCTCGGCGTTTAACCGTGAAACTGTGTAGGAGGGAAGCTCTGCGGGTCCGGAGATTCCGACCCCGAAACGTTTGTTCTGTAGCTCTTTATGATGATTATTTGTAGGGAGTGCGCAACGGCTTGGAGGGTCGAGCTCTTACTGCAGCTCCGCACGGGTTTACGGCCGCAAACCGTAGGAGACCGTACTGTAAAGCTCCCGACTGCTGATGGGACACTAGGTCTTCACACTTTATGTAGTGCCGCCGAGGTGTCTTCCCTCCAGAGAGGCTTTGGGGCTTATTCGCCGTGACGGTCTCTCGGGGAGTGGGAGGTGTTGGCTAAACTTGTTTTCCAATGCTGACGTTAAAACGAAAAGGCAGCCTTTGAAGCATCGCTTATAAGCCACGCCGTGCAAACCTGGAAACCAAGTTACCGGAGACCAGTCGTTAAACCTAAAGAGGGGATGGGGAGCCTGCAAATCTTTGCAGCCGCAAAGAGCATTAGTCGCCTAACACCGGCTAGACGAAGTCTGCCCGGGCCGCGCGTTTTAAAATCAAAACAAGGAGTAAAAACCTTATGCGAAAACCAGAGACGATGCAGCTATAATAAAAGTTGGTCAGTAAAGTCTACACTGCACAGGCCGACCCGCATGCCCGGTGTCAGGGCGGAGAGGTGAAGGTGTGACCCAGAGGTGTCACATCTGCCGGCGGGCCCTACACCGGCGTCCCCCGGGCCGGCAGTGGAGGCGGCGGGCGAGGCCGCCACCACGAAGCGGAGCTGAGGATTGCGCAGCTTCACCGCCCATGCAGTAGGCATTGCGAGCGGAAGGAACTGCAACTAAATGCCCAGAGCCCCTACCCCGGCTATGTACTGCTTTTTCGCTCCTGCTGACCCAACTCGGCCTTTTTAGCTACGAGGGGAAACTGCTCTTGTTTTCTCGAGCAGATGACAAAGCTCTGCCATTTCTCTTCCTCGGCTCCCTGGGTGATCCATTCTCCCTCTTTGCTTTTCCTACTCTTGTCCATTAACTTTAAAAACTTCGCGAAGTTTTCTGTTCCTGGGGCTCCAGATACATCTCCTGACACTGAGGAATCGCGATCGGCTTTTTCCCTTTCGCAGGAAACCACCCAGCCCTCGAGGGTTTCTTCTCTGCTCCAAGTTCAAAGGCACGGTCCTGAAGTCGTTAAGGGGGCAAAAGGGACAAGTATGGGGGAGGCACTGGGTCAGGAGCGCAGGGTCGAAGCCATTAGAGCCGCCGCCTCTGCGGGCTTGCCCTTTGCGGCCTCAGCATTTCGCGGCGAGCATCGTCCCTCCCCGACCCAGGGGCTTAAGGGTCGGGGGGGATAAGGGGGGAGGAGGGAAGGGAAATGTCACAGTGTTTCTCTTTGGAAACGCTAAAGAGGTGGCACTGAGGGCCACCGCACGCCCCAAGAAATTACCTCGGCGAGGAGCGGAGCTTCAGGAGAGCACGATTTCCCCACCCGCTCTACTCCTTTCTTGGGGTCCACGATCCCATGTGTACCAGGGCAAGCATATGCCTACAAATAAACAACCATCTCTCTGCTGCTCCCGGGACCTGCTTCTTTCCGTCCCCTGCATCCCCTGTCCCCCCGAGAGTGTCTACTGGTGAAATCTTCCCCTCGCCGCCGTCCTCTGCTCCTTCCCTGCGAGTTATTGGGTTACACTCTGCTGCTGTGTTATACGGGGCATGTGTTGGGTTGTTAGAAACCTCTATAAAAGAAAAAAGACTTAGTGGCAGCCCGCGCCTGAAACTCGTTTCCCTACACGTTATAACACAGTCCGCAGACGCCGTTTAGTAGCGACGGGATTGGGGCTAGTAGAAAGACGAGTCTCCCGTTATTTCTATTTGATCGAAAGAAGAAAGCCGTGTAAGGTGTTTCCTGTCTACTTGAGATTTTGTGCGGCCCTTTAGGCAGGTTATTTCTTTGGAAAACAGCCACGGATCCCATTGTCTTTATCTGATGCTTGAAAGATTGGGGAGGAGAGGAAGGAGAAAAATCATTGTTAAAAAACACTTTGAAGTTGTGCAACTGTTGCTGCTCCAATTTTTTTCTCCAATTTCCAGATGCACCAGAAATCGTTACTTTGATCTCACAAAGCAGCAATTTATATTTTTTAATTTTTTAAAAAAAAAAAAAAGAAAAGGTTGGGTAACTCAAAGCGTAATGGCAAACATGCCGAGGATGAGGTCATCGGGCGGCGCGGGGAGGCCCTGGAGGCGGGAGCGAGCGAGCGCCGAGAGCGCAGGAATGAGGCGGCGGGGAAGAGCGGGGCTTTTTCTCCGGGCGAATCTGGTTGCCGGAACATCTGCTCCGGTCTAGTCTTACTTCCCCCCTCGTTCGCAAGGGAGAAGTCTTTGCCAGTGCACATGGGGCTGTCTGAGCGTGCGATGGGATCTCCCCTCTTATGCGCCTGCCCGGGGCTGGCAGTGGGGCGTGATGCCACGGAAAGAAGAGCCCACATGTCGGGTTTTGAGGAACCCAGGAGCTATCAAAACCGCGGCTGGGGACGTGGCGAGGGCCAGGCCCTGGCTTGGCAGGTGATCCCGACTCCACTTCGTCAGAGCAGGAGGAAGACCATAGAATCACATAATCATTTAATAGACTGAGTTGGAAGGGATGTACAAGGATCACCGAAGTCTGGTTCCTGGGCTGACACAGGACAGCCTCAGGAATCACACCGTGTGCCTCGTGAGGGTGTTGTCCAAGTGCTTCTTAAATTCTGTCAAACTTGGTGCTGTGAACACTTCCCTGGGGAGCCTGTTCCAATGCCCAACCACCCTCTGGGTGAAGAACCTTTCCCTAATATCCAACATAAACCTACCCTGACACAACTTCAGGCCGTTCGCTTGGCTTCTGTCATTGGTCACCAAAGAGATCAGCGCCTGTCCCTCCGATGTGTGAGAGCCCTCTGCTTTTACTGGTTCATGGAGAGCCCTCTTTGAGCATTCCTCAAAAATGGGTCACCCCAGATAAAACCATGAGCCTCGTGTGTCTTGCAACGCTCTCAGCTCAGGAATGCGATGAGTAAGCTGGCGGTAATGCAGCCAACCCGACCCGTTGCCTCTCTAGTCTGCTCCCTCCTGCCCGGAGGAGCACGGACAGGCATGCCGGTCCTCAGGGTCACGGCTGCCGCCGGGCCCGCGGTGATGGCGGGGGCAATACTAAGATCGGCCGAATGGGAGCAGCAGGCTCCCTCAGAGGGGCTAGGAGAGTTTCTCGGGGCGTCCCCTCGCTGCCCGAGCCACAGTCACCTGCCTAAGGGTTTGACTCCCGGGAATCCCACCTATGCGGAGGTCAGGAGTATATTTTGCTAAGGAAAACCAGATGGAAGGAACGGTAAGGGGAGTGTGTTTGTGTTGTGGGCCCGAGAGACACCCACCCCGTCACTCTCTCACTGAAGGAACACTGGCGTTGAACGCGGGTGATTTTCTTGCTGGGCAATCACTGCCGCTGCCTGGCTTTTCCATCCCAAAGGTACCGACCCAGGTCAACCCGCTGTTCCTACAGACTACACTAGGCGTAAAGAGACTCTCTCAGGAATCTGTCGTGCCCCCGTGGGGATGTTTCGAAAGCCCTCCAGGTGCCTGCACTGGAGGGAGCTCGGCCCGGGCTCTCCTTCTGCCGTGCCTGGCAGCGCCTCGCTCGGGTTGCGCAGATGAGCCCTTCTCCCTCTGCGTGGGTGGAAACGGACCCCCAGCAGCCGCATGCGAGCAGGAATTCATTGTAAGGCTGCCTGGACCCACGCGAGCACGAAGCTCTGGCTCTGAATCCGCTGCAGGCAAAGGGCGAGGCGGCTCCAGCCGCCGGTGGCTGGAGAAAGGGCACAGGCAGACATCCCCCTCACAGGCTGAGTCCCTGCGTGGGCTGCCATGTCATCTCCCGGGCGACCCCGGGAGTGGAGGGTGTGGCGCTGCCGCAGTCCCCGCTCCCCTGCGCGGTGCCGGCCACTCTCTGCCTCCCCCGCGGCAGGGAGGGGTGCGAGGAGAGCAGCACACGCCAGCGGGAAGGCGAGGTGCCCGTGGGGCACAGGAGAGCTGCCTGCTGGCGGCGAGGCACAAGGCTGCCCCCCACTGCAGCCTGCGGGCAGGGAAATCTGTGCTCTCCAGGGTAGGGGGCAGCCCGGTACTGCCAGAAGTGTCTCTATCCTCCCGGTACTGCTAGAAGTGTCTCTGTCCTGGCGAATTGGACGGCAGTGATTCGTGGGTGAGGGGGTGGGATCTGTCGGGACAGTTCAGAAACCTTATTTTTAAAAGGGGAAAATGTGGGGGGAGGAGGAAGAAGCAGCAAGAAATGAGATGCTGACACTGAGGAATCGCAGGGAGACATCAACAATTGGTGCCTATAGACCACATCAAAGAACTGCAGAGCAACAATGAAATGCCTTGAAATACTTCTTAATGCAATGTTTGCATTGGGCAAATCCACAAATGACGCCGAGTTTGCCATCACAGGAGAAAGAAAGCAGCAGATGAGGTTTAACCAACATTTCTCTGAAACCCAACTATAGAGGGAAAAGAGAGGAAGGGAGAGGGATAGATTTTTATAATCCTGAAAGGCAAGAGGAGAAACCACATCAACGCAGAGCGAGTAAAATACGGCAGGGCAGGATTACCAAGGCACAGGGGAATCTTAACAAATAGACTGATATGCCACAAAACATCTGTAAAGAAGAAAACTTCCAATCTGGATTGCAACGGAGGCATTTTTGGCTATGAGACTATTGCTTGGCCCTGCTATTTTAAAGGAGGCCACATTTGTCTCACTTGCGCATGTCCCCATACCCCCTGCCCCAGGGCGATCTGGGGGCACCCAGAACCTGAGGCTCGCCCCCGATATCTGGAGGCCTTTCCCAGGGCGGGGCGCCTCTTGCACGAATGGTGAAGGAGGGGAACGGGAGTGAATGTGTGTACTGGCGAGGGGAAAGCCTCCAGGTTCCGGTCAGTCTCTGCCAAACAAGCAGTCACACTCAGATGAGCCTTTAATTGCTATTGTGTTTTTGTTTTCCAAAGACAGAATCCCTATTCCCTCAACGCGGCTGCAGTGCTGCAGTGTGGCACAGGCTGGCTTTGTCTGGTTGTTGTGCGGCCGCTCTCGTCATTCTGGTCCCGCCAGACCGAAGCCCCAAGTCAGGAGTACCTATTTAGCCGCCTGCCACCCACGCACGAGAGAATGGCTGGATGCAGGCGGCTGAACACTCCTCTGCCCTGCAACGAGACTGGCTGCTCAGCCACGAGGAGAAGAAGCCCCGATCTGTGCTAAACTGTCAGAATCCGTCTCTCAGTTTGCTTTGCTGCCTTCCCCCGTGGAGGAGCTGCTGCCCCTCTGCATCTGCCTCTCCCACCTCACCCTCTGGCCAGCCGTGCCGGGCGAGAGCGGACGCCTGCTGCCGGCAGCGCCTTTCCCAAAACTGGAGCTCATCGCGGCCGAGCCGCCCGTGCTGGTTTCACGTGGAACCTCCCGGTTGCTGCGCCCACGCCGGGCAGCCTCGGGAAGTGCTGCCAGGGAAGGCTTCCAGCCTTTGCTCCGGCCGGCCGGAGGACTCCGCTCTTCCCTTCTGCGGAGATGTCCTTGCGGTTCGGCCCCCGCGAACAGGAGCTGGTTGCTGAGCACCCCCTCCTCAAAATACTGTTCTGCGAGAGGCTGAAAGGTGGCATTGCGGGAGAGGGCAAGGGGAAGGGGGCTCCCGGGGCGCGATGAGCAGGCCGGCCGGTGGCCTGCGGCTCTGCAATCCCGCTCCCGCCGTCCCCCGACCCCCAGCGGCCCCCGGCCCCGCGCCGGCCCGGTGTCCGGCGTCACGGTCCCAGCCTTGAAAGCCTTGGGGAGCGGACTCTGCTCCGCGGGGCTGGGCTGCGGGCTCGGCCCTCGGACTCCTTCTCCTTGGACGCCACACGCCGCACCTTGACCCGGGGCGACTCCTTGCCCACTCTGACAGGGACGCGCTGGGGGGGAGCACAGGACAGGGAGAGAGGCCTTGCGGCGGGGCGAGCATCGCTCACGCTGCCGAGCTCGCTGCTGAATGGTCTCGGCTCCTCAGAGGCAAGGAGAGGGAAGATAATTTCACTTATGGTATCGTGATAGAAAGTGACCCCGACAGGAATGCGGCCGGCACCGAGGCGGGAGCGGAGGGTTATCTCTGGGTTTCTGCGGCTTTGCGGGGAATTAGCGGGATGGGCTGTAGAGAGTCGAGGAAGCTGCGCCGACGAAGTGATAAAGGTTCAGCTGGATCAGAGGGTGTCCCACAGCATCATCGTCCGACGCCCTCCGTCCATTTCCAAGGTTTCTGTCGTCTAGACGGGAGAAATTCCTGCGAGGCATGCAGGTCTAACGGCAAAAAAGGGACTACAGACAAGTTCCGCCCGCCACTGCACCATATTTCGTCCTGAGAGAACCCAGTACCCGACAGCTTTTTGGTTACTATAAACTATATAAAAGCAGTATTAGAAGCCAGTAAAAGCTTGCTTCATAATAAATCTGTGCCAATTCCGGGCGCGGAGCAAGAGTGAGTGAGGTTTGCAATGCAGAAAGGGAGCCCGGGTCGGGGCCCAGTGGGGCATGATCATTTTTGGGGGCCCTGGAGCCGCGTTTTTTGCGTGTCTACTTTACACAGTGTTTCACGTGGGTCAAAATAAGCCGTGTTTGAAGTTCCTGAGTTGTACCACTAACATTGCTCATGAGAAGGCCGGAGACCGCTCTCCTGCTTCGGCAGTGGTGCCTAGCATTGACAGCATGCCGGGATAAACTTCTGGTTTCCATAGTGGGAGGATTGCATCCTGCAGCCACAGATCTTTTGAATAGCCCCATTAAAGTCTGCTGCCCGGGTTTGGCCCTAAACGGGATTGTTTACAGTGTAACACACCATGTGTGAGGTAGGGGAGCGCAGAGACCTCTCTTGGTTCAAAGAGCTGTGCCTTGAAGGGGAGAAAAATCGCTTACTTTTTTTTTTTTTTTTTTTTTTTTTTTTTACTAAACACACATTGAAAAGCTGTGCGCAGTTCGTCTTTCTTCCCTGGAAAAGCGGACTTTGGATCCCGTCTCGGTAACAAGGGGCCGGTTGTCCGCCTGCAGTGTCCCATACGAGAACTGTTGTACGAAACTCCTGCAGTGATTTCTGGGGTACGCCGCTTTTTCAGCGCGTGGGAGGCGTGGGGACAAGAACAGGACACAAAGGGCAACGCGGCTCCCAGGAGGTCCTACCTGGACCCGAGGGAGGTTGAAAACACGATTGGCCTCTCCCGCGACTCCTCCCCGGCTGCAGCTCAGACTGAGACGGCTTGGAGTGACCATGAGCCCTGCGTGCGGTTGAAGCCCACTCATCTTCCCACTCATCGCTCTCAGTCCTTTTGGGTTTGGGAGCCGAGGGTTGCATTTGGGCTGGAAAAATAATCCAAAATAAAAGAAAACAAAACAAACTTCAAACACCTCAAACTATCCCAGACTGTAATACCAACAAAAATCTGTGAAGAAGTAGGTCTTCAATGCGTCCCTGTGTAAATGCTGTTTGCTTCCCGCGTGAAACTGATTTTGATTTCTTTCAGACGCCCCGCTGAGAACAGCCACCTTTAGTCTAAAACTTACACTCTAGGATTCGCACATGGGCTGCTCCACGCCTGGCCCTGGCCTGGCTTTCCCGTTGTTCCTCGTATTCCTATGACCATGCTGCGTGGAACGATAGGGGACGTATGACTATACTTGCCTGAACAACAGCAGTGTTGAACCCTCCGGGAGATGCTTGATGGACAATCTCCTTGGGACCGACTCTCGTGCCCTGACTCTGACAGGGGATGTGGTTAAAACTCTTGCCCTAGAACTTGTCTAGATACAGCCCCGCTGCCGGCTTTCTCCCACTCTTTCCTAGGTCCCCTAGCCCTCCAGACCTTCTCCGAAATTCCACAGGGGCGATTTATTTATTGGGAGAAAAAAAACAAACAAAAAAACTCAACCAAAAAACCCAGACAACAGACAAACAAAAATCCTAACCCAGACCTATGAACCGCTTCGTGATGTCTCCCAGACCCTTCTCGCCAGCTAACATCACTCCAGAGTCCACCTGCAAAGGGGAGAAGGGGTAGGAAGAGGGAGGCCGGGAGGAAACCTCAGCGACCCACTGCAGATGAGGCCGGGAGAGCGCACGGGGTGGGGTGGGGGGGGCAGGGAAGGCCAACCCACCTTCTCCTTGGCATCAGCCTCCCCCTGTGGGCGACCTCGGGTCGCTTTGCCACCTCTTCTCGGGTGGGTGAGTCTGTGTGTGCGGAAATAAGCCTGTCAGGAAGGTAATGTGGCGGGTGTCAAACTGTGGACAAGTTGGAACGGCTGATCAGACACCTCTGTTCCTCACTATCGGAGCCCAGCGGTGCGCAGGCTTTTTTTAGGGTAGCTGCACTGCTTTCCGCGAAGGCTTCCCAGCCTCTGCCCTCCTTGGAGCTGCCTCTTGCCTCTCGCCATCCGAGAGCTGCAGCTCCGCGGCTTCACCTGTCAGCAGAAACCTCAGCACAAGGCAGGGAGAAAATCTGAGGGAGGGGTGGAAATAAATATCTGATGAAAACGGGCGGCAGGAGCAGCCGGGATTGGGTCCGGGGCGCCCGTAGGTGTGAAGCGGGGTGTTCCAGGAGGGCCCACCCCCGGGCTGCACCCACGGAGCGTGGAGCAGACCGGCTCGCCCGTATGCGGGTTCCACGCAAGTAGCGAGAGCTGAAAGCTACAGAAATTCTGCGACCGTCCTGACAGGCAGGCGAAGCGGGTTTGTAGGCGGCAGATGAAGACAGAGATCATCTAGTCCCCGTCTTATCGTTCCGGGTTATTCTGAAGTTTGGCGTGGTAAATACAAATGCATGGCTTTTAACGCTGCCTGTGTTGTTTCAAGTCAGTAGCTGATAAGGCAGAAGGGTCCCTGGCCTTTGCGAGAGAAAACTGCTTTGCGTGAATTATTCATCATAACTGTCTATTTCCAAACAGCTCCACGGGGAGACTCCGAAATGCAGTCAGGTCTTGCTAGTCCCTACGAAGAAGCGGCGCCCGGAGCTGGTGGAAATTAAGGGATAATTTTAAAGTTCCCGATTCGCCTCCCCGCGGGGAACACTGGGGCCGGGATGGGGCTGAACGGGGTGAGAGGCCCGGGGACATGGGACGTTTTGTTGCCTTAAGCCCAGGAAACGTGCCGATGCGTTTCTGATCTGCCTACTTTCCTGCCGCCCCGGAAAAAAGGAGTGACAAAATTAATATATGCGCCTTGGACTGCAGTGCCGAAACAAACGGCAGAGAAGTCGTGGTAAAATGGAGGGAAAGCAGTTACTGTTTTTTATAGTTCAAATGCATAATCGGATTTTTTTTTCTGTCCTGATAGAAAGCAGATAAATTTAGGAAGGGAGAGCTAAGAGAATAATTACAGGGTGAAGGTACTTAAATTTTATTTCGAGTCCCAAAGGCAAAACCTGACATTTTATTGCAAACATCTGGAAGGCTTAAGAGACTGGCATGGTGTTTGTTTAAACACTAATAGAGATTTTTATTCTGTAAAACACAAACAAAGCCCATTTAAAAACACTTGAGACTGTAAATATTTTGCGGTGATTCAATTCTCAAAGCCTGAGAAAACCGGGAGAAAGGGAGGGGGAACGAATCGACAGCATAATAGGGGTTTAATTATGAATTAGTTAATATACGCAACAATACCGTTTGTGCAGACCATAAAAATAAATTGCAGGCGTATTTTTTTTCCGCAGTCACAATAACTGACCCCGCGCAGCACGGGAACATCACCTCGCTCGTGTTTCCAAGCGGCGACTTGTGTTCGCTTTAAACTTGCCTCTTACGAGAGAGCCAGCCTCGAAATCCTCCGATCCGTTTTAAAAGATAATCGACGCTGCATTAAAGTCCAGTAAATCACTCGCTCACATTATCGGACAGCCTTCAGCCCACACCCTCTGACTGGTTTTAACGTTGTTTCCAATTACTAACTTTGAAAAAAAAAAGAAATAATAATAATAAATCCCCGGGCTGGGTCTGGATAAAGGACCTTAGGAAAGGTTTTCTTTGCTGTAGAGCAGAGTTTGAAACTGGCTCAGCCCCTGTGAACAGCACATCTGGACAGCACTCCCGTCTCGCAACCGGCTCCCCTTATTTCTCTTCCCCCCACCCCCCCTCAATATTTCCATATATAAACAAATATTTTTCGAGCTCGCACTGCGACAACTGGAAAGCAGGAGTGAATGATTTCTTTATAAACCCTGGGGCCTGGCCCTGCGACCCTTGCTCCTGCCACTTTATTCCAGGGAGCAGTTTCCTGGATTTAATGGGAGCTACCCCTGCGAGTGAGAGCCTGGAATAAAGACCAGGCAAAGGGACGCATTCATCTCTGGCGGCCGGGGGTGGGAGTCGAATCTGAATCCAGATTAAGCCCAGGCCTCTGGTAGACTCCAGATTTACACCGCTTGCCGCGGGGAAAGGGAACCCTGACCCCAGTGCCGTTCTTGCTGAACGGAGCCACGGGACCGGGTGCCGGCGGCGCAGCGCGGATGCCTTTTGCTCAGCCGGATTTTGGTGCAAAAGCTGAGCCGAAATCCCATGCCCTAGCTTGAGGAGAGGGAGTTTTCTCCGAGCGAGCTTTCTCAGCGCAGGGGGCAGTGAACCCTGCGAGGGGGCAGCGGTGTCTCCCCGTGCCTCCCGCCCCCCTCATCCACATCCCTCCCATTTCCCTCGACACGTCCTCGTGGGGCCGCGAGGTCGCTGCAGCATCTGCCCTCTCGCCGCGCTCGCACTGCGGAGCAGCGATGCCTTTGTGTTCACCGCGTTTGCACCGCCCGGCGCGGACGGGCAGAGGGAGGGCGAGCTACCCTAAACCTCCTTAGGCACCAGGGTAGGGGCAGGGAGGAGGGGAAGGAGCAGTCGCCGACCCCCGTGTGTCCGTGAGGTCCCGGGAGCTGTGTCCGGGACCGTGGGGACCTGCTCTCCTGTCCCTGGCAAAAAGGTCTGCTCCCTGGGGTCTGACAATTAGGGGCCGTATTGGCTCAGAAACTCCGTTGTGTTTCTTCCCGCTTCTGCAGTCTGTTCGGCTGCCAGGGCCAGGGAGTGCTCGGACGCAGCTTGCAGACCTCGGATGGTGGCACGGGCGAGCATCCCCATGGAAGAGACCCCAAAGGGGTCGGGACTGCTTTAAACTGGCCACCGGTAAAACCGCACTTAACGTTACGGAAAACGTGTTTCTGAGTTCTTGCATCAGACCCTAGATTTCGTTTAGATCGCCCTGCCTTTCTAGCACCATTTTTTCTCACTAAAACGCTATAAATAGTCCACTGTTTTCTTGGGCTCTTTTTCTAAAATCCTCTTCCAGCTTCTTTAAAAGCCTTCCTCGGTATCTGTCTCCCAAGCGAGTGTTTCCGAGGCTTTCTAAAACAGAGAAACGTTTTTGGTTTTTTGTTTGTTTCTTTCTTTCTTTTGGTTTTGTTTTTTGAGGTTTTTGTTGTTGTTGTTTTGTTTTCTTTTTTTTTTTTTGTTGTTTGGTTTTTTTTTTTGGTTCGTGTTTTTTTAGACATTCTTTCTCTGGAGGGAGGACACACAGCCGGAGGACCCGCTGGAAACACATGTATCCTCCTCCGAGTGCCTGCTCCTCGTTCGGTGCCGCTGTCGACTCCCTCTAAGCCCCTTCCTCGGTCGCTCCCTTCCTCCCGCTGCTCCCATCCCGGCAGTGCCGGCGTGGGGGACGCACAACATCCCGTGAGGCAGCGCCGCTGTACCCAGCGCTGAGCTCGCGGTGAATGACCTGCCAAGGAGGTGATCCAGAGGGGAGGGGAAAGGAGCGGTGGGGAGGGGAATGAGGGGTGTACTGGAGGTGATGGAGACTCACACAACCTGCTCGTTGGCCTAAATAACAGGGCTTAGCTTCCCGGGATTTACCGAAGAAATGACTTCTTTCCCGCTTTTCATCTGAAATCTGTTCCCGTGCGTGTGAACCTCGGCGGGCTGCTGTCAGTCAGCGTTTTGGGCCGTGGAGAGGGGGCTGAAGGGCTCCGCCGTACCACACAGACACGGCAACCGTGGATTCACTCTGGGAGCAAAAGGAAGTGTCTTTCCCCCCCTACACTCCGACGTGTGCCCCCTCTACTTGTGTCCAGCCCCACAGAAGAAAAGCCGTCTACGAAAAACCTCACTCTTCCACCGGCGCTGCCCCAAGCAGCTTCTGCGCCTTCGGGGAGCAGCGGAGAAACACCGGACAAAAAATAATCCCTTCCTGAAATTTGGTGTGCCTTCTCACCCGCTCTTCCACAGCAGCTCGATCCCTGTTAATTATCTCCCGTACTTTATAATTATTCATATTTTATTTTGAACTTGTGTTCGATTCTCGAGATCGAATTGACCCCGAGCGGCTTTCCCCACTGTATTTTCCCTACACGGTGTTTTGCTTGACTTCACCCATTTCTCCGGAGTCCGACCAGTTAATGAAAACACACCCTTCCGTCACCTTCTCAAAAGCAGAGCTTGTTGCTTTTCTCTGCGAGCCCCCCCCTCCCCCCCACTCCACGCGTGACCGAGGGACGTGGGAGCAGCTGCAGACCCGCCTCAGCCGGGAGGCTTTCAGGGCAGTGAACAGGAGAGCAGAAATAAAATGCTGAATATTATCCAGGCAACCGGCCGGGATCTGTACCAACGGGATTTATTCTCGCTGTAGCTAAAGTGACAAAAGGAAGTGGGAAAGGGGAAAAATATATTTACATAATGGAAAAAAAAAATCCCCCTTCACAAAGAGAAGGCTCTCCCTCTGCCCGGGGGTGTCTGAGTCTCTCTACCAGCCCACGCCGCCCGCTCAGCCCCGCCGCTCCACGGACACGGATAGTTTTGAAGTGAAATTTCAACTCCCACGAGACGTTGCTTCTGCCGGGCCAACATCGATTCCGCCGGCAAGCGCAAGTAATACAAGGCATAGATAAATTTTAAAAACACCCCCTCATCCGGTACCGCTGGGTGGTAAAACCCCTCTCGGGTACTTTGCGTGGGGATTAGCGAGAAGCAGACTCTGGGAAACCTGGGCACGGCGGAGAGAAGTGCGGGAGTTGTTACCCTCTCTGCATTTAGAGCTATGGGTTTCCTACTGGCTACCCGTTCTTCAAAGAGTTAATTCTGCCGGCCGGTGCTCCAGGACTCAGATGGCCAAAATTCCTCTCCCTGAAGCCCGAGTCTCCCTCCCTTCCCCATTGGGTCGCAGCTTTTGGGTCTCTCCCGAGCTCTCCTTCCTATTGGTCGGGGACAGGTTTGGTTTTTCTTTTCTTTTTTTTTTTTTCCCCTTGACAGGCGCACACAGCCTGCCTAACTCTTGGAGAAAAAAAAAAATCCCAGAAGTTTGGATCAATCAGAGAGAGACAGAAGGAAAGGGGAGAAGAGAAGAAAAAAAAAAAAAAGAAATCCAGCCTGCAGCCCCTCTGAGCAAGTGCTGGGACCTGGGCTGAGCACACCCTCTCGGCTCTGCCTGCGGAGTATCTGCAGCCTCATGTAGTTCTTTCAGGAGACTGAGGGCTGGTTCTTCTGGGGGTCCAGTTGGGGAGGGGTGGGGGGGAGAAAGAGGCAAGAGGCTCTGCCTCTAGTCCCCGAGCTGTGCGCTCTCAGCCACTGGTCGCTCCTCTGCCCAAGGGCCTGGGCTGGGGGATAAGATGAGTGAGAGACGAAGATCGGCGGTGGCCCTCAGCTCCCGAGCGCACGCTTTCTCGGTGGAAGCCTTGATCGGGACAAATAAAAAGAGGAAACTGCGAGACTGGGAGGACAAGGGGCTGGATTTGTCCATGGAAAGCCTCA
>VWZG01000235.1:438495-492727 GCA_013396735.1 Grallaria varia
CCGCCCCGCTCCCTCCCCGCCCCGCTCCCTCCCCGCCGCTAGCCGCTGAGCCCTGCCGGGTGCTGCCCGCCGGGAGAGCGGTGCCGGGCAGCGTGTCCTGGAAAACATCCGGGACTGGGGGTAGAGGAAAAGGAAGCAGAATTTTTGCGGAGATTTCTTGAATTTTTTCCTTTCAGTTTGTGGGGACTTCACTTCTACTTGCTGCTTCTTTTTTCCTCCCATAGCTCCATGATACCCCAGGAGGGACGGCGTGTCCCCTCCGCTTCCTCTTTCTCCCCTTCTCCTCCCTCTCCGTGCCTGTCGGTCGCGATAGTCCTTCCCGGGCGCCTCGGGACACGCGTTACGCCTTGTCCCGGAGCTTCCCGACTCCAGATCGCGGAGTTGCCCAGTGGGTCGGGGGCAGAGGACTGGGGTGCGACATGCATCCCTCTCCTCTTTCCGAGTTAGCGGCCAAACCCCCGACTCTGCTTCGCCAACACCGTGCACTCCAATGGGAAGTTTCGCAGGAGGAGGAGGAGGTGGGCGCCCAGGATCAGCGCTGTGCCGAGGCAAGGGTCGCCGGCTCCTTAGTGCCACACACACGCTGCGGCGAGCTCCCACCCGAAACCTCCGCGGTCCGGACCCTGCAGCGAGGGGCTGGGGGCCTGATCCTTCTCCCGGCATCGGGCCCGCTGGGGGTCGGCAACGCGGCCTCTCTCCGCTCCCGGGACGGAGCGCACAAATCACGGCTGAGGCGTGGGGGGGAAGGCGAAAGGGGACCCATCCTCGCCTCCATCTCCTACTGCTCCCTGCAGGGAAAAGGGTCTCAGCGTGGGAGAGGGACTCCGAGGCGTCTGGTCCCGCTACCGAGCCCGGCGCCTCCCGGGAACCGGGACGTGTGGAACAGCGCCGGGGCCGCGGCCGCTTGGCCGGCGGCACGAGGTTAGGGAAGGGAGGGCACGACACTTCCCTCCTGGTGTCAGTATTTTAATTATAAACTCTTGCCTATTTATTTGTATTTAAAAGGGACCCAGTAGCTCGGAGTGTCCACTTTCCCCCCCAGGTCGTTTCTCTCCGGCCTAAACCTACGGCGCCGCGAAGCAGCCTCGGGCCCGCGGCAGCGCCGGCGGTGAAAAGGCGCCGTGCCCCGCACCTCCCACCCGCGCTGCCCCCGCGCCGCCCCCACGCCCCGCTCCCCGGCGCCCTAAAAATGGACAGAGGTCCTGCCCTTGCAATAATAGTGTGCGGAGAAAACGATTTTTAGGCGATTGCTCTTTAATTTTAATATTCGGACGGGGGAGAAGGATCAAGCGATTTCTTTGCGTGACCCTGTAAGAAAAAGGTCAGAAACTTCCTCCCCTTACGCCAAGTCCACTCCGCTCCACTTGGAGAAGAAAACACCTTTTTAAATTTGTTTTTCTTTGTTTTGCAAAACGTTCCCTGAGCTATCAATAAGCATTAGCTGCTCAAGACCCGGCATAAAACAAACAAACAAACAAAAAACCAAAAAAGAAAAAAAAAAGAGGAAGAAAGGAAAAATAAAGAGTACGTAAAGAATTAGAGATCGAGGTGTCAAAAAATATTTGCTGTAAAAAAAATTATTTAAAGTGTTTTTGAACGGAGCTAAAGACCGGGAACGCCGAAGACCTCTCCCCTCTATGCGCTCAAGGAACTGCATTTTAATTTGCTTTGAACAGCAACTTTTCCCGGTGAAAAAGGTGAAGTAGGTAAAATCTGCCTTCAGGGACGTCTTTCTCACTGGAGGGATGTGCATAAAGGAGAGGGGACAGTAGTGATCAACCAGCAAAAAAAAATAGCTGAGGGTTTCAGAGGTTTCCCTGTTCAAAAGAACAAATGCGCGAACAAACAAGAAAAAATCCACTTTCTAATAACACAGCAGATCTGTGCATCAGCCTTCTCTTTTCGAACTGTTTTTCCTGATTTTTAAGCAGCAATAGGATATATTCTTGTAGGTCTAAAAGTTTAGCTTGCCCATTTTTCCATGAATTCGAAATGGAAAATTGGAAACTCCCCGTGCGCTAGATTGGAGAGCGGGAGAGAATGACTGCTAGTGCCTGAAACCTCAGAAAGCAAACGTGATGTTTTTCATAAAGTAAAGGAAATCAAGAACAGTTTGAGAAATCATTTTTAGGAGGTTGATAGACTTTAAATAAAGTCTGCGACTGTAATTTGCACAGTCACTTCATTAAATCTAATTCCTCCGCGGTGTGCCTTTGCTGCTGGGTGAAAATTGATTAGCGGCTCTATAATGACCACCAAATTCCATCTTTACAAGACCTAATTAAGAACAAACTTTACACCTAAAGTATTTTAAACTTGCCAAATCTACAACGATATAGGAAAAAAAAAAAAAAAAAAAGGAAAAATTAGAAAGCGGAATTTTTATAGCGTCCCAAAGGTTCAGCGCTCAAAGCCGCTGCTCCCGAGCAACAGCCGATGGGCTGTTCCTTTTGCTGGCAGGGTTATTGGGACGGTGTACTTACGGAGAGGCCGCAAGTGGTACAGTACGGGCTGGGAAAATATGTGCTGATTTTGTGTGTGATAATGCACATCAGGCTACCCCCGTTTATCGATCTTTTTGCATAAAGTCTCTCCATTTAAGCTCGGGAGGGTCTGAAAACCGTTCACCGGTGGGAACTAAGCACGGCCAAGGGCAGAATAAGCTTCGCTCTCCCTTTTTTACAGATCTTTTCCGTGCAGGCGCATATAAGGATTTCTTTTCCACGCGCTGGCCACGTCTCGCGGGGATTTTTCCCCTTCGTCCTCTGGGAATGTGGTTGAGGTGGGGGTATCGACGGGGTGGCCCCATTCCCCTCCCGGTGTTGGGGCTTCGCCGTCTTCGGTGCGGCGCTGGGCTGGACGCGTACGAACTGCAGCCTTGGGGGGTGCGTGGGAGGCAGCGCTTCTGGTCTCCCAGTTTTGGCAGAATCCCTGACCCCGTACGTGCCATTTAACAGCCTTGTTCAAACCCTTCGGTGGTGATATTTGGGATACTGAGTGGCCCCGAGAGACCTGCCCACACTCCGGGGCCGCATCATCCTGGGAGAAGCGACATGGCAGATTGGGAGGTGGCGGGTCGGGGTCTGGTGTGGGGAAAGGTGAGAAAAGCAAGAGGATAAATCTCCCAGGTTTGTAAAAAATATCTCCCGAATATCCAAGTTATTTATGTCTCAGCCGTGAGTCTTGTCGCCAGAGTTAATGCACTTTTTTACGAGACTCATTTAAAAGGGGGATAAATCTGGATTTTAATCACGTGCGGGTTCGAATCACGAGGTTGTGAAAAGGAATTCAGGATTACAGCGGCTCTCACCGCCTCTTCCCCCAGCCCATCCACTCGGGGCCGCGGCCGGGCCGGCGGGAGGCAGGCTGGCCCCGGGGCTCGGTGAAGCCTCCCCGGCTGCTGCCCCGCCGTCGGGCTGGGCCGGGCTCCCCGCATCCTCCGCCGGGCCTCGGTTCTCGCCGCCGAGAGGAGAGAGGAGGAGGAGGAGAGCAAAGGGGCGCCCCTCCGTCCCCTTGGCAGGTTTGGTTTCAGAGGGCAGCAAAACAATGGGCTCGGATGTCTTTTGGGTATTTATAGATTTAACCTGAGCAGCGGAAAGGTCACGGGGGGCCCAGGCGTTGCCTCCTTCGATGCACGTATTGTTTACCGTCATTTACGGCGGTGCCATTCGTCGGCCCTTCCCTCCGCCGCTCCAAGGGCGCAGGGACAGACCGAGGCAGAGCCGAGCGCGCTCCTTTCCTCGTCGAAAGTTTAAGACCATTTTTTTAAAAATTTGTATGGGGAGGTGGAACGTGTCCGTGTGGACGCGTTTCCTCTGACAGAAACACGGCTGCTACCCTAAGGGGTCGGGGTCCCTTCACGGCGAGACGACACGCGCTCCACAGGCAGAACAAAACTGTGCCACTAAAAAGATGGATTTTTTTTCGCCTTCGGGACGTCCCATTTCTAGCAAAGAATAACGCGAGCGAATTTGTAAACGAATTTTGGCAGCGCAGTCCTTGTATCACACATTCTCTCGGCGTTTTGATTTCATATTTTGAAAGTGTTCATATCGCTTAAAAAAACCCCCCAAACACATGAAAACAACCAATCAACCCCCCAAAACAACAAATTAAAACAAAAGCAAATAAGGCATTGATGAGAGTTTAGTTTTTCATTCCCTATGCTTAGCTGTACCGACGTCAGCCAGTTACTGCGAGGCTTTGCAACGAGAGAAAACAACCCGGCATACATTTTAAGACCTACAACGTGTTTATTACAGCTGCTTATCCTTAAGATTAAGATCCGAGAGCTTGACAAAGCCTTCGGTGGCTGTCAAGAGTAAAACCTCCACCTCTTTAACTGAGGTATGTTCTCCTGCCTCTCCCGGCAGGTTGCACCGGTGTCCATCCCACTCCCGCTCTGCCGCGGGATTCCCGCTCCTCCTCGTCCCCGGGCGAACACTCTCCACCGGTGCGGAAGCCACGCAGCCTTCCGGAGAGGCAAACAGATTTTAAGAGCAGGAGAAGTGCGATTGATCATACGTGATGCGTCTTTATTTTTATTTTTTTCTGTGCCCCTGCTTCTAAACGCTCGTATTGATGAAGGCCAATTCTTCGAGCAGAGGCAGTTAAACCCACGAATAGGGTGTGACTTATTTTGGTTTCTCACTTCAGCTTTTATTTGAGTGCTCGGTGGGTGCTACTAGGATTTCAAGTGCTGGCAGGGAACTTTTTCTCGTCTCTTTCCTGAGCTAGGGTGCATTGGTGTGCATCGTCCTTTGCGTGGTCCTTGAGCAATGCTGTGTCACAACGAGGTGTAAGACAGAGAGTGTCAGCTTTGCCTTTGGCTTGGGACTGGGAGTTATTGATGCGACGTCTTTCTAACCAAATTGTGTGTGACCGGGATTGTATGAATTCATTCCACCTGTTTGATCGTCAGTTTTCCACTTTAAGAAAGGATACCGAGCTCAGATCCATTGCTCCCTTGTGTACACGATGGAAGGAAACGCGCAAATCTGCCCCTCGTGATGCCTCTGCTCTCCCCGCACTCCAGCCGCAGAGCTAATGCTCTCGCCCTTCCCAGAGGAGGCAATTGCAGGAGGCAGATGGAGCTGTCCAGATGAGAGCCAGGAGAGAGAGCCCTGTAGGAACTCGGGAAAGGGTTGTCTCAGTCAAGTTCCTACAACTCTGACCTTGGAGTCGGGGGAGACAGAGAGCGAGAAGGATTTGTCCCGGTGGTAATATGCGTCTTGCTGAATTGGTGAACTGCTGCTGCGTTTGTGAAACTTCCTGCAGAGAAGTGAATTGTTCACGCTGTATTAAGAGGGCAGGTAATAGGAAAATAGAGACAAACTTTATAGAGCGGCAGAACATTAGAAAAAAGGCAGCTCGGAAAACAACTTTTTCCATTCTTTCATACGTATTTTAAATCTGCAGCATTTTTTACACAGGTTTATTCCATCTGTTGGGAAGGAGAAAACCGCTATTTCAAAAGATGTTTCTTGTCTTTGACAAGAACTTCAGGAGAATCCAAAAAGCTTCTGTTACAAGCAAAAGTCAAGTAATTCCTTACGAACCATCAATCACTTCTCTCTCCTCCCGTTTGGGACTGAGCATTTATATCAAATATCAGCCCAGCTAATCTCTCCTCAGGCAGAAGTGTCCCGCTTTATCTGTATCTGTCTTTAAGGAAAACTGATGCCTTTTTCAGATGGGAAAGTTGAAAGTTGTCTTCCAACAGCTCTACATTCAGTAAAGAGCATTTGCATTGTTTTACAACACAGCGAGTGCTACTTGAGTTACTTCACTGTTCACTGTGTGAACAGATTCTGTTCCTATTGTAATTAGTTGGATTCCTGTATGAATCTTTGCTTGCAGTCTTAGGCCTTCAAAGATTAAAGCATTTTTTTAACCTTTCTTTTTTTCCTGCCTTTTCTTCTAGATCAATAAGCTTATGCTAGTTATAGTAATGCACTAAGATCAGTCTGAGTATTCAGAAAATTCCTGGATATACTGAGACAGAATCATATGGCATTTACATCAGTTTGTTTTGAAAGTAAAATCCATTCAAGTGTGATTTAAATCACTCCATGTTGAGGTCTGTACTTTACATTGGTGATATAAAATCAAGTTCAATGAAAAAAAAAAAGATTTTTTTAAAAACTGACAGTGTTTCAGAGATTGCAACAGAGTTTCCTGCAGAGGCTGGGTGTGTTAGCGACCGCTGCGGGAATTACAGGATTTTATGCTAACTCTTAACTCTCTGACATCCTCCTAAACTGTGCAATTACTTTGCATTAATGGTATGGGAAGTTATGTTTAAACCCTGACAGCAAAAGCAGAACAGGTACACATGCAAATTTGTGGTGTCTGCCAGCCTGGGAGCTGTGTGGCTCCATTGGGAAGAGCAGCAGTGGGCATCTGGGTGTACAGGGAAAGGCAGGCAACTGGGACCTTCCCAGGGCTCCTTCTCAGAACAACTCTGCATAGCAGGACATTGAAAGATTTGGCTTTTCTGACTTTTTATTTGAACTGCAGTTTCCACAGAGAGAGAGTATTGTGCAGCAATGATGAGACATTTTTGTTTCCAGAGGAAAAGAAAGGTGTAGCTTTTTGCTTCTTATATCCCAATACTGTTTAAAATAGGTTACGCCTGTGAAACATCTGCTGTCTCAAAATACAATCCCATTGTATTTCTTATATTAAAAACTGTAGCATGCTCCGCTGAGAAGTTCTAGGGAAAGATAACACAGTTGTATGATAAAATTAAATTGAAATATCTTAGAAAGCAGGTTAAGAATTTTAAAACTCTGAGAGGAAATGTAGTGTCAGTTCAAGTTCTAGCAACAGTATTCATGCCAGAGGCATCTTTTAATTGCATATTCTGCAAGGTCAGAAGACAATGAATCAGTAAATCAATCCAAGAAGTGACAAAAACACTTCTTGCAATAATATTTACAATAATATTTCCATATAGCCTTTGCTCAGTTGGGCTGTTGATCTGCCTGTGTTTTGAAGATGGTGAAAGGATTTTCAGAGTCAGACCCCTATGACTGTGGGTTGTCTGATGTTTGTTGCCTATTGGCAAATGCAGCCTTCCAGCTGTTAGTGGGAAGGATTGACCTAAGAAATATCTTAGGCCAGAAAACACCAATTCACAGCAATGGAGGAATTCTGAGGAGGATTTTTCACTTTGGGACTCTTAAGAAAAAAAGCTGAAGATTGTGAGGATTCATTTAGATTTAGTTTAATAAACCCATTTTTTTTTTTATTTTACTATATTGAAAATCAGGAAAACAGGATTTGTCCAGTCTTTAAATATTTATTTTTTGTGTCATCAAACTACCCGAGATTTTTAAGTCATGCAAACCTTCTAAAATCATATCCCAATTATAATAAATTATAAAATTAAGTTGTAGTTAAAAAAGGGCATTTTTATTTATATGTAGTGCTCAACTAAAGCATTTGGACATTCAAAACTGCTTTGCAGTTTTTCTTCTTCTAAAAAGCAAAGTTCTCTGCCAAATTCTTCCGGATGTCATGAAGTTTTCATTTCTACAAAGCTGTATTTTCTTGGTTGATTCACTATATATATTTATATTTTATATCTATATATCTATATATATAGATATAAAGTTCAGCTAGACTCCTGCACAGCAGAGCTCAGTACCTGTCATTGTGGATGGTTTCACTTCACTGCCTCTGCACCTCTTCATTCTTCTCAAGGCCTTTGTTATTTGGGAAGGAAATTTTCCTGTATTGTTAAATGGACTTTTTTAGCTATGTCCACATGTGCAGCTCTTGGAAATGAGCTTGGGAAGAAATTATTGCCAACTACCTTTAAAAGAACCAATTTAGAGTTTCTAAAGAGTACTTAACCAACTGGTTAAAAACTGACACAAATCACATTAATAATCAGCATATTTATATGAATGCAGCCACAGCAAAAATTGTCTGAAAATCAGTGGGCCAGAGCACACAGAATAGTTATGAATGACTTACAGTTCTTTAACTACGCTCAGGGACTGGATGCACTCTTGGCTAGCATTGACATTTTTTCCCATGACCAATGAATTAACAAACCCAAGTCTCTTCTTTTAGGAGCTTCGGGAAATAGAGAACTCCCTGATCAGAAACCTACCCCAAAACATCAGAGTATCTTTGTTTTTAATAACAGTGAAGAACTGTGCATCATAGACTTGTTAAGAAGCTGCACTAGTAATTAGAGGTGTCCTTAAATAAGATATCAGAAGTGCTGGTATGTTATGATGCCAGCATCTGTGAGGATGTCTATGCACAGAAAGTAATCCTAACAAGAACACGTTATAACATTTAGAAAGCTATGGTGCATATGATGAGAAGATCAGGGAGTCTTCAAAAATAAGTTCTTCTTGGTTTATCCCTGAAATGACTGTAGATCAGTTCTGTAAATCTGAGTCTGTGAGGAAGAAGCGACCTTGAGAATATGTGGAGAGATTCACAGGCAGACTTTTTTTTTCACCTAATCATGGCACTGGATTGTCCTCAATCCTATTAAAAGGTCAGTTATTAAATGTTCATAGGTGTTACTCTCATCACATTTGACCACTTTTACAAGCATCACTTATTTTGATGAAGTAGTTATCCCAGTGCTGCCCTGTCATCCCTCTTTGCCCAGAAAAAAGACTGCAAATTTGGTTTTGTTGTACTTTAAAAAGTCCTTCTTATCAGGATGAAAAAATATTAGAAGAAGACCTGCTGAGCATTCCTTTATACCCTCTCAGACCGTAATGGAAACACTCTCACTGGATTTTTGAAAGCAAACTTCAGCCTTGAGGTTCTGCCAGACTCTGCTATCAAATCATGTAACAATAAGGATTGGCAAGCTTAGGCATTTAGTTGACATATGCACTTGTGAAGTTGTGTCTTGCCCCGAACTGGCTCTTCTATTTAGTAAAGACATTGGAAGTGTCCTAAGACATTGCATAAAACAGTAGTGTGAAGGCTGTGGGAAGCACACTTAGGAGGCAGCTGCTAAAGGAGGGCCTGATTCTGTGAGATACCAAGTATCTGCATTTCAAAGGGTTTGTGGTGCTGATTTTCAAGGCTGCACCTTTTGTGACCTTATTTTCAGTGGTGTTGAGAATGTGTAATTGCCATGGAGATCTTGGCCTCCTGCTTGATTTCTGATCTGAGACACCCTAAACAGAGAGCCACAGCCAGAATGGAGCCTCCCCCTCAACACAACTGTCAAGATTGGAATAATTTTGACTTATAAATGCGGATTCCTTTTTCATCTGCTGGAATACTATGTCAGTCTGCAGGAGTGAAATAATCGTGACAGTGAGGTTAATGCCTGGGAGATCACATTTATGCTGTAGATTTGCTCTTCAGATTTACTGCAAATGCATGATGGTGTGAAAACTATCAGGTCGGATCAGATACAGGTTTCTGGATTATGCCTGTCTTTGCAATTTCTAAGTGCTCCTGCCCTTTCATTGTGTAATACAATAAAACAGTGCTCCATAGAAGGCAACAAGGTTGTTATTTTTAAACTGAGAAGAGTGTTTTTTGCTTAAGAAAGCTTAATCTTTTTTATACAAGAAAGCTGTAGGAAGCTAGGAAAATATAGAATACAGCCCATGACTGTGGGTGCCTAATGGTTTTTATTTTGCTGCAGAATTTAAAAGATAAATAGAAGATTTATTATTGTAGGATTTAAGGGTTTCCTGTGCCAAGCTCCTTGGAGCAAATAAAAAGTCTTCGTTTACCATCAAACAATCTTAGCAAAGTCTCCCTCTGCCTACTGGCAAGCCAGTCACATTATTCACTTCAATGCTTGGGAGTGTTAGCCACACAAGACTGTAACATCACAGTTCTGTTATGCAGGTCCCTGCAATGCTGACGGAGCAGCAGAAAGCTTACACTGCCCCATTAGAGACTGCTTGGATTATTCTGTATGCAGTAATTCTGATTACTCCATAGCTCAGGAAATTGTGCCGGGACTGGGGAAAGGGAGGGCAGCTGTGGAAGTGCCTAGCAGTGTGCCATTACAGAAATGGATAATAATTAATGCAACTTCAGGAAACCCCCCTCGCCCTTGTTCTGTTTCTTGCAATGAAAGATTTGATTGTGTATCGGCTGTTTATTAAGAGTGTTTCAAGACTGATTGCTTAAGTTACATTAAGGTGCTGAGCATCATTTATCTGGGACAATTTGAGAATAATTGATTTAGAAAAAATGAAAAGAAGCTGGACTGAGTACATATGGGACACGTAAGCAAGTAATCCAGTATAGTTACAGCCTTTCACAGAAAAACAGGTCAGACCTAAGAGGGGATGAAAAATGTTTGGGGCATTTTTTGCCTCTGTTCTTTTGTAGTGTCAAATGCCCTGCCTGTGGTTGTGATCTCAGACACCAGCTGGACTGGGATGTCTGTGGGCTTCTGTAGGGGCTGACTTGTCCTCGGACTGAGAAAGAATAGAAAAATAGCAGATCAAGAATAAGTGTGCTGGAGGTCAGCCTGGATGAGGACTGGGTGCGCCTTATTAGTCTGAGGGGCTCACTTGGCTGGGACAAGGGACATACACCAGGGAATGAACTGGCTTGCCGTTGTGTTATGTTGAGTTGCATGTGTACATTATCCTCCTGGGAATGAAGTGATGGAGAAATCAGGAAGAGATGAGTTAATAGGAGTAAAGGAGTAGAAAACCAGGCAGAAAGGAGAATCACCATTGTGGAGGGAGAGGAGAATGAGGCAGGAAAGGGAGCAGTTGAGGGCTTCATTTCCTACCCACTGGCTGCTCTTGGCATGAGAAGAAATTAGAAACAATTTTCAGACTTTCTCCCTGTAGCTGGTACTTTCCCAGATTTTTTTTTTTTTTTCCCAGAATAATGAATAGTATGGTTCCTATAAGCGAACCATACTGTTTAAAACGGTTTCTGAAGGCAACTTAGTACCTCATATGTCTAAATGCAATAATTTGGTGTAGCTTAGATATGTAAGAGGGGAAAACAGAAAACCTCTCAAATAAGCAGAAGTTTTCGTGAAAAAAGAGGTTTTCTTCCCATTGTCCTTGTTCTCCATGGTTTAATGCAAAAAAAGTTGGGCATTTCAGGAAAGATTATAAAGCCTCTTCGAGAGGAAATATTTTCTCTTACAGCAAACTTCACAGGACTTTTTAGAATAATATTTTAATTCTTATTTGCAACTTTTACTACTCTATTCAGGCCTTCAGACTTTTTATAGTCAATAGATCTTACACACGGAGTTAAGTCTATTTTATTGTGCAGTTGCATTGGCTGTACATTATTGATTTCCATTGCATATAAACATCATATATTTCAGGGCTTTATGGTATTAATATTTAAATTGTCATTATACAGACATTTTTTACTTGCCTGAGAGACTATGTTAGCCATTATTGCAATGAGTGTAGTTATTTGTTTTATAGGTATACCTAGAGGCAATTTCTAATTGCTAATTAAATAATGTGTAGCACATTTCTTATTGTTAAGGACGTAATTAAACTCAGCTTATGGTAATCAAGTACTACAGATAATTCAGCCTTGCCCCTCTACTCATAATTTCTACTTATTGTTTTGTTTATTTATGTATTTTTCCTGGGGGCATGGGTGGAGGAAAGAGGGAGGCAGATTTTTTTAAATGTCAGCCTGGCTAAGACCCTGTAACTTACATGAAGAATAGCAAATAGTAACAATGGTTTCTTGTTACAATTATTTGTAGCTGAATGAGAATATTTATTTGTGAATCAATCACTTAATCAATCATTTAATTTATGAATATTCAAACAACTACTGAGTATTCATGAAAATGCTTGACAGTCTTGAATTAAAACATAAGTAATTACATCTAGTTATAGTATAGTTGCTATTTGCTGTAGCATTTAGACAGTGTTGTTTGCTGTGCAGATAAATGGGAAGAAAAAACATTATTATGATCATCTAATGAAGTGTATACTAGTTACTTTTTATTTCTTATCTTAAAATTGTGTTCCTTTTTCCATATTTTTTTTATCCTTCTGTTTCTGCTTCCTTTTTCTTTCTTTATTCCAGATTCACAGTTGTAGTATTTTTGACTGGTCTGAGTCATGATTTTTCTCCTGTATGTCAGGGCGCTTGTCCAGCTCTATTTCTAAAGCAAGAGGTGATTCATTGTTAGCACTTGAGCCGTTGCACGTACTCAGAATGCTGACTCTTTGTGACAACCTGATGATCTCCTTTGCTTACCTTTAACAGTGGAGCAGAGCGTGGATTCACATCCAAGGGCTTCAGGACACTACAGCTGTACAAAGAATAATATTTTGAAGGTGTTGCTGGTTAGTCACCCTACTTTAATAAGACAACATTCACACCGACTGTTTACACTGCGGTTGACTGAATTTTTTCCCATGTACATACTAAAATGTGATTTTCATTGCACATGCCAGACTTTGCTTCTCTGAGCACGGTGGGTCAAACACTCATAACTCTTCCTGAGTATCTCCACCGTAAGGGAAACAGGGTTTGGCATTATTTTACTTGTGGTCTGAGTTTGACATAATTTAATAAAAAATTCAAAAGCATGGTCGATGATATTTGAGTGGGAACTCGAATTTCAGTACAGTGGAAACCCTAAATGAGGAAATAATGAAAGTAGAGTTTTGTGAGGTAGAACAGAGGCCTTGTTTTGTTTCAGTGCACAATGAATTACAGGTGAAATTGCCATTTATAAAGGAATATTCTGTGGGGGAAAAAAAAATAAAATTCCTGAGCAGTGTTTCCTCTTCCTCTCTCTCAGATGTTGGGGAAAAAACCCCCCTTTTTTTCTTGTATATTTTAACAGTAAACAAGGGAACAGAAAGTGGTAATATCTTATTTGCAAAGGCAGAAGAATCTGAAGCTGAAGGCTTAGTTCACTGAGTTTGTAAGGCAATTAAAAATAACAGGATTCCAAATTCAAATTGTCGGCTCAAAATGCATCCTGATGTAGTAAGAAAAGCACAGGAATAAGTCAGTGGTTGAGTCCCTTGCACAAGGGATTTCCCAAATTGGAGATCTAGCATTTTCACTATCTTGAATTAAATTTCGACTACCCTCACACAGACATAAAGGTGATTTCTTTTTATAAGGAGATGGCTTTCAAAAGCTGTTTTAAAATATTTACTTCTCTGTTTCACTTCAGAAGAGTGTGTAGGTACCTAGTTGGGGCCAAATTCAGTAAGCAGTTAAGAACTGTAGTCCATTCTGTTACGATACTTAAAAACGTAACAGTGACAGTGATGTATACCAAGTTTTTACTATTCCCCATTTTTAGTGAATATAGTTCATCCTCTCTTTTTTACTTTTGTTCTTGATTTCTTTTGTTTTAGAACTGAGCTTTTTTGCTTTTNATATATATAATATTATACAAATATTTTTTGTATTATTTTTATAGGAATGTAGTATAATCTTTCCCTAGGGCCACTAAAACACCAAATTTAAACATTTAATGTATTTTAAGAGTTTTAGAAATATCAGTCTTCTCTGTTCCAATTTTTCACATGGAGTTTTTTATGGCAACTAGTATTAGATACCAGTGTTACATTTGGTTGCTAAAAAGAAGAGAATTGTGCTTTGCAAGAAGTTTCATACATTTGGTAATGAAAGCTACTTTCATTTTATAATGGAATTTTCACACTTGTTTTTATATAGAGTAGCAAAAAAAGGCCTTGCTTTTTAGTGGGAGAAGCATTGCTCTATGTATTGATTTATCCAATTAAGTTTGCAGCAAGCACGCAATGTCCAGAAGTTGAAGGTAGGACTGTTTGCTGTCTTTGGTGAGACCCACTCAAAACCAAGAGCGTTCCCCTTTATTCAGCAGATATATTTGTGGTAGCAAGGGTTTCCCTCCAGGCAAAAGTGGATGTGAAATCCTCTTTTAGAAGGGCAGTGCAAAAAATTCGCTGTGTTAAACAGAAGTGCAAAAAACTTTTTTAATGAAAGACAGATTGCAAGCGTTTGCCGAAGATTATCACCGTTAAACTGAAGCAGAGCAGTCAAAATTCCTGCATCATTTACATCCCATGAGCAAGGCAAGGGCAAAAGCTGAAGGGAAAATATTTGATAATGTGGGAGCAAACAGCTGTGAGGAAGAAAAAGCTGCACTTTCAGTTGCTGAATCTCTTAGCAAAAGAAAATAACAGTTTAGTTAAAGCCAAATGAAGCAAACCCAGGGCTGTGCCCCATACCATTAATCGTTAAAGGGATTAAAGTTGAGAACTCAGATTTAAAAGAGAAAGATCCCTTCTGATGTGCTCCAGTTTCTTCTCCCTTTAAATACTCTGACTGGTGCCTGAAAGTGTATAAAACCTTAATTTTTCTTCCTGGGATCTTTGCCTTTTAATGTTTGCAGAGGTGGTCTCTGTTAGCCAGTTTCCTCCTTGCTATCTGAGGCCTCGATCCTGCCAAAATGTATTCATGCCCTTTATTGCCGTGAGTCTCCCCTCCAAACCCCTCCCAGCAGGAAAGGTGAGCTCACATTTATGTGTTTGTAGGAGCGGCGCCTAATTGTAGGGGAAATGGAAACTGTACAGAGTGCTGTCAGTGGCACAAAATAAACAATAGAGGATATGGGGTAAAATGTATTTCTTTAATACTTCAATTATAAAAGCGCTAGAATTGATGTGTAACTTTATCATGGGATAGACCCTTCAGAGAGGAATGTAATTTTTCATGTTCTAAGTATATAGTTTTAAACAGAAATAGCTATTAAAATTGCATATATTGAAATTATTTTAGTTGTGAGGCTAGGAATCAGATTCTTTATTTTCATCCTATATTTTTGTTTCAATGTAAAAATGTCAAGCTCTTTTGTTGCTTGCCATTAAACTCCAATGGGACTTTGATTTTATTTCCCTCATGCGTGATCTTATTTTGCACATTTAGCAGTTCTGATGGTGGAACTCGAGTTAAGTCCATTCAGAAACTGCAGCATTTATTAAATCACCTTTTATGGTGGCAACAAAAGACAGAATGTTGAGCAAAATTAAGTTGTGACCCCTTAAATATCCTTACTCAGAACGATAGTCTCGCTGGAAAATAGGTCATATGCAATTTAGGCATTTACTTTAACCTAAAAACTGAAACTGGGGGACAAAAAAAGAAAAGCTTAAATTATTTATGTGCCTTCAAAGATATTATCAGGTTTTAAAGTATGGTTATGCCATGCATGACCATAATTGAAAAATCAGTCTAGCTATAACATGCTACCTTTACCTTGTGCTAGAGCGGGTTGAGACAAAGACTTCAAACCTGCTGTCATCTTACAGAGCTCAGTAAAGTCGCTGCACAAACTGCTTTTAGATCTAACATGAAGAATGGGATTGATAGAGGACTGAGCTGTTGGGTGAGAAATGATCTTTCTTTCTGGCTATTAACCTGAAGTAAAAGTTGTGGATAGGTATTTTGCTGTTACTCAGTTTTTGGACTTCAGTTGCAGGAAAGTTATGAAGAGGAGAGGTAACCTTTATTACTTGTTCTCTCTTCCTGCACACTGGGGCAGCTGAGAGGCATTTGCAGAGAACCGGAGAGATGTCATTATTTAGGACTCATAAAATAAAATAAGAAGGACCACATAGCAGCACTTCAGTAAGATTTTATAAGCCTTTTCCACTCCAAAGGCCTAGTTTTGCTCCTCCTTTGGGCACTGAACTCTTGATGACTTTTAAAGAGTATTTCAGTGAGCGAAACAAACTTCTTGCAAGGAGCTGGATGAATGACTTGCATCATGTCCTGATGTCACCAGAAATGTTAGTTCCTCCTGCCCCTTCTGCAATGGTTGTATCCTGTTTTTTACCAACATTTTCAGCTTCACATACATTTCCCTGAACATCCCATAGCACACCAATTTCACTTCCAACTCTTCTACAACCAGGCGCAGGGAGGCATTTTCTCCATCTGGCTCCTGTCTCAGGATGCTCTGCTGGGATGAGCACATAGAGCAAGTAGCCAAGAGAGCCTCTTCGTTGGGGGTGCTAATTTGTTTAGTCATTCATTTTCACAAAATGTGCATTGTAATTCATTTGAGACATCTATCCCTCTGTCAAAGTGGTTTGAAGCTGACTAGTGAGTCAGTTTGGATCAGTGGGTCCAGAATACTAAGGGGAAAAGGAAAATTGATCAGCTGATGGCCTTCTGTGAGCCCAATTTCCTAAGAAATATAGTTAAAATGTTTGATACATACAGACAACCTATCGCCGTACTTTTTATAATGCAGTGTTCAAAAAAGATGCTTTAGGCTAGAGTTGTTTTATGTTCTTATGAAAGGATGGTGAAAAAATAATGTTCCACACTTCCACACATTTGTATATTTGTCATTTGTATAGTTTCATTCTTCAGCTTCCAGTTCCCAGTGCCACTTCAGGGGAAAAAAAATAACTGCAAAATGCTTATGAACATGCTGTTAAGAGGCACTGATTCTCTGTGCCTTTTTGTTCCAGAGAAATGTATTTTGAACAACTTTTCCTCTCCTTTCATGCAATATTTATAAAGGAAAGAGCTAGCAAAAATCAGTATATCACAATTAGAAAACAAATTAGTACCTGAAGGTATAAACAGAGCATCAAAACTCAAAACTACTGGTTTAGAGACTGCAGGTTCACACCGATGTCCATAGGGTGGTTGCAGACTTCTTTGGCACCTTGGTTTAAAGGACATTGTGCTTCATTTTTTCCAGAAGGAGATACCGTAACAGTACCTTAATGCTGATTGTGACAAACATTGTGACTAACATTGTGACAAGCATTTTCCCGGAGATTGCTGTGCCTCAGCCACTGCCCATCGTCTCAAACTGTTTTAGAAGCTCTGACAACTCAGAATGAAATGTTTCACTTTATTTGGTAAATGGTAGCATTTTCCAAATGACAATTAATACAGAATTAACCTTTCGTATCTTATATCTTTTTCAATGTTTGGTATAAATAGTTACACCCTCTGAATGAAAATCTCTCTGACAGGGAACCTAGATTAAGAACCCGTTTACTTAAGACTAATTTAAAACCCTTATTAAAGGTTTAGTATAGTTTCTTGGCTCTTGTGTGGAACACTGGATATGAATTTCATCAGAATATATATAGATACGACATTCCTCCTTTGTATCACCATCTGCTCACCACCTCTGATTCTCTAGCTGAGCTTCAGGATCTGTACCAATGTCAGCGGAAGCTTTAAAATCTGCCATTAAAATAGCAACAACAGCAGAGATCTGCTGTTAAAATAATAGCAACAACATCCCTCTGTGGGATGCTAGGGAACACACAACTATGGACAAGCCCAATCCAGCATTCCTTTCCTGCCCTGGGAGCTTTTTGGAGGGGGGAAAAATAAGAAAAGAAAGAATGCACAGGCTGTCTCCTTTTGTGTATACATAGATGGAAATGTGGAACTACTTTCTCCCATTGTCCTTCGAGCTGAACACTGGGGAGAGAGTGGAACAATGCATGGAAATGCCATGGAGGGAACGTAAAGGAAGGCTCAGCAGATGAATTCCATATAAACAGAGCTAAACCCACTGATAATGTTAATTTATACATTTTCCAAACAATTTTCCATGTAATTGTGAGTGAGCCAGCTTCTACACATACTGCAGTTAATGGTAGCAGTTAATTACATTTAATAGAAGCAGTCCTTATACTGGATAGCAGTGGGACTGAACTTACAGGTTGTGTGTGACAACCCTGAAAACACAAGTACAGTTGTGAGCAAGAAAACAATGTAAGAAAATGAAAGTAGTAAATCAACATTGAATGTCAGGCAGATTTTCAGTTGGTTTTAAGGCAAAATCATTGAACAATTTAATTTGTTTTGGTCCATTGATTGTTCTTTTTTCAAAGAGACGGGGGGGGCCATTGATACAGAAGTCGAGACATATTCCTGGGTATCATCTCAGCACATGCACACATCTAATGAATTTGCATAATATTCATCAGCACAACTTCATAGCAATTTTTCATTTGTTAGACTAGCAGAACTTCAGAGACTTTTTATGTCATTCCTGACACAAAAGGAAGACTGTGGTGGCTAGTATGAAAGACAATCAGTCTGATCAGTAATACATCTTGAGAGGCTTTACTTTTCATATTTTGATGCTGCTTCAATGAAAAAAACAGTCTGAAATGTAGCCTAATGATCTTTTTCAAGCAGAGAGAAACTAAGGGCTTTAAAAATTGCCTTTTTTCACTGAAGAATAATTTACAACTAAGGAATTCAACTTCTCATAACAAAAGGGTAAAAAAGGACAAATCCTCGAGACAGAAAGTGCCAAAATTACTTACTTTGAAAAGTATGCGACCATTTGCAGTGGATGTTAATTGTAATTGGGTGTTATAGTTTCTTGGAGTGGGACAGAGCAAAGGACGTCTCTGATGCAACAAAACCTGTGAATTCTCATCCTTCACTAAAGAAACTTGTAGTCAATTTACATAGAAAAGTAGAAGGAGTTTTGCTGATTTTGACGAACTTATTTGCTGAAGAGCTAGGCAGAAAATCAATCCTGTGTCTTGGGGGGGAAATCACTGCAAAGTGTAATGCTCACTGGGTGAAGCCTAAGGAATACAGTATGGAGGACCAAGACGATTAAGAATCAGTGGTATGTCAATGAACTGCCTGTGTTGGATATGTTAGTGATAACTGATAACTCATCAGAACAGCTATTGCATGGTACAAATGGACACTTGCAGTTTCATGGCATAGGAAGAATACACACAGAATTAATTAACAGACAGCGACACAAAATGGCAGCATGATAAACAATCAATTACTGTTTCAACAATGATGAAGCATAGTGGGAATACCATCTTTGCATGCAAATTCATGTCTTCTTGTATCATGCAGGATCTTTTGTCTTGCTTCCCTCGTGCATTCAGAGAGTGCTATTGGTTAAGTGCAACATCAGGTGAAGGTGTGAACTACTTGTATTTCTGCTGTCAAAGTGTAAAAGGCTGCTGCATTTTGTTTTAATCTAAACTGATCGAGTCTGTCAGCAAGACTATGTGGAAATGAACAGGAGACCAAAACAGGAGGGGAAAATAAGAGATCTCCATGAGATAAGGGAACCCAATTTATTATTTTTAATGACAGGCATATGGGAGAGACACGTATACCACAGTAGTAACAAGAAACAGTCTGCCATTTAATAACTGCAGAAGATAGCATTTATTTTTATGGCAGGTCAAGAGCCCAATCCACAAAACAGATGAAACTTTTCTTTCATGAGCTCAGCAGGCCAAACCCATACCGTGCAAGCCATGACTGCAGCTGGACTGGCCTTTGAAGTCAATTGTATCTGCCTTTGCAGTACTAGGCACATGAAGCCCAAGAACGTCACTGGAAAAAAATCTTTAAAAAATTACCATAAAGGAGAAGTAGCATAAAGGGAAAAAAAGAAAAAAAGAAAAAAAGACAAAATCCACATTCTTGTAGCTATAAATCAGTTCCAGTGACCTGAGTAAATTTTCCCTTGTTGATACTATGTGAGGCTGACCCAGGAAGACAGAAATATGAATACAGTAGCTATTTGTGCAGAACAGCAGTGAGATAAGAATTATCTGTGTAATCTGAGATAAATTCCTTCTATTTTTGTTCAATAAAGGTAAGAACCACACAGTGTGAGCCATACAGAGGTCAGACTGCTCTGCATCTCTTCTGTGTGACTATGACTGCGTGTCAGTAACCTACAAGAGCTTGAGACATGAGTACAAGGCTTGAATTCCATCTTGTGCATCCAGGGCCTTTTACTTCCTTGGTCTATTAAGATGCTGTAAGATCTCTCCTAGTCACTCTGCATTTTGAGTAGAAGGAAATTGGGATGAAAAGCACTGAAAGTTCCTGGCTAGATACACCTTTTCTGTCAAATATGTACCTGCCTGACTAGGAAGAAATAAAAGTTTATTTGGGTACATCAACCTTTCTCCTTCTTATTTATTCCTGTCTGATTTCAGCTCTTTTTTGTTCACTTGATTTCTTACTATCTTTTCCTCAACTATCCAGCTTCTCCCTTTTGTTTCAGAATCCACTTCCTATGCTTTTCTCTAGAAAACTCACCATGCTCATACTCTTAAGATGATCTTGCCTACAGGAACATTATTCTGGTAATTCTCCCCAGATGTTGTCTGGCACATGATCATTCCTAAGATTTTACATTTCATTAAAGAAAAAAAAAACAAAACCAAAGACAACTTTCTGTTTAGACAACTAAAAAACCCCGGTCCAAAGACAGCTAGAACATGCAGAAATTGAAAACCAAGACATTCAAAATACACAAGAACATTAACATGATGCAATTCACTTACTGGAAGAACTATGCCTGCTAACAAATGTAAAGAAAAGTAGTATGTAGAAAAATGGGATGTAAATAATGCATGTGCAATATGTAAATATTCACTATTACTAAAAAAAAAAGAATATGGTGGCTAGGAATTTGTGCTTACTACCTGCTAAATTTCTGCCTTCTGTGTAAGTAAAGAATGGAAACTGGATTTAAAACCCTTTTTCCTCTCCTGACTAATTTCTAAAAATATGAACTGATGGGCTTCTCCATCTGGTACCAAGGTGCCCCAGAATTAGCAGGCTGCATCTTTAAGGAGGAAAGGAGTGGGCGGTTTATGGATGAGACTTGATGTTTTCCAGGTTTGGACATTCCACATTTGGGGTCTCACAGCAAGAGGGATATCCTTTCTTCCCTCTGCACCAAGTGAACTCCATGCAAGGCGCAGGCAGTAGACAGCCCAGCAGGTCCAAGGGGATATTGGTGTCTGCTACAAGGGTTAGGGCTACAGTCAAGTCCTCTGAGAACATTTCTGTCATCCTGGGTCCCTGGCACAACCCAGGATGGCAGGAAAGGAATTTGCATCTCGAGAGGTTCTCCAGTAGGAAAACTCACCACCACAGAATAGACACTGAACTGCTACTGAGACAGATACACAGAGCTATCTTTCTATTAAGGTCGTTTTTGAGCAAATCATACCTGGAAGCTTATATGTTCTCTCACTCATTCCCTATGCTGATACATCTATTTCTCCACTAAAATTACCTGTGTTTTAGAAATAATTCCATTTTTTGCTGAGTTCATCTGCATCAGTTGCTCAAAAATGCAAAAAGGTCTCATGAGAGCTCTTATATGATTATAGCTGATTGCTGTTGTGGATAGAAGAGAGGACCTCTTAATTTACCATGAATTTTAAAATAATATTTGATATCTGCCTTCAAAAGGATTAATTTAAATGGATGACATCTGTCATAATGTAAACAGAAATTTACACTTGATTGAGTGAAGAATTCTTTATTTTTAAAATTTTTAAGATAGAAAAGAGAGAAAGATGAAGGGAAAAGTGTGTTTTCCTATTTATCTTTATCTCAAGAAAGGCCAAGTAAGGAGGTGGCTTTAATTTTGTGTTTTAGTCCCTAATCTCTTTCTTATGCAGCACTCATCTCAGAGATTTTTTCACACCATTCTCATTCTGAATTAGCCTACAAATATGGCTTTGTCCTGAAGTATAAAGCGTCCTTCAGCCAAATTCTTTATTTCAGCTGAGCTCTGTAACAATGTGTTAGCCTTTCAGCCCTGTAAGATTTCCCATTGTGGGAGGCCTTAATAGTATGGAACTGTTTGGTTTTGGCTCTGTCTATTGACAGATGAAATTAATGACAACAGCTTTTTAAGTCTTTAAAGTGCTGTCTGGTACACACACAAGTATGTGGTGAAACAGGGAAAGAATCTGAGGGAGTATATTAATTTTCACAATTTTTTTAAATCCCATTTGAGAAATCCCTGATGTTACTCTATTTCTTAAAGTTCCTGAGGACTTGGGACCTACAGGCATTTAATTGAATCTTTAATCCACAATAATTATGTATTTGAGCTTATTAAAAAAAAAAAGCAGAAATGCAACACTTTCTTTTTCTCTTGACTAATAATGTCATGTGTAGAAGCTGAGTTGTATCTCTGCTGCTTTCCTGTGCTGAATGTTTCACAGAGAGCTATCGCAGGTCCTGCCTCTGATCTGTCCCTCAATTGCTTAATTTTGAGAATTCCACAGAATTTCTCATGGCCAAAATGAACAGCTTTCAGCTACCAGCAGGACTTCGTCAACTGTCCTCCCCTTAAAGACATTCGATCCCCTAACAGGCGAGCTGTGGCATCTTTACAGAGCATAAGTGGCAGTCCTTGATATCTCTTCAAAATTGTAATTTTAGGGCCTTGACTATAAGTTCCTGTTACTTAATTATTTCTACATCCAGAGACAAGAAGATTAACCTGTATAAGTTTCAAGGTTTGCAATTATATGGATTTTAAAATTTTAGTTGATTCATTTCTTCTGGAAGAGAAAGTACCTTTTCATTGCACGTGATATTGATAAATAGGTCTAAGGACACTGTATTTGGTCATCTGTTCCTTCTGCCTTATTTGTATTCAGACTTTCTGTGATAGAATTCACTTCCTCCTTTTAAGTGGGTTATCCAAGAACTCTCTGTACATATGTATATGTATTTATTTAATTCTTATTTTTTTTTTAATCTGTGGGAAAGGAATCTTTAAAGCTATTCAAAAGATGCTGGCTTTTGGAGAGTTGACCTGCAATAAATAAAACCTTTTGGTCTCAAATCACCCAGCATCTCTCCTCAGCGTGTTACCAGATGTCATTTGCTGTCCCTTTTGAAGAAACTGCCATATTATCCACTTTTTTAAAAAGCCTGTCCACCATCTTTCCTTTATATACTGTTTTGGTTTATGCATTTTTATGTTGGTTCTGTTTAACAGATTTGCAGGAAATCCAATCCCTCCAATCCCTGTGGATTTATGCATATTTTAACAAAACCTTTTAGTAACTTTCTACTTACCTCAGATTGAAAGGAATTCACCAGGCTTTTCCTTCACTGGTTCTTGATTTTTTAAGATGAAAAGCTTTACCGGTACCTTTACCACTTATCCTTGCCTTTCAAGCAACCCACTGAGGTTTCTTATTACAATGAGTTTATCGCAGGATTTTTAGATATAAAGATATATTTAGATATATATTTAGATATAATTTCACTCTTTCACAATGAGGTACAGGGGGTGAGGATACTGGATGATTACATCTAGAAAGATCAGAGTAACTGTACTTAGCAGGCTACTAGTTACAGGGAATACATCAGTGCCTGCTGACAACAGTAAGAGCATCTCCAAGTTGAGTTTACCACCTTCCGAAGATTATCTGCATCTAAAAAGGTGACTAGCTGTAAGTTACCTTCTTACCTGCAAATCTGATTACTTTGTTCTATGTGGGACTGGATTCATGAACTGACAATTTTCTCTTCTGTTCTAAATTTTATTAAAAATTCTTTAAAAAAGGGGTGTGAAATGATAAAGCTTGTCCCTGCATGGAACAGTATGGAGTAAAAACTCTTTTAAGTTATCATTTTAGAAATCTTTGATCAGAACATATCTGCCATCTTCAAACATCAAGGTTTTAGGATGAAAAGGAGGTATTTGACTTATAAAACTGCCACTCCTTCTCCTGGTGGCCTGATGAGCAGTCTGGTATATATTCTCATATTGTATCTCAAGAAGCTTTCATTTTTGGTCTGCAAAGGAGCTTCTTCTAATTGCACAACAGCATTATTAATTTTTAAAATTTTCTTTTAATTGTTTGTAGAACTTGTTGACCTAAGCTGGTCAATCTTTTAGCATTTAAAGACGTTTTTTAAATTGGTTCATCTGTTCTGCTGTCTTTCCAGCTGTCGCTTTTCCAACATTTAAACTTACAGGCTGTTATTCTAGTCCTTTCAGCTGATACATAAACCTTTCAATGCTGCCTGTTGCAATAGCAAGTATCACCTTTTATAGATAGAGGACCTGACAAAACTTCGAATAACTTTTCAGGCTTCTTACTACACTTCGTTTACTTTGTTGCTACCTCTGTTTCATATTATATCACTGCCCTAACATTCTTTGAGTTAACTTTAGCCATTCTGAATTTCTCCCCTCTTAAATAACTTATTGCAAGCCTTTTGGATCTCCAAACTCCTGGGTTCTGCACCCTTTGGAGCACAAATGCAACTTCAAGTGACTAGAAATTACTCCTTAACAGACGGCACTGACCACTAAAGTGGAAGGCACTTGCAAAATGGATGGAGATGCTGAGGGAGCAGGGAAGGGAGGAGATAATTATTTTAGAAACTCTGCTGGCCTGACCAGGGGAGCTAATTGTTATCCGGCCTGTCAGTCTACACAAAAAGCAGCTGTTTGCCCACCAATCTGTGGAAATCATTCCCATCAAATGAAAGACAAGGTCTGAAATTCTGCCTGAACCTGAGTGGCAACGTCCCCTGTTCAAAATGGTGCCTCTGCATGTTGTGCACCCACTGCCAAGAGGACGGTGTCCACTTAAGAGTTTTATTTCATACATATGGAGGGGGCCACACCATCCGGGATAACTTGGCAGCACAGAAGTCTTTGAGTGTCCCCAAAGCTTTTGCTCTCTTTGAAAGTCAAGGCAAGGAAGGCACCCTGCCTTGCTAGAGAGATTTCTGCTGCCCAGACGGGGGAAGTGCTGCTTGTTATTAAGTCTCTTGAAACTGTGAGCAGTTGTGAAAGCATGTTTGAAAGCATGATATGCTCTACAGTGATATCCTGAGCTCATAAGAGATTTTAAAGGGGTTTAAAGAGGAAATCAGACTTGATCAAGAGAGCTTGAAGATGGTAATTTAACAGGGGAACTCTATATAGTCTGAGGGTGTTGCTTTCCTGTGTATTGATTTTTCTGTGATTCTGAACTAAAAAAAATGCCTTAGGATATTAAAACCAGAACTTCTGGAGTATGGTTTGGATGAAATCATGAAGTGAGAGAATGTGGCAAATGTGCCCATGCAAAGCCCGGTGTAAGCTTTTCCTTAAAAAGTCACATCAAAGCCGTAAACATTGCAAGATGTAAAGCACGACAAATGTGCAAGCAGAAATACCTCTCCCTGTTCTTTCCATCTGGGCTTACAGAGGAGAGTTTAGGAGAGGCTAGAACAGTAAACACTTCAGAGTGTATTAGAGAATAGCAAAGCAGCCTAATTCAGAACCTAATGCAAACATTAAATTAGTCTCACAGGATTTGCTGCAAAATCACTGTCATATCCATCAATTCAAGAGCAGCCTGTAGCATAGAAGTGAGTGCAGACGGTACTCCTGATAATACCTCTCCTCTCAGCAGAGGTCCTCTGATTTCATGCCACTGGCAGGGGAGATTGAAAGGCATTACAGAATTTGGTCCATCTGCATCAGAGAAAAAAGATGTTGCTTTCTCCCTCAGTTTTTTTCAGTTTTATTTCTGCTTCGAATTGCCTCTAGTTTTGAAGAGGAGTGGAGTAGGATAGACAACTGATCACTTGCGAGATATCTGCATCCTCTTTGTAGTGAAACCTAGTGAGATCTTTTGGCTTTCTAGCTTTAATAAAACTCGTTCCCAATAACAGCCNTTTAACTCTGCAGATCACTTTTTCCACTAGCAGCAGGGATATGCTGTAAACCACAAGGAGTGTAGAGTGAATATCCTTCTGATGGCTCCTACTGCCCTGTGTAGGATTTTCTTCATATTATACTTATTAGCTATAGTATTATACAGTTTTCTACCAATAAATGACATCAGTAGTTTGTATAGTGTTTGACAAGGTAAAGTGGTATTCACCATTTCTATATTTGCAATCACATGGTATTAGGGAAAATACATATGTTGAACTTCTATTTGTTTATTTAAATATTAAGAGGGCCAAAACCTCACACAGAAAATGGGCTGTGAAAACCCCTTGAAGTCATCATCATTATCTAAAGATGAAGCTTTTCCTTGTTCAATTCTTTAATACAGGAGACTCTAAGTTCAATTAACACAAGGACTAAAAGAGCTACTTTCTCTTGATGAGATCATCTGAGATGCCTGTAGCTTTATGTATCCTTGTGTGGGGTAAGAAATAGTCTTTGGCCCTAACAACATTCTTGGTTACTGTGATGAAAACACGGAGACCTACCTACCTTCTAATCATGATAAGTAACAGTAGTGTAAATATATGGAGTTTAAGGACCAAAGAGACCATTAGATTGTCTCATTACCTTTCCATCTATCACAGATTGCAGCATCTTACTCTGTCGACTTTTTATTTGGTTAAGGAGTATCTTCTAGAAAAGCACATAGGCTTCACCTGAAAAGTTCAGAAGCCAGAGAATCTGGCACCTCCTGTAGTAGGAGATATCACCCCGCTGCTAAGAACATGCGCCTTCTTTCCCTCAGAAAAGGGCTTTGGCTTCCTGCATTGGTTCCTGTCATGCCTTCCTCCAGGAAATTAAAGAATTCTCTTGTATTTCATGTTTTTTCCTGTAAGCATATTCCTGCATTGTAATAAACTCACCTTGTCTTCCTTTGGTATACGAAGCAGACAGAGCTCCTTGCATCTTCCCCTGTAACACATTTTTCTCAAAAGCAGACATAACTTTGCTGTTTCTTTTCTCTCTCTTGTTGAACTTTTAAACATCCTTTAGAAAATATGTGCACAGGACTGTACTCAGTACTCCAGTAGTAGTACCTCTACTTAAAAAATTTGAAAATCTAGACTAAAACTAGTCAGTACTCCCCAGTTTCAACACGGTTGATTGTTTTTTTCCAGAGCATTACACTGAGAATTCATATGGTGTTCTTGTCACTGTGACACCCCATCCCTTTTCAGGCACACCACTGTTTAAAACACAATCCTCAGTTTGTAGGTTTGGCTTCCATTCTTTGCTCCTAAATACACAACTTTGCATTTGCCTGCTTTGGCATGCCCTGTTTAACAAGATTTATGTTCCATTGAAATATGTGATATAACTTTATTTATATCTTTATCCTTCGGCTATTTTATGAACAGAGTCCCTTCCCAGCTTTTGCGTTTTTCTTGCCCAGAAGAAATATCAGACTCGTCAGCAGAGCTCCTCTCTTCATCCCATTCACTTAAGCCTGACACTGTTCAAGTTTTTCAGTGTTCCCCCACACTTCCAAGATACTTCAAGACCATCACAGCAGGCCAGAGATCTCTTCAGCCAAGTCTCTTAGAATTGTTATGCACAAGTGGTCTTGGCCTGCCAAGTTGAATATACTTACTCCTAGGGGACTGATCTGAATTTATGTAGCATCCTCCTCTGTTACTAATAAATATAAATGTTCTTCAGGATTCTTACATGGTGTTGTCTTCCTTCTGAGACTTAGACATGAGTAATCGTTGTTTTGTATTTGTATTAATGTATCTGAGTTCATTGATCCTATTAATTCAGCATTCTTAGTTTTATAGGCTACAAGCTAATATTTATTGCTGTCTTCTGATGAAGAATGTTGTGCCTGTAAATTCCCTGATACATTTAGCACTTACTAATGCAGACTTTCTTGCTGATTTTAACTTGAGTCATATAGATCATTTAAAGATCTGGCCAAAAGTGCTTTCTTTACCCATTGCTTCCCTCATGCTTTTTGTTCCTTTGGACCCCTACTGTTTTCTTTCAAAATTGTATTGGGAAATTGAAATGAGTAATTACTAAATATGAATACCACCTCCCCCCCATCTCCGCCCTGGACTTTTGACCAGCCTTCAAGTCAGCCTTGAGAACACAATTCGACCCTTAAACTGTTAACCACAAAAAGTGATAATCTTTTGCCCCCTCCTCACTCCTGAAAACTATTTTTATGAAAGCAATTATCTCTGTGGAAGCACTCACACCTGCTATCAGGAAGCCTTGGTGCGTGCTAATGGTTTGCTGTAACACTAGAATTGCAGCTGCTTCAGGACTGGGGCTTCTTGGGCCGGCTGTCATTCATGCAGGCACGGGGCTTTCACTATTTGCTCCTGTGAATACCAACAAATGAATAGGAGACCAAATGTGAATTTTTGGTTCTAGCAACACAAAAACAGGGAGACAAATTTAGCAATGAAATGCCTGGTGCATGTAGCAGAGATCACACCTGAACCGAGGGCTCCAGGTATGTTTGCTGTAAAAAAACACCAAACAGGGCATAAAACACAGAACAGAGATTTTAAGCACATGAAATGGTTAAAAATGTCAGCACAGCACTGTGTGAAATATTGTATTAGGTAAATAGTTACATTAGCGCCATTATCTCTAATACTAAAACAGAAATCTCCAAATCTCCCTCTTTTCCTGAAGACCTGTAGGTTAGAACAAGAACTGGCATTTTGCAGAGAGGTATTTCCATTCTGCTCAGATCTGGTACAAATGAACACCGACTCATGTTTATTCAAGGTTTCTCTAGACTCATCCCCTGAGCACACTGCTTTGGTGGGCAGACTCCAGCCATACAACTCCTTTACCATGCCGTGGGAAGGAGCTTGGGAAGATGCAGCAATACCTTCTTTTTCCTAGAAGGCAAGAACTGGAGAAGGAGAAAATGTGTGGTACAAGAGCTTCTCTTGAATTTTTTTGTTTGTACTGGATGTGTGTCCATGTGAATATACACACATTTGCATTTGCACGGAACAATGAAATATAGGGAAACAAGTCGATTTTCTGCGATCGTTTCCTTAAAAAGCAGTAGGTAATTTACACGAACATCCTGGGTATCTCTTCTTTAGGGATTTCCACTTAAGTAGCTTACAGCATTTTAGAAGATCCACTTTAAATTACCAACTTCATTGGTTTAGCATAGTTTTCCTGAACATTTCCATGTAGATAGTGCCTTGCAGCATTCTTGTAAAGGTAGTAAGTTTTAAAGCAGCATGGATTTTTTTTTTTTTTAAATAAAGTAACTTAAGGTAAAGTGAAGTAATTTACCCTTTACCTAGCTTGGAGAGTTTGCTGTAAGATTTAGAGCATTAGTAACATTGCTTAAATAATTCTTTCTATTAGAATATTTCAAAAGCCCAAGAAGGACTTCTTCAAATACACACAACATCCAGGCAAGTTTCTGTTGAAAAAAGAGGGGCTAATATAAGCAACATGGAAATCTACTAAGACTGAATGGAGCTGGAGGAAGGAGACATTCTGCACAAAGCAGAATGCATTTGGAACTGCAGTCCACTATCCTTATATAGGAGAGGCATGAAAACCACCGTAATTAACATGTACAGAAGTTTTCATGAGGAAAAATAAAGGTCATCATGGAAAGAAAAATTACATCATCATAAAAATAATGGAAAATAATGGGGGTGGGGAAGACCAAAGTGCAAAACTACTTCTGCACAAGGGAAGCATCAGGAAGGCATAGTTCAGGTCACAGTGGCTCTGTAGAAATGAATTACAGAGCAAAACCAAACCTGAATTGGAAAGGTTTTCTGTACTAACTATACCAGCGGTTGGCGACGGCTCTAAATTAGAAGTCAGTTTTAGCTAATATGTTGCTAATTTTTTCCTGCTCTTTTAAAATGTTTTTCATTTTCTGTTGTGCTGAAAATATCTTTGAATAGGACCTTACAAATATATGAACTTCTACCACAAACCATGCAGGCAGTGGTAGGAAGAATGCTGGAGAAAATTGCTTTTGGCCTGAGGGACACAGAAGACAATGAGAAGCTTCTTCAAAAAACAAACAAACAAACAAAAAACGGCCCCAAAAAACAATCTAGTTTGCATTTTGCTGCGGAACAGACCACAGGACCTGGTTATAGGAATCATCCCACAGAGAAACCTGGCCAGCACCTCTTCTATAGATTTGCATTGTGCAGGAAAAGATGAACCAGTATTTTCTGTGGTGGTGATGGGGAACAAGAAATTAAGTGAACAAACTATCACATACTGCTCTACAAAAGGAGAACAGCTTCCCTCCACCAGCTTTCCAAGACAAAGCAAATGACTGGAATTCTTCTGTCCTCTAGAAGAGATAAAAATCAAGGGAAAACCTGCCCATAGCATTAGGGATAGGGAAAACAGTGTCATTCTGGGAAAAAAAGGAAACTAAGAGTTTGTAACTAGGCTGTACAGTATATTGCCCACACATGATTTTCAGAACAGAACACTTTTTTGTCAGCGTTCACAGAATAGCTATTATTGAGCTTTAATAGGAGAAAATGCTCTTTGGAAGAACTACTGCCTAGAAACTAAATGTGCAGTGTCTTAAACCCAGACTTCAGCTCCTGGTCTGAGCAGCTGGGTCAAGCGATAGGCAGGGCAGTGGGCAAGGAGGAGAAGAGGAAAGGAAACCCTGGGAACTACTTTGAACCTTCTGTACAGAGTGCCCACAGCCAAACTTCAGCTGAGCAGGCCCTGTGGGCAGCAGTGCCTCTGTTTATCCTCTTTGGCACCTTTGTCTGCTTTTCTACAGGGCCCCACGCAGCTCTGGGTTGTGCTGGGCTCCTTTGCACTGAGCAAGTGTAGGAATAGTACTGGGTGGGGATTTTGACCCACGAGTCATGAAACATGACATTACTATTCACCAAGTCCTTTTGCAATTAGAGTTTTCTTTCTGAGTATCTCTTATGGCATTGTTTCTTTTTGCTAATTTTCTGCTGTGATTTGTTCTTTCCATTTGGTAATGTACCTCAGGCAGCGTTTTGTCAGCCTGGCTAACAGTTGCTTTGTCTTCTGTATGGTCAAGGACTTCATCTAACACTTTGTGTCTTTTGCTGTTTTTCATTCAGGCATTTTCCAGCGTTTTCCAGAAGGTGAACTTGCCACCTTGCACATACTAGTCATCATACATAGTCCTGAGGCCTTCTGTTTGGAGGTTGAAAATTTAAAAATTAGGGGGAAAAACCTCCTTAAAAACAACTTCCTCAAACAGTAAATCAAGCCACACATTTTTCAAAACTGCCTATGGGTGTTTTTGGAGGAAAAACCTGAATTTCTCTCTGTGTGTGTATTTGGTTTGCATGGTGTTTTATAGATGTCTTGGTGTTTGCTTTAAAAAGCTGTTTTAATTGAACACAATCTCAAAAACTCTACCAGAACACTGGTTAGACATTAAATCCCAGTTTATGTCTGAACTGCCTTTGTATGTAGTCGAATGAACTGCAATTACAAATAATGTATGGCCAGCACACCGTGCAATGCCGAGAATCCAGACCACAGAGTTTACCTCTGAAATTCTCCCACTTTCAAAAAAAACTAAAGAAAACTAAAAAAACCCAACTGACCAAAAAACAACAACAACAAAAAAACACTGAAAAAAAACCCCTAAAAAACAAAAAAAGCCCAAACCAAAACCAACCGAACAAACAAACAAAAAAAAATAGGTGAAGCTGTGGTTACGAATTGAAATGTTTTCTGTAAAGTGCTCCATGCTTCTGCCTTGGCGTCCATAAGTGCAGCTCCTAAAGACACTGCTCCAGCTGCAGGAATCTGCTCCATGAAAGAGGAGGAGGAGGAGAAGGAGAATGGCTGCTGGCCATTTTTGTTTTCTAACATGCATGGGTCGAAGAAAGAAGAATCCCTCATGGGATTTGATTTAGATGGTTTTGGCAGCTGTAAATTACTCACAGCATGCTGCAGTTTGTGCGCCGAGATATTTTCAGTTCCGTTGAAATCTCATGCTAAAAAAAACCAGCCTCACTAAACCCGAACAAAATAAGGCAGCGGGACAGAAGGTTGCTGCAGATGACTTTCAGCTGCCTCATGCCTGCCTTCTCCATAGGAGCAGTTTTAAGGAGCTGGATTCAACACTTAGGGAATTTTGAAGAAACAACAGTGAATAACACTGAAATGTTGTTTTTCACCCTTAATGGCTAAGAAAGAGCTTTTCTTTAGACTTTGCCTTACATAAGGGTATACTTACAGATGGTATTGCCTGTTTGTCTTCAGATAATGCTACAGTACAGGTTTTTAGAGGAATTGAATTAGTACTTTCTAAAAGATTGTTTGCTTCTGTGGTTATGTCCTGACATTTAAGAGTGGATCTTAGAGAGCAAAACAGGTACTTATAAATTCTACCTCCACAAAAAAACCAAACAAATAAACAAAAACCTGCGCTAAAATTAAAAATCTCTTGTAGTCCTAGGAGCACTGTGTGTGAATACTTCTATTTTATGGAGGGCTGCCCTTAGAGGGAAGTGAGATTATTTTCCATTAAGAAAGGCGTTGCTGGAATTGGGAGAATAATGTCTGTCTCAGTGGAGGGGATCCTCTGGGAAGTAGCTCAGCTTAGGTCTGAAGTCCTGGGCCAGCTTGCAAGGTAAGACTTTCCCCCAAAACCAAGAGAAACAATTGAGAAATTGAATGGATTTGATGTAGAGATGATTGAAGTGTGGGGAACACAGGTGTCCTTGGTGACACTTGAGTGTTTTGGAGCAGTTGTGCTTTATCAGGACATTTTAAACTGTAACAGGCATGAGGCCATCCAGTCTTCCCACACCAAAGAGAGCCTGCAGCAGAGCAGGGCACCTGCAAAATCAAGTTATGGTGGAAAGCGAACAAGAGCTGCTCACCTTCCTTTCCACTGGCTGGATCGTTCCAACATCTGTTCTTACTCCACAGCTCTGCCTGGTATCTACACTATTTTTCTGTTTCCTGTACCACTGTATATAGAGTAAAATATTTTAGTAAGTGGGAATATGAAAAGCATTTCAGAAAAATATAACGATATTTTAATATTGACATTTTTGCAAATGTCAGTAAGAAAAGGATTGTAATCATCAAAATGAAACAGAGAATTAGAAATAGTTTCATATATGAAACAATAATAATACCTCTTTGATACACTTTACTTTTAATGGCTTTTTCTGGAGAAAAACTATTTCATCAGCAGGTTTTGAGCAGCCTCAGTCGTAGTTTCATTTTACCATCCCTTTCTCAGGTGGAGTAGAACACAAAAGAGTCAAAAAAAATGCTGGTATGTTGTACTACTAAATTAATGTTGATGAGTATGCAGTGTCCTTGATGCCTTCCTTCTCTCAGTGGGTCCTTTGCTGCAGATACAAATGCACACATAATCACACACCCAAGCCCACGGCTGGGCTGTGGGCAGCCAGCCAGCTTTAGGTTTTGCTTGATGACAAGCGCTTTGTGTCATGGTCCATCTGCTCCCACCCCCACCTTCCTCTCTGTGCACTCCCAGGCAGAAGGAGAAGCACTGCAGAAGAAACACTGCTTGACCCCCACAGAGTCCTTCCCCAGGTTGAACTAAAACCAAAGAAGAAATTGCATCCCAGATATTTGTCCCACATTTTCCCCTTGGGATCAGGGCAGGACATCCAAGGTTAGTTTGGTATTGTGAGTTATGGTGGCTATGCAGGGTGAGCAGGGTCATTGTGCTTCATATTTCCATGGTTCAGCACTGTGATGAAGGTGCATAGATATATAAAGATAATTTTAGGCATCCTGGATGTTTCACAATCCCTGTTTTATGAAGACTCCTAAATAGTTCTGCTGTTGAGAGTCTCCATATGGTGCAAGAGGACTGCATTTGAGGAGAGGGTCATGGTTACCCTGTAGCCTGGTCAGACACCCTGATTATACTCTTCTCAAGAAACTGATGTAAGAGGACCATGAGACCCAGTCAAGCCTTCTCCCAGCCATGTCTCAGCATCCTTTAATTGGGAGGTATTGGTGTGAGGAAACAGGGAAAAAAGAACATGGACTGCAATAAATTCTGTAGTTAATGTTAATTTTGTGTAAGGCATCTTGACCTGCCCTTTCTCTATCAGGGGAATTTTGATGGCCATGCATAATGTTTTCTCCTGTTCCTCTGCTGGATTAACAGCTGCAAAACCTGGAGCAGCTCAGCAGTTTTAATCGCTGGTTTCTTGTGCGTACTTTCTGATATTTGAGGCCTCTGTTGGTAGAGAAGAGAGAAGTGGTACCTCTGGGGCCAGATGATATGACAGCGGTTGTGTGATGTTGTCTTGCACATTATCTTTGCATGTTTTCCAAATCCATAATTGCTTCTATCTGAGCTTCCAGAGGACAGTATGAAAAGTCCTGGCTTTGGCTGTCTGTTTAAGTCCATTCAAAGGTCCTTTGCAAGAGCACTCTGATTTGACATGGCCATGTAAGAATATTTTCTCTAGTATATTACACTGCAGAGCTGTCTGAGCTATACCTGTGCAGAAAGAGAGCACAGTGGAGAACAATTAAAAATATGTAGCATCACTGTAAATGAGGAAAAATGCCATTGCAGTAGATAGTGTAACTGTTGTGATTGAGGTGAGAACTGGAATTACTTTGTACTGAATTAAAAGCACACGGAGAAATATAGTGATGGGTTAAGATTCAATATTAGAGGAGTTTCACAGATTTCTTCCATAATTCAGCATATGTGGCTTTGTGCTCACCTGCATGTGGTTGTCTGTTTCATGCAATGTGGGCATCTCATAGATGTATAGAAGTTCTACCCAGGGAGCACTGGGAAGGTGTTCAAACTATTTAGCACGCCAGAGTAATTTCCAAAGTTCAGCTTGACTTGCATTTTCCATAATGTGTTTTCTCTTTATGTTTTTTCCTTAATGTTTTTATGTCTTTCTAATGTTCTTTTAATGCCTTTATTTAGTCTTATTAATTGCTCTATGCTTTTTTAAAATCTGTGCTTTTACAGATCTTTAATCTCTTCTCTTAATCTCTGGTCCCACTTATTTCTTTAGCTTTTTCCCATTCTCCTCCTGTTCTTTCTCCTCTTTCTTACGACTGCAACCTACAGTGTTTCTACCTGTTTCCCCTGAAGACATCTGGACTCAGGGTGGTCTGAAGAGTTTTGGGAGTGAATATGACTCTACGGGTCTTTTATGGAATCTTACAGTTAAAGCTTAATTTTAGTAAATACAAAGCATTGTAGCCTTCCCTGTGACAGAAGAGGTGGCTCCTGAGTGTTTTTGTTAGCTTCCAGGCCACATAGGAAATTCTTGAGATTGTTTTAAGTGATTTAATTTCTTAGTAAGTCTGCAGTCACTGAATTATTTTGTGTACGTGTGGGCAGATTTTCTCTTTTTGCTTTATTTTCCCCCTATTCCTTTATTTCATCAAGTCTTTTGGTCCTTTGTTTTTTTCTTTTCCTCTTTCTTAAATGAGTTCTCTCCCCATAACCTCAGCACATCATCTATTTCCACCCACTATGTCCTTCTAAGTCCTTTTCATCTTGCTTCTTCTACTCTTTTTCTCTTTGTTTTCTTGTGCTGATATTGTCCCTAATAGACTTTATTGGGAGCCATATGTATCTAAGAAATAGGTTTTATGTTATTAAAAATGAAAATTTGGAGTGTTTGGCATAGGAGGTATGAGGGTTAACTTTCCCGAGGCAGTAACTGGTTTGAACCTAAAATTCACCTGTGCTTGTCCTGTGATGTTCCCTGCTGGGTGCTCTGACTTAAGGAGCAGAGGGAGGAAACTGCCTGTTGTGTCTGTTTGCTAAACACTCAGGTAATGTGCAGCCTTAGAGATCATCAGGGGCTGCCACTTGCCATTGCCTATGGCAAGGAAATAGGGAAGAGCATGAAGGGATACAGGGCTGGGAGAAAGGATTTGCTGACCAAGCTCCTCTAGTCTGTAGCTGCTTTCATACACCTTTTCCTTTGGAGCCTGGCTCCATCATTCCACACCCTGTGCAGGATGTCCTTTCTCAGTGAAATGCCTGGGTGCAAAAGCTATTGAACTGGTGCCAGCATTAACAAGGTGAAATTGTTTTAAGACTGCGTGGTGGACTTACCTGCTGTAAATAACAACTTGAGATGGTGCATTCAATTCTTCAGGCATTGTCAGTGAGCCTGACCTCTGGGCAAGAGTTTTGTGTTTGTACAGGAAGGCATCATGGCCAATGGTGAATGTTTGGATTTACTGCTGCTTTGAGGTAACACCTGTGAATTAATCATGGCCTCTATGAGGGAATGGCTCAGGTCTGAGCAATTCTTGTAAGTATGATTCAGCTTGGTCTTCCCCAGGATGTGTTTAGCACAGCTGAGCACAGGCTCAGGGAAATATTCCTGGCAGCAGCTTGAGGACGTTGCATGTAAATAGATGTGCATGTCTTCCCTCTTGTGCAAACCCCTTAAAACCAACCTTTGTCTAAAATTAGTAAGAAATAGCTCAAGCTCATTGAAGAAACTGGAAAATAACAGTTTTCTGATAGAAATTCTGCATAGAATTGCTTTAAATTGTATGTGGAAAATAAAGCATTTATTGGGATATTGGGATCTGTACTAACACAGTCTGCGCTACCACAGAGGTTTTTGCTTTCTGGTGGTTTGTACTATCAAGGCAACCATGCTGCCTTACTAAGTTTAAAAGCCCTGTTCATTCTTAGACATACTGTGCTGACCTGTGTGACTGATTTCTATGAACTGTGATACGCTTTTTACTCAAGAGCTGTACATTTATGGCATATTCTTTTGAGCACTTTTCAAACCTTTGAAATAAAAAGTTGAGGGGTATTTGAGTACATAGATAAGTGGGAGGAAATCCCATGTAGTAAATCACTGAGAGTGCATAGCCAGTCTAAGGATAGTGAAATAATTAAAGTGTGAAGTAGCAATGATACTGTAAAAGAGATATCATAAAATCAGAAAAAACAGTGAGTCAGGTGCTAAGCAGCATTAAGGCTTCTTTGCTTCTCTCCAGCAGCTCAGTATAGCAGTTAAACAAAGATTTTATAACTAGAAGTACACATACTCTGGTTACTGTGGAGCTGGGTGCTGTGCCACTCTCCCTCTGAGCGTGAAAGAGCACCACGCAGTCCTTGCATGGACAGTCTGCAGGAATCATTTAGTGGGTCAGTGTGTGGGGATGGGACAGAAGGAGTATTCACTGCCTGCAGGTTTGCATGGTCAGAGTTTCCACTTAGCTCCCTGCTAGTCCCCAAGCTCCTCTGCCCAGTCCTGTTTACAGCAAGAGTAAGGGAACCACAAAGTGATGCTGAAGGCTATGGAGCATCTCCTGATTTAATTGAGGCAAAACTGGGAAGTTATTCTTATCTTTTAAATACGTTGCCTCCTGCAAGCAAATACCGTTTTTTAAGCATTTAGAAGAATGTAATAGGAAATTAGGCCTTAAAAGCAAAAAGTACATGGAAGATTTTATAAAGGTGGTCTCAGCTTTGCCCCCTGGTGCCTGTGTATTACAGTGTGACCCCAGTGCCATCCTGCTTTCTTTGTCAGCTAATGAGACACAATGGTGTAGATTTTGCAGCTCATCTCCTTCACTCACACTTGCTGGTGTGTATGTGCATTCATGGAAATTATGCTTAAACTAGACTGTTTATGTAGTCTAAACCGTTTAGCTAAACTCCTAGATTATAGGAGTTTAATTGCAGGAATCTGGTTATGCCAGAGCGTTTTCCCCATTAAATGGCAGTGATTAGTGGTGACCATGATGAGCTCAGCTGTACAGTAACTGCTCCCAGGACTTTCAAATGGGTCTGGTGGGGACAAGTCTGAGAGAAGGGTTAAAGGGAGAAGAATAATCTGCCTGTGTAAATGTTTCCTCCGGTGTGTGAAATGTGCCATAGGAAAAGTCACAGAGATGCTTGGTGAGGTCTGTTGCACTCTGGAAATAGCTGCTGGTGCTGAGAGCCTTTCATTACCTTCAGTGGGCATGGAGGGACACAGTAATGGCTAATCAGGCTCTTGAAAGGAGATTTTAAGTTTTTGTATGATGTGCTTGAAAAAGGCAGAGGGATGAGGGGGGACCATTGGGACAAAATGAGATGCTTATCCTTGCAGTGGTGTTTTACACAAATGTAACTGGCAAGACTATGTTAGCTTCCAGAAAAAAAAAAAAAAAAGTGATTTTGCAGTGAACAACACATCAGTACTGACAAATCTTCTAATTACTGGTGCTGACAAATCTTACAGATTATGGCCTAGCCCATGAGTGATGGCACTAACACCTCTGTGATGACATATTTAAGAAGGGGAAAAGTTATTGAGCAGAAGTAATTGTGGCCAGAGAAGAGAAACAGCCCTGCAGACACCGAGGTCAGTGAAGAAGGAGGGGGAGAAGGTGCTTCAGGTATTGGAGCAGAGATTCCCCTGCTGCCCTGAAGACCATGGTGAGACAGGCTGCCCCTCTGCAGCCCAGGGAGGTCCACAGGGGAGGAGAAATCCACCTACAGTCCATGGAGGACCTCACACCAGAGCAAGTGGATGCCTGAAAGAAGGCCATAACCTTGTGAGAAGCCCTGGCAGGACCTTCGGACCCATGGACAAAGAATCCCTGCTGTAACAGGTTTACTGGCAGGACTTGTGACCCTGCAGGGGGACCCATACTGAGCAGTCTGTTCCTGAAGGACTGCACTCTGTGGAAAGAGACCCATGCTGGAGCAATCTCTGAACTGCAAGAAGGATTCACATTCAATAAGTTCATGAAGGACTGTCTCCCATGGGAGGGAACCCCATGCTAGAGCAGAGGAAGGACTCCTCTCCCTGAGGAGGAGGCAAGTGGCAGAAACATGTGATGAGCTGACCATAACCTCCGTTCCTGTCCCGCTGCACTGCTCTATGACTGACAACACTTGCTGTCGTACAGTGGGTTATGTGCAGGGTAGCAAGGGAACAGCATGACGCCCCATTTGGAGGTGCAGCAAACCTGGCTGGTTGCAGAAGGCCTTTGCTGGTGCATGTGCCCCGTGCTACATGCAGAAGGGAACCAAGATCTTGCCTGGAGTGAGGGAATATAGCTCTTTTTCAAAGCCTTTCCAGAAGGAGGGGATTGCTGTGGCTCAGGTTTCAGTGCAGGGGACAGCACATGCCACCTGGTTGTGCTGTGGAATGGGAAGCACCCTGACACCTGTCCCTCCAGAGAGTGCTCAGTGATCTCTTGCTGCTGGAAACACAAGGGACACAAGAAGTACAAGTTTTGGGGGTGTGAGGCTGGATGAGTGGGTGGGGTGGAGGCAGGCGGGACACCATAGGTTGACCCTGTAAAATCCTGCACAGGACACTTGCTTTGTCCTCTGAGGGCTTCCTGTGCACAGCAAGTTCTTGCTGAATATTTGTTTGATTGCTGATTAGTGTAAGATGTTCTTTATTCAAGAAAAAACACAAAGTTGTGCTTGCTATCTAAGTAACCCTGAAAGTCCACATGGAGATACCTTCCTGGATTTAGAAACACCACAGTTATTATACAACACATGTCTCATGGATGTGACTTTCTCTGTTCCCTCCACTCAGTGAACAGTGGAATTGGTTATTCTCTAGATGTGTCTTCATTGCACAAAAGGCACATTTTTTATAGTAAAATACCTAAAAGTAAGTTTGCTGTCTTTCTGTGAAATATTCGATATAATGAGCTTGTGAGGGGCTTGCCCAGGTTGTAGAGAAAGTAAGGGAGAGGCAGGGAATGCAATAGATTTGATGTTGCATATGCTTTGCTGCTTTCATTGCTCCTGTTTTCCAGTGAGGCTGACAAAGCCCATTAGTTTACATTTCTGTAAATATCCTGACTAGTTTTAACAGCAGAAAGGTAACTGGCTGCAAAACTGACATTTAGCAAAGACATCTTGAGATTCAGCCATAGAAATAGCCGTTTAATTTCAGCCAGTCACTTTATTTTATTTTAGTTTAGTTTAGTTTAGTTTAGTTTGTTTAATTTTTATCTCTACACCTCAGTGGAACTTACCTGAAATGTAATGTGCTGTTAGTAAGGAGTTTTGTGTCTCTCTACTCAGAGGAAGGCTTTTCAGTACTAGTTTCTTTACCCCTAAATGCCATAACATTTAAGAAAAAACCAGAGTCTAGGGAATGAAAAAAACAGACTTCCAGTCAGGATTCTGGGTGCTTTATGCAACCAAGAGTGTTCTGTTGAAGCAACCCCACATTTCCCTGTTATGTTAATGTTTGTCTCCATCATGAAATGTCATTTGTCAAGAAAGCTGCTGAGGTGGGTTACTAGGTCCCTGCTTACCTGGTGCACTCAGGAGGAAATGACCTGGTCTGCCTGAGTGGATCAGATCTGCAGCCGGCAGTAGAAAGCAATCTGACATGAGCACTGTTAAAAGGGAGGGAAAGAATTGTGTGGCATTGAGGACATTAGCCTGACTCACTGTCATTCTTTCTGCTGGTGTGTTTTGTGAGAAGGTGTAAGGTTGTAGTGCGTCCTGGACTGTCATCTCTTACAGCATTTGGTGCCAAGACACCAATTCCAATAAGCTGTCTTAATCCCCAGCCTCTTCCTTCCCCTTTCTTACTCTGTCTGTTTAACTTCTGGTTTAGCCTTGTCCTTTCCCTCCCAGTCCTTCTCTGCCTTCCATAACACATCTCACTGAAGAACAGTCCAGCTGCCTCTCAGACCCTGCAAGGCTCCAGGCTGGAAGGGGTGGGTCACAGCTTCACTTTGAAGCATCGCTGTGGGGCTTCCAAACTGTACTGGGAGAGGAAATTGCTGCCTCCTCCTATAGCCACATGGTCAAGCTCAGCAGCATCAGGGACAAGCCCAGGCTGCTTTTCACATCACGTTTTACCACACAAGAAGAAGGTGATAGAAGTATGATTGAAGGGAAAGTGGAGAGAAGGGAAGGAAAGCATGTTCTTTTGAAACTGTCTTTTTCTTCTCCTCTTTTCCCCCATGAGAATTGGTGAATCCCTTAGTAGTTCAACCCTTCTGTCCAACCACCTCATGCTGTAGGATGGGAAGGGCTGAAAGGAAGTTTTGAGCCACAGACGGCAGCATTTCAGCAGTGAGGAGGGCTTGGGAGACTGCACAAGAGCACCAACGATAATAAATTAAGTGGTGAATGACTACGTTTGGAGGCATGATAAGAGATGTGTTATTTGGCTGCCTGTGCCCTTACACCCCACTCTCTAAGAAATCCCAGTGAGAGATTAAACTCTGCTTTTCCTCTGCGTTCTTCTTGAGCTGAGCAGTAAGATAAATCTACAGTGGCGTCTGGGAAGGGTATGAGGAATCATCTGTATATCAGAAAAGTCACACACTTTTTCATAGAGACCTTTTGTGTGGAATATGCTAAAGGGTAACAAGTAGTAGTAGGACTGGCAGGCACTAAATTCTTGTGTGTTGATGTGCATCTCTGGGCTCTACTTTGAAAGATTTTGACTTTCCGTTCTGTGCATTTTCTGCAGTAACACACCACCAGCTTTCTCTGTGCCACAGTTGTGTGTGATAAAACCTCTAAGTGTGGTGGGAATGTCTCAGCGTGCGAGTTCTAATGCTGGAGGGCAGAGTGAAGCTGAACAGGGGTTTTTGGGAGACATATGGAGACTGCAAATTCAGTGTGCTCTCTGCATATCTATTGATATTATTTTAAACTTGCACCACAAAGGTTAATAGAAGTCAATGGTGATGTAAATTCTTGGTTTATATTTCAAGAATATGTGGAATATTTGCATTCTCACGTGTAGTTGTGATAGAAAATTTTCAGAGTTTTGCAGATTTCCTTTCCACATGAAAATGTTCATCCTCATTTTCTAACAAGAAGTTCCAAAGTAATTCAGTAGAATGCATCTTATTTCTTCTTCTCATCTGCAGTAAGATGCAGCAAGCCATTCTTTCCATTGTCAAAAAGCCTAATTTTTTTAGAGAAAAGATGGTTGGAAACAAACCCTCAATAAACTCAAAATGTGCGTATAATTTTCCAAGTGTAGTACATGCTTTTAAAGGTCTTAAAAGAATGGGTTATGAAATAGTTTAGTTCTGCATGGTTGAAAATGTGTGGGTATTCATATACAGAAAATTACTAGCCCTGTTTTTGACATCCCTAAAGGGTGCTATCTGAGGTCACAGAAGCCAACCAGTTTCTGAGGTCACCACTGATGCATTGACACCACCGGTGAGGGAATCAGGCAAACCTGAGACCTTTGCAACTTCAATGCTTCCAGACTGTGTCCCTTCCAGCATATTTTGCTGTAAGGTAGAGTTTGCTGAGAATATCCCAGAGGGGCGTCCCATTGTTTCCAGTGAGAGTCAGGGAGGCACAAACGTTCTGAATTAAAGTATTTTTCATAAAATACCAAACACAAACTATTAGAAGTTTTTTCCCATATTCTCCTTGAATATATAATTTAGATTAGGTGGGGATGAGAGAAACTAAGGAAAACAGACTGGAAATTTCCAACATCCAGAAATGATGAATTGCACAAATATCAATTTTAGTGTTAAGCAGGGATGTTAGTGTTAAGTGGGATGTTTTTTAAGTTAACAAATATCTGGATATTATTCTCCATTTCCTTTTATCAGTTTATTCTCGTATGACTTCCAACCAGAAAGTGGAAAAATGAGCCTCGTAGCAGGTAAGGGCATGTAGGCACACATACTGGTGTGACTGAGAAATAGAGAGGTATATATCTGTATGCATTCTGTGTGCTACACCTGTGAAGTGTTTATGTCAAGAGCCATTCATGCCCTGTTATTCAGAAGGACTAAATATGTGCTTTTAGAGTAAGTGCAAGTGATTGGTTGTATTTCCCCATGTGTGACTGTAAATGCCACATTAAAAGCACATATTTCTTTCTGTGAAGTGAAAAAGGTTATGCACCTCTTCAGTGGTTGTACAGATGAAGTGTTTGTGAGTTTTGTAAAGATGAATAAAGTTTGTGGAGTTATTTCAGTTAGCTTGTGATCGCCAGATGTTGGAATATGTGCGTGAAGGCAAGCTGGTGCATCTGTTGTTTGGATAATAGGATATACACATGTGGGACAACTGTGGGGTGTAGGTGTTATCACACTTGGGACCAGAGCTTCAGCAGGCGTAAATCAGGGTGGCTCAGTGGAAGGCAACGAAGTCCAGCAGCGTGCACTTCCTGGAATCAGTGTGTGTGATTGCATGTAGGGACTTCGACGTGTGGGACTGCGGTTGGCAGAGGGTGTCAGGGTGTGATTTTGGGAGCTTGAGCTGAAGACAGTTATTAAATGAAAAGAGATAAAGCCAAGCCACAAATACACATCTAAGGAGCATGGCTGTTGAGGAAAAAGGAAGGAATACATGCACGGAGACTGATCCTTCAGGCTAAGTCACCAGTTTTGTGCTGCTCTTCCTCTGTGGAAGGACATGGGAGCTGTGGGATTTTAGAATACTTTCTGGGGGGATATTCCATTTATGGCTTGGCATGTGTGTATGATATTTCAGATTTCAAATTAAATTGTGCTTATATGAAGTAGTTGCCTTTCACAGCACAGGCTTGATTGAAGTTCCTAACACATTTTTCCTAGTCCGTGCACCTTATTCTTGTAATGCAGTGCTGTAACCTATTCAGTCTCTCATGGTTCCGTCCCCCATGTACTCATACTAACTCTATCCCCCATTTTGTTGTGTTTAAAAATAATTTGTTTATGCTGCTGGCTTGGTCTTGAAACACTAGAAGCTAAAAAAAATTAGCACCGTGTTCATGTGCTTCTGGAGAACCTTTTCTCTCAAACCTGACCTGCATGGGTATGTAGTCAGAGGCAGGAAAATTGGCTGGTTTAGATGCAAGTCAATTTTATGTGAAGCAAATAAAAGAAGAATATGTTTATCATTTGTGAAAAATACCCCAGGCTCATTGTTTAGTAAAAACATCTGGTCACTCTGCAGAGGTGATCAAAACAGCAAACAGAACATCAGGTTACAAGAAATTCCTGATGGAAAGTACCACTGAAAATACTATAACTTCGGTTATGTGAGCCAGTGGCTCCCATAATACCCAAATACAGTTTTAGGAATTCAATCCCATACATACATTTATATGTTTGTGTGTCCATGCATGTAGCAAAAATAGGACGATTCAGCAAGAAAGCAATTAAAGTGTTTAGAGTCAAGGAATAACTTTGTTATGAATAAAATCTGAAAGGATTTGGATTATAGTCAAGGAGTTTAGACAGAGGGCAATCAAAATTGTGTGAGGGCAGATAGTCTTCCAAAGTCTGGCTCAGAAAGGGGTGTGGGAGGTCTGAAAGACAGCTTGGCTTATGTAGCATGTGGATGAAAAAAATGTACTCTAATGATTTGTTGAACTATTACAAACCCAAACATCAGTTCAACAGGACTAGCCTGATAATTACTGTTTTCCCAAAAGAAAATGGTAGATTGTGAATGAAATGAACGATTTAAACTTGAAACTTTAGCTTAATGGAACTGCTTTTTTTCTTGTGAAACCATTCCCATGGAAATCTTATAATGATTTCCTTTTGAAACAGTTGCACTTAGAAAGGAAATACTTAGAGTGGTATTTATCTTGTTATGACACTGCAGCAAATGGACAGTCAGAATGTAAAGGCAATGCATTTTAAAGTGAAAAAGTACTCCTTCTCTTCTTGTGTGCACAGTTAGTTGGTGGAACTCATTTCCATGTGGCAGCAGTGCCGAGAGTTCAGAAGGACTCAGGAAAGGTTTGGAACTTTCTTATTATTAAGATGCCATCTGACTCCCTGGTACTGCTGTTATGATAATGACTATAGTATAGGAAACATATATAATGTCTCTCTGTGTTTTGTAGGTCATCAAATATCAGCTTGCAAATATTTCAAATGTTAAGCTCCATTTTTCTGAGCTGTGCTGATGCCTACAAAAAGGTCAATACTTTCTGGACTTTGCAGTCATTTAAAATTTTTCAGATATCTCACACTGGTCTCAGACAGAACAGATACCTCTGTAGCATTAGTCTTTTTGTCATGTTTTCCTTCTTCTATGAACCATTTTTTTTCCCTGTCTGGCAGAGAGCAGTCCAAGCCACAGGATCCAGAAACAGACTGTCCCAGAGTTGGTGCCCATTTCCATCAGGGAAGGGCCTGCCACAGAGCTGGGATCTAGTTTCAAACTCCTACACAATTTGTGGTTATTTAGAGCCAACATTTTGGTTTCTGTTGGTCTCTAAATATTTGTTGTATGTTTTTATTTATAAGAATAATGACTCTGTTTACAGGCTACAGCATATAATATATCTAGTGCCTAGTCTCTTATTTTTTTTAGCTTGCCCTAACTTTCAAGAGAATTTCCACTCTTTAATTTTGCATAAACCCCTGGACATTGGCCAGACAAATTCTTTGTAGTCTGTACAGTTCAGGATCTTGGCCAGATTAAAGTTGTCATCAATTTCACCTCTTTCTTCTTTAATAACATCCCGCTTTCTCCCTAATATTTCTTATGGTTTTAAAGGTTGCTGTTCTCTGTGTTCTATTGGTGGTTTTTTCAATATTATGCTCTTTTATTTTTTTTCTCCTGATTCAACAGAATCTTATTTTTCTGCGTGCTCTTTTTAAGCCCTGTACTATTTTAAGTATGGGGTTTCTAAATATTTACTACTGAGCAGTCTTTTTGTGAAGCTGTGCTGGTAATTCCTTGTTCTGAGTCAGTTTCAACTGACAGCTGCAGAGAATCTCCTCAGGGAATTTTAGGAATTTCTTGGTTTCTTCTATACTTAAATTCCAAATTCCATTTTCCTCAAAGCTAGTCTGACATTCTAAAGACCCAAGCTATTTTTGCTTTCCAGAAGACAATAATATAATATCAAACTCTAAGTCCAAGTTTTGCTACTTCAGTGGATTTTGTTCTCCTGAAATATGGTTGACAGAAGCTTCTGCTGGGAAAAATTATGCTTATAAGATACTTTGAAACAAACAAGATACCACTACCTATAGATGGGAAAGTTTATATGACAGGGTTTTGTTGACATCCATTTGATGGGATATTTTTAGTTATGATAGATGCTGTCAAGCATGGATTGATAATCTGCAGGCAGGTTTCCTGAGAGAATACGGTCGGACTTGGTAGGAAGTCTACCAAGAAATCCTATGCTGTGATGCTACTCAGAGCACTCTTGGTTACCCAGTTACACTTCTGTAAAGAGAATTTGTATTTGCCAAGGATGAGTTCAGAGCCCAGCAGTCAGCATCTCCATTTTCAGCTGATTCAGCTCAGGACTGGAGCTGGTCTCCAGAATGTCTGGTCCTAAACTGTATGTTGGCATAATGTGTAAGTTTTCTCTTTGCCGGCATTCTTAAAAAATTACAATAGATTGTGAGATAAAAACCCACTTAAAAGTTTAACTGTGGCTGATATTCTTTCTTCTGGCTGCAGCAAAAGTCAACTTTTAAGGGCAAACCCCCAGGGTTAAGCATATTAGTAAGTGCCAGCTGCTTTGTACTTCTTTGCCAATATTGGGAACCCATAAACCCAATTCGACTTGCTGGTTAAACCACGTTTACAGCTGTTTTGCATCGCTTGAGTTTAGCAGAGCAGCTGGAGCATACCAGTGAATCAGAGTGATTTTTCCTTTGCTGGGTCTTGTGTCTCTCTGTTGAGTCTTATATAGAATAAGAAGGTATAAGAACAAGTCAGTTTTTGGCAGTGCAAAGTCAGGTTGATGCAAGACTTGCATTTGGAGCCAAAGCTCTAAAGCATCATAGGGTTTTTTTGTCTTTCTGTTTGTTTTTATATTTTACTACTAGTTGTGTTTGTTTTGGTAAGGGAGGCCTTTTTTTAACTTATCTTACTTGCTTTGTTGGCTTTGTTGGTCTTATGAAAACACCTTATTAAGCTGTGTTTCAGAAGGGTAAAGAAGCCTTAGAAGTTAAAGCACCAGAGTAATTCTTTGCTTCAGAATCAGCTTATCTCCTGTTGATTTAACTTGTGACTGTTAACAGCTCTCCTCATTTGTCTACGCCACATTCCCCATCTCTACAACATCTTCTACTTTTGTCTTTTTGAGTCTTGCTGATGTTAAGGCCATTTTGTCCTGCTGTGGTTTCACAGAAATGTCTTAGATTGGAAATGAGTTACATGAATGTTTCTTTTGGCTGCCTGAAATTGCAATACAGCAGAAGTATAGATGAAGTTCATGGTTTGGAAAAGCTTGTACTGTCTCCATATCAGTAAATCTTGGTATTGGTTACAATTGTAGTCATGAATATAATAGTAATAAATATAATTGGGGGATAGACTAGATGATCTTTTAGAGGTCTCTTTGAACTCTCATCATTCCATGTCTCTATTATCAGTAACAAACAGGTTATATATTTTAGCTATATGTAACTGATAATAGGCCGAGTGCTGGAAGAAGGGATGCTTGTTGTAGTAGGGTATCTGAGGGAATGGAAAAGTTCAGGGGGATAAAATAATATATAATAACACCTGCAGAACTATTTTTGTGTTATTTGTTGTGTGTAGTAGGTCCATATGGTTACAATCACCAAGTGTTTAGAAACTTTTGCCTACAGCAAGAGCAATTGCTGGATCAGCTGTGCAAAATATACCATGCTAATTTGCACGGCTCTGTTGAACTCCAGCCTGCTTTACCTCTGCTGCTCCTGCTGTTTCTGCCACAGCCAGACTTTTTGTGTATCTTTGAAATTACTGAGATTTTGGTTTAGCTTTTGCCCAAGTATTAGTTATTCTGGGGAAAGCTGTTGTGTACCTGAAGTAGTTGCACCAGCAGCTGCCACACCACAGTCAGCTGAATCTCAACTCTTCCAAACTGTTTGGTCGTACTGAGATTCTGTTCTTTCACTTTCATAAGGTTGTGACATTTTTTATCAGGATTCCAGTATGGCCACACTTCTATGTGCATGGTTTTTGTGTTGCTGATCTTGTGGGCTGGCAGTAAGCCAGTTTGAAAATTAGAAGTCTAAAAAGAACCACAAGATTTGCCTGCAACCAGCAGCAAAAGCAAGGTGTGAGTTCTGCTAATTTCAGCTGAGTTGATGAGAAAAAAATCCCCCAAGAAATCCCAAAGTCTTCCACATTTTCTTAGCCCTTACATGTCCAGGATTTTGTACCTTTTTTGTAGTGTGCAGGTCCTTACAGTCAGCAGATCAACTGCATGGGACAGGGAAGGACCACCTGTTAACACTGAATGTTCACGAACCTTGTGAACAAAAATAAACAGTAAAAAAACCAAACCCTTAACAGCTTGTAACAGCTGCCACATTCCATCCAAGAGAAATCTTTATGCTAATGGAATCTGACAGGATCTACATTAGATATCTACATGTCTATGAAAAAAAAGAAAAAAGAAGAAAAAGTAATGAGAGGAAGAGAATAAGTCTGTTGGGCTCCTCTGTGTAGGTGGTGTTTTATGTATATAAAGTTTTTGTCATTGTTCTCACTCCTGTAGTTTACATTCTTTGATAGTTTGGAGTAAAACATTTGTTGAGTGCATGAGCTGCATGATATGGCCAAGGACTAAGCTGAGCTCCTTTTCTTTTATTGGTTAAATAAGGGGAGCAGTATCCCTGCTGTGCTCCAGCTGCAGCGAAAATTCTGCTGAAGATTCATGTATGAAGTTTCTTAGAAAATTCACATACCGGTTTGCCTCTTGTACCAGATTGATGAAAACCCAGGGAATTTACATGAGGAACACCAGCCTGTTGAGTTACAGAAAGAAGTCAGGCAGTAGCACCTCACTGTAGTGTGTAAGAGGGCTCGGATCCCAGGACACATAGTGTTGGCACAGGAAGCTGGTTGGGATTATTGTCCATCATCTTGGGACACTCAGTGGGGATGCTGACCTCAGAGTCACCATGCCTGTGAGAATGGTGTTTTACTTCCTATCTCTCAACAAGAAGCCTGGGAACTTGTGGATCAAAAGAAACTATGAGTTGAGAATTTCCAGGGCAATCTGGAGATAGTAGAAATGAGAAAGGAATTAATAAAGGAAAGGTTGTGGCTTGCCTTCCACTTCTATAATAATAGAAACCCCCAAAACTCCAGAAGTCTGTAAAGTCAGTGGGATGATATCAACATAAAATCAGTGAGATGGAACTTAAGCCTCTGATATTTAATTTTCTGCAGCATACAATTCCGGTTAATTCCTGCCGATCTCCAAGGCTCCAGCCACTTGCCCTGTTTGAAAGGCTGCCCAGGAAATGCTGGAATGATGGGGGAGCAACATCTAGCCAAGTGCCATTGGTTGGCTGTTTTAACCTTCCAACTTCAGAGGACACGCAGAGTTTCTGAGTGCCTGAACCAAGCACAGGCGCTGTGGCCTAAACCAGTCTCCTTAGATTCAAGTCTAAAGTTTAGTACCTTATTTCAGAAGGAGAACTTCATAAGGGAAGCTTTTCTCTAGGTCCAGTCTCTTCAGGCTCCCAGTATAGTTTAGCTTTATTTTACATTGAATGGTAGGAAGAATTTCTTCACAGAAAGGGTGATTAGACATTGGAATGGGCTGCCCAGGAAGGGGGTGGAGTCACCGTGCCTGGAGGTGTTTAAAGACAGACTGAATCTGGCACTTAGTGCCATGGTCTAGTTGACATGGTGGTGTTTGGTCATAGGTTGGACTCAATCTCAGAGGCATTTCCCAGCCTCATTGATTCTGTGATTCTATGACCTCAGAGACAATGTAAGGCTTCTGGTTAATGGTTCAGCACATGAGCAGACATACAAAAAAGTTTTACTGTAATTTGTGAAGCATTCTCTTCCTTTTTGTTGATGGACAAAGTCATTAACCATCCCTAGGAAACTTAAACCAAGTGACTCCTGCTCAGGCTTACCTTCTCCAGCCCTTTTAGGTGGAATAATTTGAGTGAGAGAAAGCAGGTAAGGACCACTTCACTCCTACATCACTGGGGCAGTGAAGCAGGGAGCAAATGCCTCAGCCCTCCTGTATTCTCAGGTTGATTATCTGTCTTGTGGCCACAGAACCCCAGCAGGTCATCCCATATTATCTTGAATCACCTTGTGTCTAGGGAATTAGTTTTGGGTGTAGTACTGGTCTCCACGTAACCATCCTCTGTCGCTAAGTTTATGCTACTCCTTTAGAGGGAGGGACCTATTACAGCATCAGCCCAACTTGGAAGTCCATGGGAAACATTAAGGACTCCCCGTTCAAAATGGATTTGGAGCAATACATCCTCAACCTTTCTAATGTTCTACAGAATTTCTACATTTTTCTGGCAGATTGTCTAAATAATTGACAAAACTTTCTGTAAACATCTTTTGAGTAAAATGTCCACTATCCATCCAGTGACATCACCTGGGACTCTCACAGAAGACAAATGCTTCCTGGTGGCACTTGAGGCTGGAAGTTTATGTGTGGTAGGAGCTGGGCCTGTGGTTCTTCAGGTGGCATCTTCACCCCCCACCTCTTCTTGTCTGTTGCCCTCTGATGTGTAAGCTTGCTCCTGGAGACACTGTCTCTAAGAAACACTGTAAACCTGCAACCTGTGAGCCTCCATGACCTTGGGGTTGTTAAAGGCATTTACTTGGTATGGAGGGAATTTTAGGTGGTGTGATTTAATCACATTTTTAGCATGGATTGTTACTTCTTGTCTCATTAGGTTTCCCTTGCAGACAGAGATACCTTCTTCTTTAAGTTCAGATAATACATGTAGATAGCGATTCTATACCTTCAGTGGGATTGCTTGTACTTATGTGATCATTGAGGACACTCTAAAATATTGTTTTTGTATCTTGTTTGAAAACCACAGCACTCTTGCTCAGCCTTTTGATGGAGTGCATCACATCACTTTATTCCACTGTTAATCATCTATATAATACTAGCGCCAATTTGTTAAAAATCAGACTCAAGACATAAACACATTGCTTTGCAGAAAGTATACTGAATTATTTTAATGTAATGTGGGTGTGTACCCTGTGTCAGAATAACTGCTATTTGTAAAATTCCATCTCAGCCCTACTCTATGAGAACAGTGCTGTATTTAAACACCATACCTACCTAACACATGTGTGAGATATTTGTGCCAAGAATTGGCTACCTGACCAACCATGCCAGCCTTGCCTTTTAAGCTAGTTGATCCTCACTTTTTTGTTTGCTTGCTTATTTTTTGAACAAGCCTTTTCCTCCTTCTTCCCCATGGAGGTAGTTGTGTCATATGATTTTTCTTTTGCAGTTTGCTTCAATTGCTTTCCTTGGTAACATATTCCATATGTTAACTGTCACCTTTTGTTTTGTCCTTCAGCAGCCTAGGGCATTTTCTTCACCAAAAACTGCATGGTTATCTTCCCAAGAAATATCATTCTTCAAAAAAAGTTATTATAGGAGCAAATAAAACATTTCCAAAATGGTGCTGCCAAATAACAAAGTAAAAAATTGCTCATTGTTTTTCATGAAAAAAGATATTAAAATGAAAAAAAAAAAAGAAGTGTGTTGTTTAAAAATAACCAATCCATCAATAGTGTGGGAGAATATTCAGTGAAATGGAATGTAGTTTTCCAGTGGGCCCATCTAATCTTAGACTGAAACTATGGATTGAATTAATTTTTTTCCTTTCTATTTTTAATCCATATTTTTTATGCCATCCCATGCATTGCTTGTTACTCTTTATATTTTATGCTAAGGGTCCTTTTCTCAGCTGTTTTACTGAAACTTTACAGTTTTACTAAAGTGGCAGATATTGTGTTGGAACCCCAAAGCCCCAAATCAGGCTATAAATCACAACAAAACATAAATATGTATGTGTTTATCTATATCTATCTATCTATCTATCTATCTATCTATCTATCTATCTATCTATCTATCTATCTATCTATCTATCTATCTATCTATCTATCTATCTATCTTATAAAAGGCTATTGTACTATTCTTTAGTGTTTCCTGTATTGACTTCTCTCTTCTCTCCTTTTAACACTTAGAGTAGGTAGAACTGGGGTATCTTACCTGGCTTCTTTACTTTGCAGACTCAGAGCAGAGCACTGGGTCAGATACAGAGGTGCTGGCTGAAAGGACGTCCTGCTCCTTTGGCTCCCATTCTGACCTTACATCTGGTGGCTCAGGCCCTCAGCCTCCTCCACCTTCTTCCATGGAAGAGATCCAGGTAGAGCTGCAGTGTGCTGACCTCTGGAAAAGATTTCACGACATTGGAACAGAGATGATCATCACAAAAGCAGGCAGGTAAGACATCTCTGGCTTCCTATCCAGTTACAATAGAAACAATAATCAAAAAACCCATTTAAAGTATTTGTTTTTAAAGAAAGAAACATTTCTTTTTCTTTCTTGATAAGCCAAAGAAATAAACATGCAGGAAAAATCAAATGGCTGTTCCAGTTTCAGAGCTGTATCTCCTACTAGCTTTCTTAAGAAAAGTAAAGTTGTTTCATATTACTGCATGAATAAGTGGCCCCAAAGAGAACTCACAGCTGCAGGAAACTGTTGAGGATGGTATTTTCCTTGAGCAAATAAATCAGGAAACAATTATTGTATTGTTGGCTGTACTGAATTTAAGGTGAGTTATGAATTTGGGGTTGAGCCATTGAGTTTCCTTTCAAGTTTCCATAGCACTTCATGAGCCAGTTGATTTAATCTCAAATACAGTGAAATCCAAACTCACCTTTGCACTGTCTTCCTGCGGTTCTAAATAAATAAAGTGTTAATAACTTCCTGTACTAAAAAATGTGCAGGCTTAGTATTTTCCTCGGCTATCGCAGCTGATACCACGTCAGCTGGGGCTGGGAAGAGCCACTAATAAGGGAGATTCTCTAAAAAGCCCCATCACTCTGTCATGTTGTTAGCCAAGGGGGATGTCTTAATTGCTGTCTACTATTAAAAAATAGCTAGAAGTATGTTTGCCAAAGCAAAACCTGAAGCTAGTTGTACATTTCTAGATCCCCCAAAGTAGGATTTTTGGGCACGTTCTCGTTAAAAATCTGTTCCTTACCTCCACCTAAGGAGGTTTTAATGCCGCCTGACGCAGCGCAGGAGGGTGTCAGGACCACGGACAGAGCCTGCCACGGCGAGCAAATCCTTCGGTCGCTCCGGGAGCTGTCCCGACCCCGCCTCAGTGATGCAGAAGGGATTTTCCCCCAAATTTCACGGAAAATCCACGGTGCTCGGTTGTTTATAGTGTTGTTTTACATCTGCGCTCTCATAATTTTTCAGAGCAGCTAGGCTTGTTGTCTTCTGTTCTCGTGAGGTGAGCATCACTGCTCTGTAGCCCCAGGAAGTCCAGATAATTTGAGGAAAGTTATATCAGACAAATAACCCTGATGATCCCTGGAAAAGATTATCAGAGCCAGATTAGCTCCCAGTTTTAGGTATATGATCTCAGTGGCACAGGCAACATCTTGCATCAGTACAGAGTGAGCTGCTGGTTTTGCCTTTCTGCCTCAAATGCAAGAGTCTGAGTAATGGGAATTATATCACTTGCTATTGTGTAACACCTTTTCTCTAGAGATGTCAAAGTAAACCCTCAACAGGATTAAGTGAACTGTCCAGCATCATTAAGAATGGCACTGGAAGAACCAACTTCTTTGCTTCTGACTTTATTGCCCTGATGCCTAGACCATGCTGTTTCAGAAACTCAAAATAATCTATTATTACCTGTTGGATTAACTGTTATGAATTATCTTATGATACCTGGAGTAGATAAACTAAATAGAAGCATAAATATCTCAAAGTCCACCAACATCTGTTCAAACTAACATGCCCAATACCTAGGACTCTGAAGACGATCTCATCAGTTCACACACTTCTGAATTTAGCTTACCTTTCTTAAAAAGCCATACTCTGCGTAGAGGGTTTTTTTTGTTTGGGTTTTTTAAAAATTTTTTTGAAGTCACCAGAAAGTTGCAACATCAGTGGCACTAGAATTTTGCAAGTAGTTCAACACAGCTTCTCACAGAAGCCTTGACATCTTTGGCAGAGATCATGGAAAAGGAGGGGTTCTGGAAAAAAATCACAGTAAAACATTCTGGGGAGATATAATGAAAATAAATACTTTGGAACAGTTGAAAAAAAAAAGAAAAAAAGAAAAAATTCTGTTTGGTCAGACAGATGTAGAAATAAAAAAAAAAATTCTGTAGTTCCTTAGAAGTTTTTAGGAAAACACACAATTCTAAATGCACTGCTGGTTTTGTTGTTGTTGTTCTTGTGAGGGTTTGTTTTGTTTTGTTTTGGTTTTTTTGTTTGTTTGTTTTTTTTTTAAACAACTGTTAGTTGGTAATTTTCATCAGCTATCCTTTAGCACTAAACTCTTACGTGTTGATTTGAACGATGTATTTTGACACTTTTGTTATAAAACTATTGTTCTGACATATATGAATTGAAATGTTTAATGCCAGGAATGGTTCCTGGAACTTGTAGTTCATGTTGCCTTTCAGATAAATACATCTTCTCACATTGCATATCACCATACCAAATAATAGATACCTATTCCTAATTACACAGTAATAGGAGAAAGCTGATTAAGAGTTATTGTGAGGTGTACATAATTTCTTCATGTGGATATACGATGCAACTGAACTACATTTCCAGTGAAACACCATGCCAGGAAAAATGAGCCCCATTTAGTAAAGAAGCATCCCAAAACAAAACATTCAAATTAATTTCCTTCACCTGACTTTTTTATCTTTTATTCAACCTGGACCCAGATTAAAAAAAAAAAAAAAGTTTTGATTTTCAGATGAAATATCTTTTTTCTATTCATGCAGCTGTCATGCTGCATGACACATTAACTTTATTTAAGGATTCCAAAGCAATGTGAATTTAGGCAATT
>VWZG01000235.1:497910-539361 GCA_013396735.1 Grallaria varia
CACAAGAAATGCCCTTTTCCAAAGCAGTTCTAGTTACTAATAGGTCAGAATTATCTTCTCAATGTGGCCTGAAATGAAAGAGCTGTGGGTAAGGTGAAGGCTGAACATCAACCTTCTCCTTCCCACACTCTTCTGCACATGACTGTATGTGTCTTGGATGGGAAAGAATAAAATAGCTTCACATGGTCACACCCCTGTAGTGCAAAGTTTGAGAGATGTGTTTGGAGATGTTGAGACAAAGTTTCCTGGCTTTTTCCTCCTCCAGTTTGTGTCCACTAGTAATACCTTGAGAAACAGAAATGCTGGGAGGAGATCTAAATCTTCTCTGACCTTTCACTGCTTCTCACTCAGTAGAAAGGAAAGTGTCATGATGGTTTCTAAGGATGGCTCCTAGAAAGAGTAGACAACGTTTCTTGTACAATCTTCCACTATTTTGGCATTGTGATTTTAAATTCCCCTTTACTACCCTCCTTCCATCCAAATATCTGCATTCCATAAGGATATGTCTACTTGTCAGAGAATCAGAATGTAATTTTGCATGAACCTGCAATACTTTCAGAATGTCTCCTACTAAAGCTCTGTATTTTTTAGCTAGAAGTCATGCAACTGAGTAACACCATCCTATAGGACCTCAGCTCAAGTGTTTCTCAGATAAGGGCTAAGAAGCCATTCAAGTAGGGCTCAGGTTTGAGTCAATGGCCAGTGAAACAATGCAGGATTTTTTTCAGTGCTTTGCTCTGCTGCTTGAATTCTTCTGCACTTCACTCAGTTCTGCTCTGCAGATTTTATGAAGATGTAAAAATGTCACATTACTTGCAAATATAATATGGCATAAGCAATTCCCTTAAGCATGCTGTTTCAGGGAGGTATTGAATGGAAATGTGTCTACTGGCCACCATGAAGTTTTTAAGGAGAAAATATGCCGTAGCTACCCTATCACTGACATCTTTGAGGTTAAAATTGTTCTGTTTTTTTCTTTTCTGAAATAATTGCCTTGCTACAAACACTTCCAGAACAGTGACTTGTGCACAGCAGAGCTAAGCTTGTGCTCAGAGAAGAGAAAGGCAGGGAATTTATTCTTCTTGGTATAGAGTTTCATAATTTGCCTGTCAGGAGAAAATGCTTAAGACAGACCTGGATCATATGGCATAGAAAGACAACATTTGTTAAAAAGATTGCCCAAAATGCTACCTGGGTTTCAAGAAAACCATGACAATAGTGCCAGTGTTTCTATTAAATGTGAAATACATTCCTGTAATAAGCAGATTAATTTGAGGGATGTTTTTTCTTAAATAACCATAAACATAAGAGTGAGACGATCTTTCAAGACGATGGATTTGCTTTAAATATTACTTCCAATACCATCAAACTCTATACTGAAATGTGAGATTCTCAAAAAAAGAGAGCTAAGGGATCCTGCGTTTAATGGAATATGAGACAATAATTATAAGTGAATGGCCAGTGAGAAAAGCAGCGGGAAGAAGGTACACTGTCCATCCTAAAAATGCCCCAGAGAGGACAATTTGTGTGAAGCATAGCAAAACTGTCTGCTAGGAGCTAGAAACAGAGAGCTTGACTGCGAGTGTTCGTTATTACTTCCAGGTTGTTATCCTGTTACCTTTTTTTCTAAGTGGGAAAAATTTGAAGATTCAAACCACTGCCAGCACAGGCTTTTCTACCCACACCAAGCCCAGAAGAGTCACACCAAGTGCTGGGCTGTGTAAAGTAGCATACTCCTGATGTCAGAGAGAGGTATAAGGAGCCACTTCATCTTCCTTATTCACCACATTTTTTCCCCTTATTTCTCCTCTTATTTTCCTAGGAGAATGTTTCCAGCCATGAGGGTGAAAATTACGGGCTTGGATCCCCACCAGCAGTATTATATTGCCATGGACATTGTCCCTGTGGATAACAAGAGATACAGGTAAGCTTTCTGGTGCAGAGGTAGGAACCTTGTAATAGCGTACAGTCAATGACTAGCAAAGACACTTGCCTTTAATACACCATTGCAAAGGTTTGCTGGTGGAGACCACATTGATTTACACCAATTTGACCAGAAGCATGAGACACAAACCCAGTGGTTTAATATACTCTCTTGCACTTTTGGATTGAAACCTTTCTCTTTTCAAATAGCAGTTTTCAATTGAGGAGTTCCCTATCACGCATTTCCCAATTGACATGATCAGCAGCGACTGTCTGAGGGATAACTGGAGTTATCAATGGGGAGTCTGCAGCCTCTAAAACTAGTCCATCAAGAAAGGAGTGGGCAGGTAGCAGCTGAACTAAGACAGGAAACTCAGATCTGGCCTGAGCTGAAATGGGGGATTTCTGTTTTAAAAGTGTTCATTGTCCAGCACAGCAGCCACGGTGAATTTTAGTCTCTGACCTACAGTGTGGAGTGATTGAGAAACACTCCACTGCTGAGCTGAAAGTCAGAAAGAAGAGATTTCTCTGATATTAATGGGCTTCTGACCCTAAAAATTACTCTGGAAAACTCATGGTCCCCTGCATTGCAGAAAACTATCCACACAGAGGTAATTTCTGTATTCTTCTTAGAAGACCCTGGAGAGCAAGTCTTTTCCCCAAATAGTCTTGACTGAACCACAATTCAAGGATTCACGATTGAATCTCTACTTCAAATGCTAAATACTGCATTTTTGATCTCAAATTGTGCAGAGTGTTTCTCAGGAAAACTCTTTTCCTGGGGAAGCATCTAGGTAGTGTTTGACACTCAGCTGCAGGTTTTTCCTCTTTCTTTGAATGTGGTTCTGACAAAAACAACATTGAAAATAAATATATTGTCTTACCCTTTGTTTCAGTCCTTAGAATAAATTAGCAGTGAAAGGAACAGACTATTTTTTAAAATCATTTCTAGTGAAAATACAGGAAATGAGTTACTATTTGTAGGTAAAGATGGAAACAGCTTAGCAGAGCTGAGTAGAGATCCAATGAAGGGCAGCACAGGGCAGAACTCAGAGGTTTTAACAGGACTCTTTGTGAAATGCCTTGGAAGGAGCTGCAGGACAGGAAAAAAAGGTGTCTAGGCAAAGCTGCAGCTGAGAAATTTATGGCATATATAGGATGGCTAGATCAGGAACACAAAAGATCACAAGAAACCAGGAACACAAAAATATTTTTCTTTTAATCTCGACGTATGTAATACTATATGGAATTTCCTCTTTTGCAGCAGTTCAAACCAGGAATTCCATTTTACCAATTGTTCCAGTGGTATCTATTGGCTTTTGCCCTTTCTAGGTAAAGCCACATGTGTTTTGCAAAGTCTGGTATGGGATCCAGTGCAGATTTTCAGAATTTACAGGGCATTTATTAATGTTTTCAGAGAGGACTTTGTTTACCCGTATTTTCCAGCCTGTTATACTGGCTCAGAGAGGGTTAAGGAGCTGAGAAGGCACATGTGGCAGGGTTTTACAGGGAAAATAACTGCAAGGTGGTTTTAATAAGGAATCAAGCCTGAACAAGTGGCTCAGGGGTAATCTGGCTTTCATTTAGAAGGTAGGAGGTTGCAATAAAGCACATTCTCCCCTGACTGCAAATGAGAGCTTGGTTTGCATGCGGTAGGGTGGCAGGGGAGGGGGAGCCCTGGACATATTCCTGTGGTGAGTGAGTGAGTGAGTGACAACGTACCTCAGGTTTACCCTTCCTTTTTCAGGTATGTGTATCACAGCTCCAAGTGGATGGTGGCTGGCAATGCTGACTCTCCAGTGCCACCGAGGGTTTACATCCACCCCGACTCACTGGCTTCTGGAGACACCTGGATGAGGCAGGTGGTCAGTTTTGACAAGCTCAAGCTGACCAACAATGAGCTTGATGATCAAGGCCATGTAAGTTAGAAGTTAATCCTGGTGCCTGCTGTCCCAGCCTCGCTCCTCTTAGTCTCGAAAGGACACTGCTGCTGCTTTGATGTTCCTGTATCTTGTTGGGCACATATGTCTGTGGCTGCTCTCCAGAGTTGTGGAGTTTTTCCCTATTTCAGTGCTTTTCCTCAAAATGTTGCCTGACCCTATAAAGCAATAAATCATCTTTCTCTCTGCACATGGCACAAAATTTATCTCATATATGCTTTTAAGAAAAGAATTTTCTTCATATTAGCTCTTATTCTATCACTGCTTCCTTGTACATCTGGATGTAGTGTAAAATATTTGGGGGAAAAATATTCCTTTTCCTTCTGTTTTCTCTTCAGATAATCTTACACTCAATGCATAAATACCAGCCCCGTGTTCATGTCATCCGCAAGGATTTCAGCAGTGATCTTTCTCCTACAAAGCCAGTTCCTTCAGGAGACGGGGTGAAAACTTTCAACTTCCCTGAGACAGTTTTCACCACAGTGACAGCCTACCAAAATCAACAGGTAAAGCTGCTTGACTTCAGGCTCCTTTTATGTTTGGTGTTCATAACAATATCAGTGTGCTCTTTGTGACTGAGGCATTAACTTCTCTAAGAAACAAAGCTAAAGAAGAGTGTGCACTTTATAGGCCTACAAAAGAAAATGCTTGCTATGGAGTAGTGCATAGACATGAAGTATCTAGCCAGAATACCACCTTGGAGATTAGATGTAAAGTAAGTGATATCAACCATAAAGAGATGTATTTGTTCAAATTTCCTTGCTTTCTCATGGTACAAACTACAGTGTACTGTCCCCGCTATAATTTTAAGGCAGACAACTAGTCCAGGTCAGTGATCTCAAAGAGAAAACACATAGTTGGGGTTTTTATAGCAGTGAAGGAAAAACTTTTAAAGAAGTGCAATCGCATCAGCTTGTTGACAAAATAAGTCCTAGAACTCATGTATTGCGTATGAACTGAAATCCTTGTGCTTAAACGTCCTAAGTGATATTGGTCAGGTAAGGAGTCAAGCTAGGCCCCTGAGCTTTAGGACAGCAGCTCTTCCAGGAGTTAGTCAATAGGATCCCCTTGGAGACTGCACTCTGGAGCAAGGGATGGAACAGAGATGGCAGGTCTTTAAGGAAGTTTTCTATACTGAACAAGAATTAGCAGTTCCCCAGAGCAAGAAATCAGGCAAGGAAGTCGAGGGACCAGCATGGCTGAGCAGGGACCTGCTGGTCAAACTGAAAGGAAATAAGCAAACACGCAGGCAGTGGAAACAAGGACAGATAACCTGGGAAGAGTATAGAGAATAAGTATGGTTGTACAGGGCTTGGGTGAGGAAGGCTAAGGCAAAGCTGGAACTGAATCTGGCAGGGGACGCAAAGAATAACAAGAAGGACTTCTATAGGTATGTTAACCAGCAAAGGAAGGTCAAAGGAGGTGTACCTCTCCACCAAACAGTGCTGGGGAACAGGTAACAACAGAGGAGGAGAAAGCCGAGGTACTTTACAAGTGTTTTGCATCAGTCTTCAATGGCAGCCTCTCTTCCAACACCTCTTGAATGGGCGGACAGCCGGATGGGGACTGGGGAAACACAACGCTTCCCACTGTAAGTAAAGCTCAGAAGACAAGGCTTTGAGGTGACCAAATTGTGGCCTTCCAGTACCTGAAGTCTACAAGAAAGATGTAGAGAGACTTTTTACAAGGGCATGTAGCGGCAGGACAAGGGGGAATCCATTCAAACTAAAAGAGAGTAGGTTTAGATTAGATATTAGGAAAAAAATTCTTTACTGTGGTGAGGGACCTGAACAGGTTGCCCAAGAGTAGCGGTGGATGCCCCATCCCTGGAGGTGTTCAAGGCCAGGCTGGGTGAGGCTCTGACTAGACACATTTGCTCCCCCTTCTCCTTCAGTGGCCAGTGAAAAATTGTGTTCTACTCTTTGAGGAGGTATCCCTTCATCCCTTCTTCATGCATGTTTGTTGCACACATTGACAGCTCCTTACATGCACCTGTTCTTTTTGTAGTCTCCTTAGGTGTTACTCATCTGCCAGCTGCTTTTGCCTCAGGGATTCCCATTAGCCTTCACATCACCTCTGTCATGCTTTGGGCTCAGGGAGTTCCTCTTCTCTGTTTGTCAAAAAATACTCCCTATTTTACTCTCAAGTGAGAGGCACATCCCATTTACCTCTCCTGCCATTCCTCTTTTTACTGGGGTAGGGGTTGTGATGGCATTAAAAGGGCTGCACAAGGTATTATTTTTTCCCAGCCATGTGAAACATAATCTCAGTTGTTGAAGGTTTTTGCTGCATTAATAATGTGTCCATTTAGAGAGTGCAAGGTACGGTTGTAAAACCAGAATGAGGGTAAAACCCCGCTTGGAATAAAAATAATATATTAAGCTTGTATGGGCAATAAAGCATACAATTTTCTGCCATGAATTGCAGAGAAATCTTGAATGAAAAAGCTGGTGAAGAAAAATGATGAAGTTAGTATTTTTTCCATGACATCTGTGCTTCTGTAGAATGACTTCATGAGCTCAGTGGATGTCATTAATTTACTATTTTTGGACTGAGGGACAGATTCATATTAAATCAGCTTAAGGCAGGTTGTCATGTGTCAGCAATTTCTAACAACTGTGAATTGTAACAATTTAGTGAAATGTCATAGAGTTTTCTATTTTGCAACGTATAAGAGAGCACATACGCTGACATATCCTACTAACTTTTCTTCTCAGTCTGGTCCCCTTGGACTTACTTAAATCAGGGGCTAAAATGGATCAAAAATATTGCAACACAGTGGTGGGTTTGTTGTCATTGCAGTATGGGAAATTTCCTGCCCCCTTGCCCAAACACATATACTCCACAAAATTTATCTATAACCCAGACATGGAAAGAGGATAGAGAAAGGAGAAGAAATGGCAGGAAATAAGCCTGTGGTTCTTGCTTAATGACCAGGCCTACAAGGCATAATTACGCAGGTAAGGGAAGTGCTAAGGGAGTGATCCCTTTCAGGGACTGGCACCATAAGCTTCCCCACTGTAAAGAAGTACTAAAATTTCTTTTTCTCTGAATTCCAAATGTGGGGGTTTTGTCCAAAAATTTTTGGGGGACACAATCACATTTTTATGGTACCAGTAAGGAGATTCTGGTGGTCTGGAGAAGCCTTTCCATTAGAACTAAATTTAAATCCCCTGAATCTGCCTGCATGCCCTTCAGTGGCTGTAAAACTTGGTCTTACTGGGAGAAGTGTCTCTGGAAACAATTGTAAAATGTTAGCAAATCCACCACAGGGATTCCCTCTGCTGTAATTCCATCCTCCACAGAACATATCTGCCTCTGTACACACGAGTCCCAGGACAGCTGCAAAGTCAGGCTAGCGGAAATTAAGTTCACAAATTAAGCTTCTGCAAAAATAGGAGCTGCATTCCAGGTCTGAGGTTAATATTCAGAGTAAGGGCTTGGTTCTGACAGAAGCAAAACACCTGCAGATCCTCTTTAGATCGGACTGTATTAAACTAGGCCCTTCTGAGCAGTTTCAGCAAAACCACCTCAAATTTGATAGGATCTGGAGATATCACTCTCCCTTCATACCAGAGATAGAATCTCCAGCACAAGATGAGGCAGGCAGAGGAGAGCTCTTGTGCTACATCAGGCTGTGGAATAGCCAACAGGGAGTAGAATACTGCAGGCAGTAAGGTCAAAATCCTGAGGGTTTTTTTGATATTTACCAATATAGAACTCATGCTTACAAATAAAGCAGGAAAGAAGATTCCATCCCTCCAAAGCACTTAGACTGGCAACTCCTTTATTCAGAGGAGCAAAGAAAAAGAAAAAAGGATTTCCATACCAGAAAACCCTTGAGGGGCCACCCAGATGCTGACCAGAACAACAGCAACTTGTCCATGTGACTGGGTGGCCAGCTGCCATTGCTGGGGGTTGGAGCCTGTGCTTCGCTTGGCCGTTTCTCCTTGGCATTGCTTGACAGTACATGAGTGCATCCAGCTGCTGGGTATCTAGAGTGTTGAGGCTGGGATAACTCAGATACCAGCCAAACCTGAGCAGTATGCTCGCTTCCCAAACCACACGGCCACTGACAAATTACAGCTCCTGGGGTTTTGCCCCTGGATCCAAAATGCGCTTCTCCTTCAGGAACAACTTCTCAGCCCCAGCGCTCTGCCAGCTGTCCTAATGCAGCCACGGTTTCTATCTCTGGTGTCATCCTTTGGTAAGCAGATAGTGTGTTCATGGACAATGGAAGGGCAACTTTAATAGGAGTCTGGGGAAATAAGTACGGAAGATCATTGTACGGGTGGCTTGGGTGAGTGTGCTAATCATCCATAATGTTGATTTGTTTAAAGAGAAATATCTGTAGACATCAACTAATTGTCTTTTTCTTCATTTTAGATCACCAGATTAAAAATTGACAGAAACCCCTTTGCTAAAGGCTTCAGAGATTCTGGGAGAAACAGGTAATAGGAACTTGTTTGTATTTCTTCACTGGCCTCTTCCCTCCTTTCCCTGATGAGCTCACAGGGCATGTGTCTAAGGTGGAGGAAGGCATTTCATGATCCTAATTAATTTTTACAGGAGACATTTGCTGTAGACTAGTTCTTAGAGGAATTAGAAGGACTGTTTTAATTTGCCTAAACAGATCTAATGTATAATGATGACTTCTTTAGGAAATACTTTCCAGGTTAGCGAGCTAGACTGAACCCATTTCTTCTCAGAAGTCTCCTCCAGTGTCACTCCTACCTCTGTCTAGATCCTTCAGTCCCAAACCCTGAGAAAAGAGTTTGTATATTCTTAGACAAAATATCTGTAAAGACAGCTTATAGTTTTCCTGCTTGATAACATTTTTTCTGTGACTGCATTTTTTTGCTGATGTATAATTTTCTGTTTTCTTCTACCTTAGTATCCCTTCTGTTACCACTACTTTCTTTTGTATATATGTTTTGCTCTTTTGTTTTTCTTTTTTCTGCACTGGATAATTAATTTATTTATGCTCATTTATATGATATTCATGTTTTAAAACATTTTTTAGTCTCTCTGTTAAGTTATTAGTAAACTGTTCATTGCTGATGTGGTGCCATGGTATCTAAAGAATTAGGTAAAATTAATGAACTTCCAAAGACACTGTAGAGTTTCTTTAAATTTTTTTTTAATTATTATTAGAATGAAGAACAGAGATAGAAAAGTGGGGGTTTGCAGATTGTAAAACAGGCAAATAGGACACAGTATATCACAGTGTAAAATAATACCTTATTCTTTATTATATGGAGAGTTGGCTGAAGGGAATTTTTTAGTTTTAATTTTCACAGGAAATTCCAAAACTTGGAGTGCGAATGCTTGCTTTACATTAAAAGCAAAAATGACTTTCTGATATGTTTGCAGGATAAAACTGCAAAAATGTTCTCGTTTCAAACAATTTCTTTTTTTCTCCAGTGATGTCAGATTGTTTCACTGTGACTCTGTTGCCTGATTTTTGTCAGGATTTTTATGAAAATATTAAATAAAACACCTGGAGTATTATTTAGGAAAAAAAATGTACTTTTAACAGCACAATAGTTAAACTAGAGCTTTAATCAAAAACTCCTGTTGTAATTGTAAAAAGTATTACCAAGTTATCAAAAAAGAAAAAAAATCCAAACAAAGTTTCAACTTTTGCTGCCATTCATGAATCCTGAAGAATGTGCAGCAGATCCAGGTATTTCAGATCTAAATGAGGTGGGTATCCTTTAAGTCAGTGTGACAAAGGCTTTAAGCATTAAATTAATTATAGGATTAGACATATGACTACATTACAAGAAGCCTAGGATTGTAAAGCAAGGTTCTGATTGTGCAGACCAAATGAAAGTTGTGTGCATAACCCTCATTTGCTGTCCCCATGGGCACTGTAATTCAGTTTTTACTTGCATGCTCCTGTTGTGTGTGTTCCTCAGGCCCACTACCTCCTTCATAGTTTGGTAAGGACAGTGTTCAGTGAATGGGCAACTGCCTTGTGTTTGCCAGCCCACATTTTAATGCTACACTCTCCATAATCACAAAGATATCTGACTGACCCAGAGACTTCCCAGCTCGGCTCCTCTCTTCTCATCTTACAGAAGCTGTGCAAAAAGATGTTACCACTCGTTTAATCCCCGCTGGGAACATCAGCTCTCCTTGAGGCATATGTGACTTTTACTCTGCTCTCCTCTCCTGTGTGTGGGAAGCGTGTGCCACAGGGACATTCCCTGTGTGCAGAGATACAGCTGCACTGGGGGCTGGGTTTGGAAGAGGGATTGATGCAGTTCCAGGTACATGGTGAGCTATATTAACATGGAAGGCATTAATAAGGTCCCAGCTCAGTGAATTTGGACAGTTTCCTGAAAAGGTTGGGAATTACTGATCTTTGTAGCTCATTGATTTAAGAAAGGGCAGGAAATTGCTACACGGCTGCAGCTGTGGGGAGGGCTCAGTAAGGCTTTCTGCTGATGTAAAGAGGAATTAAAATCTTTAAGGTATTACACATCAAAGAGAGCAGCCTGAGGCTTTAGGAAGAAAAAAACAGGCAAAGGTATTTGCAAGCACATATAGCAGACAGGCGCCTGCCTCACAAGCAGTGCTCTGGCTAGGGTTGCACCACTGCTGTCAGCTAGTGGAGGACACCAATGCTCAGCTGCTCCCTTTCAAGAGGGCACATACGTAGATAAACACATAGGAGGGAGAAAAGCATTCAGGTCCAAGCTGTGTGGGGAAAGGACTCTACGAATGGGACTTTTCTTAGCTGTGCTGGATGGTTCTTCTTCCCCTTGTGAATTTGTCATCTCATCCAGATCAGCTGAATTAGCAATAGTGATGCTCTGCAAATTCCCACGCCCTCAAACATCATTCCCACACACTTCCCACAACTTTGGTCAACTGCAGTGCATCAGACTGTGGCTGGAGAATGTCCCACTGAAAACGTAGGCCTTCTTTGAAAAAGGAGGGTAATTTGAAGAAGGGGCCATTTGTGAAGCAGGCAAGTGAGTAGTATATGTCCAAGAGGTTTTCTGTAGAAGGTCTTGGGGAAAAAAAAGTGTGGCAGCAGCAGGAGAGACAGAATTCTGAGGTGGCTCCAGGACATCATATCCCAGTGACATCAGGATGCTGAATCAGAACCATGGTTAGAGTCTACCAGCAAATGATGGAGGAAAGAACCACCCCCCCCCTGCAAAAAGCAGAGCATGTTGGGAAAAAAGAAATTCTTAGGCCGTTTCTTCCCTAGGACATTTCCTTTCTGCTTTCTGTAGAGGCTGTTCTGTTAAATGGAGGTTGATGATTTTCCTCCACTTATTTATTCTGTTATTGTTTCACTGCTGTTGCCCGCTGCAGAAATTACAAAGTTGACTGTTGTTTTTAAAACTAGTTCCTATTCTAAATCTTTCTCTTCCATCAGCTCACAGCCTTCCTGTATGTTTCCTTATGACTGTGATCTCTCATTAGAACAAAGACTGCTAAAACCCTGCTGCTCTGGGGACACTCCATCATGATGCACCTGCCTGTATCTGTATGGGGGAGCAATCTTTTCCCAGATCCTTTCTTAGACCTCTCTGTTCTTTATTTGCATGAGTGTCTCCCTTCATAGCTTACTGCCAGGGTCTTTGAGCTGGGAGAACGAGCACTGAGGTGTTTCAGAGGAAAGGATGGAAACAGCTCAGCAGCTAGACAGGGTTTTGCAGTCTTTAAGCGCTCAAACTGTGTTAAGTAATGGTGTTCAGCCATCTTGCCATTAGCCTTGTTTGATTAGGGATTTAGCCTGTCTTTGAAGGCTGAGTCTTAGTTCCTGCTGCTTAGAAATCCCCTCGGCTTGATTTTTGGTCCCTCTTTGCTTTTTTCAAAAGCACATGAAGCATCTGTATAAACGCAACAAGAAAAGTTCCTGTGTTGAAAGGATACCTACATAATGTATGTACGAGGCAGGTTATTATTTGATTGCTTTCCTGAACTTCAAGGGATTGAGAAACTAGAGTTTTTACATATGGAACTCAGGTAGACAAATGTTTGGGTAGCAAGGGTGCAGATTTAATGCCACAGAGCCTATTTTTGGAGACCAAGTAAAGTTCATTTGGCAGTGGGATGCTTGCAGGACCTCCTTATCCAGGAGGAAGCCAGAAGGGACATCAGTCAGGAAACTCAGCAGGGTGATGGAACTAAAAAAGCCCTAGGCTGAAGGCAAACAACAGCACTTTCCTTTCAGATATGGGCAGCTGAAGTGAATAAAAGTTGCTTGTGCTGGAAATGATCTTTGAGCTTTCGTTGAGGATAAGAGAGCCGGGAGGGCACTTGGAGCCAATGGTTTGGCTTCCCCAGTGAACAATGAAATGATGACCTGAATCCTGCATGCGGTGGGAATGGCAGGATCAGCCATATGGGATGGATTATGGAGGTGCACAGATAGCTCCTTTCATTTTTCAGACAATGGAACTGTTTCATTTATTGCCTATTATTAAAACTTTATAGCACTAAAAATAAAAGAATGAATGAAAAAGAGAGAGCAAATTTTGGATACCTTTTAAAGGACTGACCTTATTAAAAAGAAAAGCTGGCAGTGAGACCTCTTCTGATACTTTTTTTTTTCTTACTTCCTTCATAAAGATGGTGTGAGAGGGGAGGGTTTATGGACTGATAGATAGTTTGAAGTTAATTTTTCAGTGCAGTTCTTTGGAAGAGAATATAGATACCACATGGATTATGTTCAGCACACTCAGTACCAGCAGCCCTCACCAAAGCTCCCCTCAAATTGTGGAGATTTTTGGCGTTCTGCAAACAATTACTTTTTGTCAGCATTTATTGTTGCCCCAAAAGGTCTCTTCACTGGCCAGGTGGGGTTTCTTGTCCCTGTTAGGCGGTGGAACTCACACACACAGCATAGGACTGCAGTATTTCTGCTGACTAGGAGAGCACACCAATGTCATAAACTGCTATGGCAGAAACAGTTATTAGAGTTGACAGAGATTAAATTTCTTGATTCCCACCTCCACATTTTCTTTCAAAGAATAAGAATACATCACAGACTGAAGAAAGGCTGGGGATAAGGTTGTAAAGTCAGTCACACAAAGCTGGTGTGCCTTCTCACCAAAAGTTGTTTTTTCAGCATGGCTGACTGTTCTTCTGCAAGACCCCATACAGGGGGTGGGAGGTGCCTATCAGGCTAGCACATGCAGCTGCTGTCTCATGGTTCTTGTCTGATGCATGGAAGGATGTGAAAATGCAGTAAGGATGTGTTCTTCATAGATGCGATTTCAAAAACACCCACAAAGTTTTTTTCTGCACAAAGGAAAAAGAGCCCTGGAGCAGGAGGAGGTGGGTCCCTGATGGCATCTTTCCTTTCCCTGACATATATAGGACAGGAATAGAGCAGCTTTAAAAGCTGGTACTCTCAGTGCTGCTGGTTACCCTCTATTAGCTCACACAGTGGAGTCCAACCCTTGAAAGCAGTATATTATTGCTGGTTTACTGTTGTATTTCTTCTTTGTATTATCTCCTGACTAAGATTTTTTTCCTTTTCAAATTACATGGTGAGAACTGTATTGATACAGGGCAATGTGGTAGATGGAGAGATAGAAACTTTGAATAGTGAGTCAATTGCTGAGCAGATAATGTAGACTTCAAGGACAGACAGGGTAATAGCTTTAACCTGCTTTTACTGTCTTCCTGAGCTACCTCCCATTAGGGATTGGGTTTTACTGGAAGGGAGTTATGAGAACAGAGCTACAAGTCCAGCACTGGTGCAGAGTGGAGTTATGTTCATGGGGATGTAATGACAGTGTGTCTCCTGTTTTTAGTGATTGGTCTCCCTGATTCCTCACGTGATCCTCTGGCAGACACAGAGCAGCAGGGTTAGCACAGCTGAAACTTTCAGTCTGCATTTCTGGATATGTTTCATGGTTTTGATCACAGAGACAGGTCCTTTCAATGGCAGGTCTAGTTGCATTGCAACTTGCTCAGGGCATTTTGTGTCCCTTGGATATACGGTACCAGGAAGTCCTCCTCGATGTTTTGGGCAGGGGATCATTTCATGGGGCTGCAAGAAAGGGGCTGTTCTCTTCCTGGCTGTGTGTGCTGAGAAGCAGATGGAGTCTGAACACGTGTGACTTTCACACACAGGGAGCAGAGGAAATCCTGGGGGTGATACCGGTAGTTGAAGAGCAGCTTTTGCACACAGAGCCCAGCTTAGCAGATGGGTTCAAATTCCTCACTGCCTTGTTGTATCTGAGCTCCATGAGCTGGCAGAGGTCACTGTATTAACCAAATAGTTTTGTTGTAATGTGCTCAGCACTAGTGTGAGACTGCTATGCAGAGATGTCTTCTGTTTCTACTTCTAACAGCTTAGCAGCTAATAAACACCATGCAACAACCTCTCTTCTAAACCTCCTCTTAAAATACAGGGTTTGGTTTGCCAACTCCGATGTATTTAAAGCATCCAGGCTTCCGGGGAGACTTTGGAAAGTTAACTGAGTGAGTGGAGGCACGTGCAGAAAGACATTTTCAGAAGCAAAAGGCAGCTCCAGTGTCAGCTCAACATCAGATGAGAGGCTCTGGGGATGTTAGTGCCTTTTGCTTTGAAAGGGGATATGTTCTCACATTTGACGAAGAATCTCTGGTAGTGTTCAGTCAGTGCAAGGGCTATAACCTGCTGCTGGAAAAGAGGGAGGGGAAGGTGAGGAATGAGGAACAGAGCAGTGTCCAGCTTCCACAGAGGAGAACCTTTCCTGGGAAGAAACGCTGGTAAAGAACATGGGGTCTTTTCCTGATAATGCACCTATGTCCTCAATGAGACTTCCAGCAGAGCTAGAATTCTGTGGTGTAAATAAGAACAAATCTGAGAACCCAGATCTTCAAGAAGAAAAATTCTTACTAAATTTTTTGGCGTTTCCTCTTTGTCATGTCTTTGTGGTGAGTTAGGGACCCAAAGCAGACATGGCACTGATCTTTTTTTAAAGAGCATCTTATGCAATTCTAGTCAAAGTCCAAAACTAAGGAGATTGCATTTTCAAAAGCTTCCCATAGCAGTTCAGAACAGGATCCAGAACTAGGAAGTGGCAGGGAAAGGCAATTCACAAAATTTGTCTAATTCTATAGGCTGAATCTGAGACCTTTGTTTGCATGACAGCTTGCATCCACAAAGTAGATAAAGTATGCCCTGAGGGAGCTGACAGTCATGTGTCTCCTGCAAAGCAGACAGGAGACCTGAGACTCTTATTGGGAAGGGAAAAGGCGTTGAGAGACTGTTAGGAGCTTTTGAAACCCTGAGTTGGGAAAATTTCATTTTATTCTGGTGCCCAGAACCTGTGCAGGAAGGCTTGAGGAATTCACAGATGTCGGGATGACTTTTGGTGGCCACTGCCAGCCTGTCAAGAAAAGTTGGAGCCTTCTTTCCTCAATGCCTATGCCTCCAGTTGAATGACATTCTTACTCTTTCCTTGTTTTATTTTCTTTGCACAGGACGGGTCTGGAGGCCATTATGGAGACCTACGCCTTCTGGAGGCCCCCTGTGCGCACTCTCACCTTTGAAGACTTCACTACCATGCAGAAGCAGCAAGGTGAGCATACAAAGGGAATGCAAAGAGCTGTAGGAAGAGCAGGAGAAGAGGGTGTGAGAGCAACAAAGCACTTTGCCGCATGTCCAGTGACTGGAATGGGGATGTCACACAAATCACTGAGCTCTTGACTGCAGTGAAAGGACACAGAGCAGAGAGGGTGGATGGAAATGGTGGATGGGCCATGCCTTATGAGGTGCAATGGAACCACTTGGTCTCCCTGGTCTCCCCAGCGCTGGAGCCAGAGTCATAAGAGCTAGAAGGAGGAGCAGAAAGGAGTGTAGGGTCAGGCCAATCAGCCCAACAGCATAGCACAAGTTAAGTGTAAGGAGAGCACAGAGAGACTGAGGAAGTGTTCAAGCATGTCAGACACGTTGTTCTCTGTTTACAGTTAACATGTGCTATTTGTGTGAAAACAGAAGGATAATAGCATTGTGTCCTCTGGAAATGTTAGGAGACCAAGAAGGGGTGCCTCTCCAGAATCACACTACCTTGATTTCAAAAACCAATGGCCTTGCTGGAGAGGTTTTCTGTTAGTAAGAATCTGGGAAGAATTATTGGATAGGCCAAGGGTTACCCACTTATTCATGCAGTGCCTTTTCATAGCTTCTGCCCTTTACCTCTCTCACTCATTAAGTAGGGCTTTCATCTCTAGTTTCAGGCTGTGTTGCTATTTTGCTTTTTGCAGGAATAGGTCTTTCCCATTCACTTTATTGCAGTATTTCTAGTTAAAAACACAGTGATCACTGAGAATAAAGGCATCAAGGCAGCCTAGTATTTTTTTATTTTATTCCAACATACACGCAAGAAAAAAGACGATTCAAAATAGTGTTCAAATGCGACACCAGTGAGAAACAATCAAAACCAAATGCCTTCCCTGTGCAGTAGATTCTATAGCCTCTCACACTTGAGCTTGACATCACCCCCAAAACTTCCCTCCAGACCTCGAATACATCTGAAGATGATGTGATCTCCTCCAGAGGCAGGAAAGCAGTGGTGGCTGTTGGGGCTGCCCATCACTGGGGCAGAATCAGAAGAGTATTCACCACAGGAATCCTTTCCTGCTGACTGTCCCCCACCCCAGTTCCACATGCAACACCCCAGAGCCTCAGTCAACTGCTGAATCATTTTTCTGATGGCACAGCATCAGAGAAGGATAGAGCACACTCCTGTCAGCTGTGTTAGACTCCCCATGCATGGTCTCTACATGGCCACCCAGCTCTTCTTAATGGCACAACATGGGGCAGGAGAGATTTTGCACAAGCTCAGGGGCTTGTGTTAAGGGGCGCTTGTGGTGGGACATGCGGTCAGAGACGGGTTAAAGCAGGGATTCAGGAATGTTTTCATCACCCACCTAAATAGAAACAGCCTTTCCTCCTGGTCACAGTCACTGAAACAGCCTCTCTTCAATGTCTCACCCGCTATTTGGGCTCGCCTGCCTCCCCTCCCCTCAGTTATCAGATAACATCCTAGTGGCAAGTCCAGCTATTGCTTACGTGGTAAGGTAATACTAGGAAAGGAAAATATTTAATGTATTTTTAGCTTGCTATAATATAGTTTGGCAGCTGAAAAACCAGGAAGCAAGCCAGTACCCTGTGACCAGCTGGCTCTGTGCAGACCACCACCACTGCACCACAGACCATCAGGCTTAGGGCAGCCCTTAACTAACGTTTTGTTCACAGGCCGATCTCAAAACTTAATAACTCATTACAAAAAAATGCTTTGAGCTCTGCATTTAGCTATGTGAAGGAAGCTCAAGATAATGAATCAGAAATATTCCAACCATCATAGCGATCACCTCTCAGTAGTTGCTGCAACAAGCTGACCCCTGATCTCAAAAATAGGTGCAAAGCCAAGGTACAAACACACACTATTTTAATTTCTGGCTGTTGGGACAGCCCCCAAAGGCCAACACAAGTATGCCGGTCTGGAGGCCTTGGAATTTCTGGCAGAAAGAGAAGAAATGATGGTGTGGCTTGAAGCCATATGTGACTCTTCCCTCCAAATGTAAGACAACCAGGATATTCAGTGCCCATACCTCTTCGTCTCCTTGCTTTCAAGTACATGAACTGGGTGACAGGTGAGTAAATCACTGGTGTTTAACAGCTGACACCAGCATACGCTATTGCACCTCAGGTCCTCCCAGCCTTAGCCAGTCTCTACATGTAAGTGACTTGTCCTGGACTTTCCTCCTCTCTCCCGAGTGAATCTTCAGTGCTCTGAGCTGCATGCTGCTATCTCGTTCCATTGTATATTTATGAATTAGATGTTTTCAGGGTATTATTTTAACAAACAGATACTTGAATTCTTAATCGCATTGTTGTGTCCAGAGCTGGGTGAACATATGACATTTCTGAATAAACACTTGAGGAACTGCAAGCCTTCCTTTCATCCCTTGAATTGTTACTTGAGAAGTTGCACTGGGTCTACAGGAGGCTTTTGGGACTAGACATGTCCGTTGCAGCTAAAAAGGAATGAATACTTACTGCAGAGAGACAAGGTGGGAGCAGCAAAAGTGGCTGCATGCCTGGGAGAAACTTAATTGATGTGGAGCAGGTTATGGTTGTCCAGCCTGTGAGGAGGGAGAGAACACGTCATAGTACTGAAATAAGATGCTTTCTGTAGTGGAAAGGAAAAACCCAATTGGTTCCAGTTATGTGAAGTCTGTCGAAGTGATGGACCAGTTCCCCCGTACGAACTGTGGAATTCAGCTTTGGTTTTCTAGAGATGAATCGCTCTTACTGTAATAGGGAAAATTACATTTTCTGGGGCAACAGCTTGGGGTGTCAGCAGCATAAATGTGGTTCCTTTGCTGCTTCCAGCTAAATTTTTCTGTGCCATGAATTGCTACATATTCTTAGTTTTTCTTTTGTCACCTGGTAATTTTTTTTTTGTGACATAAAGTTGTTATCTACCTTTTCCAAAACGATTTTGTCAAACGTATCCAACTGAACTATTTGGTCAGGTTAGAGCTTTGACTGATGGTTTTTGGAGAGTGTTTAATTTATTGCCACCAGTGCCAGTTTGGAAATGTTAGTGTTAGAGCATATAATGAAATGAGTAGCTGACTGATCTCAGAGCTGACATGGTGGCTACAAATACACCATCCAGTGAGGAAAATCCCAGTATTGCTCTGCAGAGACTGGTTCCAATTCTAACCTGTCCAGAACTAAATGAAACAGTGGGTCATAGTTACTTCCTGAGTTTGCTGGAAAGTGTTGGCACTGACAAGACTTTGGACATCTCAGGGGATAAGCCATTGCATAGGCAATGGACAGTGCATGTTAATACTGTGATAAAAACATGCAACCTTTGGAGTAGAAAAAAAATTGTGGTAAGCAGTGAGGAGGCAATTTTCTAGCGGCAAACTGACATTACAATATGATCTTCTACGGTAGGTATTTTTAAAGGATGGAAAGAGATTGAAGAGGATTTGGGATAAAAAATGTAGAATGATACTTTGGATGGAGAAGATTCCTGAGAAGGAAAACCTCAGTTTGTATAGTTAATCAAACAGAAACTCACGTACCAAATTGGTATAGGCTCTACTATCTTGCAGAGGGCATACATGTTAGCTTTGTGTCACCTGTTCTCAATACTCTTGTGACTGTAATTTCATATTTTTCTCAAACCACTGTGTGGAACTTGTTTCATTCAAGTGGCTCTGATTTTTCTATTCCAACTAATTGGCCACCCTTTTTTTGTGGGTTGTTAAGAGACAAGCAAAGGTTCTCCCTCATCCACCTTCTTTACACATTTAACTGTTTTACAGGTTTTTATGTCCCTCTTCTGTGCCTCTCAAAGTGAATAGCACCAGTCATTTTATTTCTCTTCTAGTGGGAGGCTTTCCAGGTTCTTAATAGTTTCTTGAAAAACAAAATCTGCACAGAGTATTCCAAATGCATCCACATGATACAACTATCCAAAGGTATTGTAATTTTTTCCACATTATCCTTTCTGCCATTCAGCATACATCCTAGTGCTTTGCTCATTTGTTTGGCCAAAGCTGTATGTTGAGCAAGGGCCACAGTGACACACCAAAATCAATACTGGGTGTGCTGAATGCAGATGTTTCATACAGGGATTAAATAACTCCCTAATCTGCCCAATGATAGGTTTCAGCTGCCGCACAAACTGGTGGGTTTGATACCTCAACCACTCGCACAGACGCCTGGTGCGGCTGAACATAGTGGTCCGTGAGCTCTATTTGCATGTGTTGCCATTGAAGTAAAACACACCAGTAAGTCCCTGCAGGTCTGTGACCTGAGTGGTCACAATATTGTCCTACCGAGGGGAAGAACATGTGCTTTCTGTTGGTGAAACCCCCTGGCCTGAGAACTAAACCTCCCTTTTGGAGCACGCAATCCAAAAGTCATTGCAGCTTCATGAGAGCAAGCACCATGTTTGACAGTCACAGCAGAGCTGCAACCAGTTTGGAGAAAAGAAGTCCCCCCTCAGCAAAACCTTTGCAAGAAATGCTCAGAAAATGTAAGCCTGTGGGAGGCTGACCTTCTGGAGAGTGACATCACCTACACTGCAGTCTACTTACTACTAGGGAAAAAGGGGTTTGGGATTATTGAATGCACATGGCAATGAGATGTAGGGAAAGCCAAGAATCTATTAAAGTCTTTAATTGGAATATATTTTCAAAATTTAGATTGAACCTCATCCAGATTCTCATTATTAAAAATATGTGGCTCAGTTTCTTGATTATAAAAGGCAACATAAAGAAAGAAGAGAGAGGGGGAAGGGAAAGAAAAACAGAGTTCCAGTAACTCTGGATTATGTCACTTTCTAAGAGTAAAAAGAGCTGTTGCTGGCTCCTTTGTGATATCCAGTTTCCCACAGGATATGGTGATGAGCAGATCACTATCAGTGACTGTAAGTTTTGCCAGGACATAGAGACTAGAAAGGCACAGGGACAATAGTGGAATAGTGATCAGTATCTGATCCTTCCCACAAAAGCTGATGACTTATGGAAGAAGTGGAATCAATGGTACTCTGGCAGTTGGTAAAAAGAATTGCCTCCTAAGCAGATTTTCAGGGCCAATATGAGAGTCATATGATGTGGTATATCAGTAGGCTTGTAGCACATAAACATTTAGTTCACCATTAAATTGCTGTTTTGATACATTCGTACTAAATCTGCAAGAGTCAAACATCTTAGCCTTGACTGGTGACTTCTCAAGGCATCTTTCCTTTCCAGTGGGGTCTCTTTGCTTGAGTAAGTGCCTTTGCTGAGGACTCCGCCAAAGACTAGATTCAACCCTATCTCCATCAGCTTGAGCATCCTCATGGATCTTGGAATGGAGACCTGAGGCAGAGAGTCTACCTCTTACAGAGTTTGCAAAATTGGCATTAATCGTTCTTGAGATTAGCATGAAGAGCTTGAAAATTGTCTAAAAGGGTATTGAAGGCAAAGAGGGGTGCATTCCTCACTGGTATGACAGCTGTTGGTATCTCTGGCAGCAGCAGGCATACTGCTATCCCTTGAGCAGCATGACGATTGAGTACAGGTCCTACTGCCTCCTTATGAGAGAGGAACATCTTAAGCCTGCAGAGTTGTGTCAGCAAGGACAGGCACAAAAGGATACACACCCTGTCCATGGCATGGAAGAGATTCAAAGGTCTTCTTCAGTGCTGGAAAGAAAAAAGGTTTTCTTGTAGGAACAATGTTTCCACACAAACCCTAAGTCTGCATGATACATCACCAGTTGGGAGGCAGACACCCTGAGCTGAGGCGGTGCTACTTTTCCAGCTTTTCTGTCTGTAAACATTACTTTTTGGGAAGGCTTCACCTCTGTCTTGCCAAAGTTAGTCTGTACTGTTTGTTACTTATTCAACAGAATAGGCTTTACTAATGGGAGTGGTGCTCAGAGAGCTGCCCTGATTGCACTCATATGAAAACAAAATCCTGAGTGGGCAAATCTGTACTGGTGTCAAGCGATGGAAGACCGAGCCCTCTAGGACTTCATCCGAAGGCATCACAGGTGCCAGGAGGCAGAAAGAAGTAAATAACTATGAAGATCCTTTTGGCTTTATCTGAGGTCCTAGATCCCAAAAATAGTGTCTCCCAAAAGAGTGGAGCTGCTTTACGCCACAGGAGATTGAACAGTCTACACATTCATCTGCTTGGCTTTTTGCCTCCCAATGGCAGCCATCAGTTGTCTCAGCACTGCCACCAGGATAATCTGGATGCTGCTTCCCTTGCAAAATCAGTTCTGAACAGTCTAGGCTATTGGCAGAGGTCAGATATCTGGGTTTGGTCTCAATTATCTTCTTGATTCTTTTGACCTTGAAGAGGGATTGGAAACAGAGCAGTTGTTGCCAGAGTTATTGGGATCAAGCACTGGTTTCTGCTACATACTTCAAATGGCTCATGGATTGCCTCATTTAAACAAAGCAAGAGGGAACAAAACCGTTCCAGAGTCTTCTTTGTTGAGCTGCAGTCAGTTTTTCTTTAGAGAAGGACATTTTTTGTGATTCAAGGTCTCATCTTAAACACTGAAAATAAAATACCCTCCCAGATGAGACACAAGGGGCTGCAAGTCAAAATCTGTGCCACTCTTTGATGACCTGAAAGAAACCTGAAGTGCTTTGTTACACCAGAGAGGTGTTTACCCTGAATTCAATGACTGAAGCCTAAATCTCTGTTATCTGATGGGTGATGAACAGATTTCACAAGAATGACTGCAGATGGACAACTGTACTTGGAAGAATTGTACCATTTCCTCAGAGAAGCGCATTATTTTGTTACAAATAGAAAGTGACATGTTCTTTGAGCTTGCCACAGTACTGTGACATTTTCCTCAGTTCAGAAATTCTGAACCACTGTGCCTCTGGTTTTTATAGGGTTTTTTATTGTATTTTTATAATTTAATGTGCAGGAGCTTCCAGGGCCAGTAGTGGCCCAAAGCAGACTCCATCAAGATTGGCAGGAGAAGTTTGCAATTTAGGTTACTTCTGTGACAGAAGTTAAGAAAAAAGTTATCACAATTTCAGTTAAACTCAGTTGCAAAGTTGCAGAAGCATCTGTTGTGGCTTTCTGTAAGATTTGTCCCACAGGGAGTCCTTCTCTTCATCCTATTTTCATTCTGTGTTCTCTCAGAGTAGCTTTTGTTGCATGACCACCCTTGTCAATGCCTGTGCTCAGCTGATGGGTGTAAATGTGAAGGACGATGCATGATTACCACTCATCATCCTCCAAGCCTGAGTTCATTGGAGAAGGGAAACAGGAGGAGCTGATATAAAGCTTATGGAACTGTTGTGTGTGCCACATTGCAACTGTCTGCACATAAGACAGAAGGTAATGTCCAACAGGCCTTCTCCTGAGAGGGCGTGGAACTGTCGTAAGAGTACCATGCTTTTATATGAGGAGCAGAAACCCTTGCTTCAAAGACAGTCTGCAGGTCCTGGAAAGGGAGTGTTGTCTCTTACTTTTGGGAAAGCTTTCTTAGTGCTTTGGATATAGATGGGAATTGAAATCAGATGTCCTGAATTCTACTTTTCATCCACATTAGAATAAAAGGGTTGTTTTCTACCATTAGATCTTGAAAACGTTTTTTCTTGGAGGGTGACTGAGGCAAGTTTTATCTCTAACTTGCTGACTGTCCACTTTGTGCTGCAGAAATCTGTAAATGTTAAAGGGAAGTAAAGTGTTATTCTGACTTGCTTTAAATCTACCATTAATTCCAGGGATTTTTGTCATTTGAGGCAAACTTATAAAAAAAGTCCTGTATAATTTGCTAACCTTAACCGAAATTTCATTTTGTTCCTTGCTTTTGTGCCCTACAATGCATACTTTCCCTCTTCAATCTATTGCTATAATCATTTTTTTTTTTTTGTGCTCTTTGAGCTGTATCCCAAAGAACTACAAAGCACTCTTTATGTTTCCTCTACAACCCAGCAACTTGGCATGTGGTAGATTTTGAGTCTCATTTGGGCCTTTTAAAGATTTTACCAGCGGATTCATAATTTGATAATTGGCCAAGGGCTCTAGAGAGAAAAAAAGGCAGCTGCACTCTGCAGAGACAGAAATGGCCATTATTACCATGAAAGTGGAAAGTTTTCATTCCTAGAAACATAGAAAGAATGAAGAGAAAGTCCAGCATGTCACAGACCAGGTGGCCCTACCCTCGCTTTGTGAGAAGAGAAGAGGCATCAAAGCTGTTTCATTTTCCAAGGTGGTGAAAAGGGAACTTGAGTAATGATGGGCAAGAATAATGTGATGAAGACTCTTTTAGTCCTTCTGAAGGTTTTAGACTTGAGTTTTGGAAAGCTAGGAATGGGAGGAGAGCTTGGGCTGACAGTTATACTTGCAAGGCAAAAGTAGTCATGATAGGTGAGAGCAGGAGCGACACCTGATTTTGTGGCATTTAGATGCCTGGAGGCATCAAGTAGGACTGAGGCATGTGCTGCCTGAATCTGAAGTGGATTTGGGTTTTTTCTAGGCCTGGCTGTTAGAGGACATGAGATCATATGGTTACAGTGCCACACTTTGGCCTCATAAGCTGTCAGTCAGACTTCCTGGCAGTCCGCACAAATCCTCCCTCCTTACCTTATTGCTCCCTCAGGTTCCCATCTTTGGGCAATTAGAAAATGTATTTTTTTTTTTCCATGGCCAAAGCTGAAGTGACTTGGAAGACAGAGACTACATTTCATAAGCAATACTTACCTTGCATGCATGTATAAGTGCACAAAAAGCAAATGGAATTTTACATTTTGGTTCAAATTTGTTTTCCTGCACGCACACTATCCCATTTATTTACTGTTGTGTCCAAGGCTAGAACACTGCAAAACACTGGGAAGAGTTGCTCTTTCCTGTGCTTCAGAAAGACTCTTTATATATATGTGCAAGTCTGAAGAGTCCTCACAAAAACCAGACCTTTCAGGAGTGACTTAGAGTACATCAGCATGGACAGGCTCCTCTGTGTTCCATGCTGGCTAGATGCATACTAGATCCCGGCCAGCTCCATTTGGAAAGCTGGAGAGTTGCATTAGGATGGCTTTGTGCCCAGGTGAACATAAACTGCCTCTCAGGAGGGCTTATTCACTCAGGTTAAGTGCCAGGAGGAGAGCTGTGAGCCGGATAAATGACTGGTGGCCACAGCCCCTTTTCCCTGCACCCTCAGGTGCTTGAACACATGGCTTTCACATGATGAAGATGCCAGCATCTTGGGCATGTGTCAGAAGAGTGGCTATGACTCCTCCAGGAGATGGATAAGTGAGATCGTGCACCTATACATCCAAGAATCTGGCTTTTGAGCTAGGTCCTGGTCACATATGAAGGTGGAAGACAGCTTGGCTGAGGCTGTGGACCAGACACTGTCCTGCTGGGCTGAGACCAATGGCCTCCAAACCGTAGGCTGGCCATGCTGTACTTGCAGTTCGTATCTGGTCGTAAGCTAAACTAGCTTGTAGGTGGAAGTGAGCTGAGTTGTTTAAGAAGCATTTGCACTCAAAGAATAACTTTGTGTTGCCTGACCTATCATCAAAATATAAAATCCTAAGGTAAATCACCTTGCGGTTCCCATCCCTGTTAGAAAGTCAAGGCACAAGCTCTAAGGATCCACAGCCATATGTGTTCCCAATGTGACAGTGAATGCCAGGTCATCAGTGTCAGAGACCAGACACGCTGAGATCTGCAGGCTGCAACCAAGTTGCCCAAACTGCTCTAAAGCTCTTGCCTGTCTGATGAGACACTGCTGTTGCACAGGGCATGGCATTCATATTCAGACATCTTGTGCTGACTGCAACTTCATCTTGCACTTGCTCTCATTTTCTGCACTAAGAAAGGACTTCAAGGACTGAGAGGTTTGTATGGAGGCAGTGCAGGTTATGGTAGCAACCAATGCCTGGAAACATCAGCAAGGAAAATATGAGGTGGTGGAATACAAAGTTTGATTTATGTGCACCTTTCAGATAAAGGAGGTTGGGATAAGTTGTGGGTCAACTAAATAGTATGGTGTCATTCGTAAAAAAGAACCCAGAAAATTTTCCAGGCACAATTGCTTCAGACTCCCTTGGCACTGATGCACTCCCCACTATCTTGCAGTTGCCAGAAAGCTCCTTTGGCTAGTGCTGGCTACTGGCAGATGCATTTTCCATCTACACTGCAGTGCTAGAAGTTCTCTACGTGACCTGCCCTATGTGGAAGAGGTCCCTGTTGCCTTTCAGACACCCTGGCATGCAGAAAGCTTTGAGAATACTCTGGCCCCTCATTTTAAGGCACATCATACCCATGGACTGAGGCAGTTTACCATGGGCTCGCAGTTCACCCTGATACTGCCCTTAATAGAAGCTTAGTTGAGGTAAAAGCAAGGGTCTATTGGGAACACATGGGGAGACAGTTATCAAGGCTCAGAGGGACACAGGTGACAGGAAGGAGATAATGTGACATTACTAGTAAATGCTTTTAGTATTCAGCTCTTTCCAGGGGTAGAGAAAAGGAACATAGGAGAATTATCGAGGTATTCATTTTGTTCTTGCTTAAATGTGGTTTCATTTGAATTAAACCAGACCTAAACATAGTCTTGTGTATCAGTTTTACTAGAAAGCTTTGTATCCATGCCTTCCATTAAAATGACATACACATCTGTGTATCCAAGGCTGTAGTATGGTGTGGATATGCTTGCTGGGCTTGCTGCCATCTCTGGGGGTATTTGGCTGACTTTTTAAGAACTACAGACTAAGTTATAACTTCACAAAACCCAGGTTGTATTTGGCCCATACTCAGTGTTGCCAGCAAAGATGGATAAGAAATAGTATTCAGAGCAGAGTGGAGATGTTTGCCTTCTGAAGAGAATGAGCTGAGAAGGCCCTCGGTTTGTATTGTTTCTCATTCCATTTGTAAAGAGTGCAAAGGATCAAGAACTTCATGTTTCTGCCTCCTGCTGTGTTGCAACTGAAGCTGGTGTGTCCTGTGCCCGTGGTTGGCATTGATAGCAAAGCGAGTTGTCAGGTTTAGTGCTGACTCTTGTTGATGGATCTCTTTCCTGCTCTTCATTTTGAAGTTACAGAGGAGAAGAAATATCTTTTTTGCTTTGTTTCCTAACTGCTGTGTTGTGACTTCAGGGTTTTTCTGTTGGTCTGCAAATAGGGATAATTCAAAGCAGAATCACTTCAGCCTTCCTCTGGGGGTGAGCTGAAATGCACAATTCTGTTTTGGAGCCATTAGGCAATGCTTGCAATTGCTAATTAACAATCTCTACTTATTCTTACTCTATAAAAGCCTCAGATATGAGTACAACTGATCATAGCTCCTTAGCAGATGAATAAAATCCAATGCTTGAGTTAACTGGCGTGTATACGCTTCTCCTACATAGTTTTTAAAGGTTAACTATAAAGAAAGATTGAAATGAAGACATCGCATTCAATAATTTATTCTATGTATTTTATTTCAAACAGATCATTAAATACTCATATATATACATGTGTATTTTTTCTTATTCTCCAGACACTGTCAGCAGCAAAGTCACTATCTGCAGTTTGTTCATGAAATATGTGGTGTAAAGAGTCAAGTACAGAGTTGCTGTGGGTTAAACGCATCTCACTTTATTCTGTATTTATTTTGTGATTATGTGAGCTCTGGATTTTGGGCTTGGATATGAAAAAGATGATGCATGAACTCAGCTGTCTGCCTGTCCTCCCTGGTGGAGATTGCACTCTGTAGTGCAGGGCTAATGGAAAAATATGTGTCTGTGGTTGTGTACCTTGGTTCAATCTTAACTTTATCAGCAAATTCAACTGCTTTCGAAAAGCAGACTGCAATGAAACTACTTGTGTAGAGGCAGACATTCCCTTCTGCTCCCCCTGCTGCATTATTGACAACCTGTAACAGAGAAACAGGGAGAAAGGCCAGAGCAGGTACCAGCTTAACTTACTACAATAAAATTAGCCTGAGATTGTCTATCAGAGACTTTAAATGAAACAGGGAAATGTACCTTTTAAAATCAACTAGCAATTCACACAAAAAGTTTTCGAACTCTGGACCTAAAATATAAAAGCAAGTTTGAGCATTTCAGTGTTGTCAAGAAGCAAATACAGAGAATCCATGATGCCATTTGAAACTTAAAATTCTCTCATTAACTTTAATGAAGATTTGATGCAATGCTTCTCTTTTGTGCTTTTAAATGAATTACTAAAAGAGTCAGTGGCTTAGCAATAAGCAATAACCAATAAGCATTCCTTCCCATGGCTGGTGATGGGAATGGCTGCTTTGATTTATCAACACAGAAACATGCATTTTGTTAATGCTGCCTGGGTCAACAGCAATCACTCCAAGCTGCGCTTACCCAAGGCTGCTATTCTTCTTTTTTCTGGGTCTGGCTCCAGAAAAAAAATTCAATTAAAAAATCACAAATATTATTAATGTCTCAAGAGTACATTTTCACTTTGCATACGGTTTCAACCTAGATGTGTTAGAAAGAGACAGATGTAATCTCACATTCTTACCATCATATACTGACACAGAATCTGTCTTTCTAGTGCATTTCTTAACCATTAGTGTCACCTATTCTCTTTTTGTCAAGCAGCACTGCACTCAGTTTCCACCCTGTTTTGCAGCAGACCTAGACTTGTCTCAAAATCCTGCTGTTTTCCCCACACCCACCCCTCCCACCCTGCAATGTGACACAAGAAAAAGCTATCTCTTATTTTTGAGCCTCAATCTGAAACCTCTGTCTTAGTTAAATTTCATCCGCCCACTCTAACACCCTCTTTTCCAGTCCCTTTGCCTCTCACGTGTCATCTTATAGCTTGTTGAAAATCCTGCCTCACCAGTTGACTTCCCAGTTCTTCTGGTTCTGCCTATTCCTTGGTCAGATCTCTTCAGCAGCACCTCTTTTCTCCTTTTACAGGATTCTTCAGCGTTAGTTGCCCTAATGCAGAAAAGGGATATCACACAAAAAGAATAATTCAAGTGAAAATAAAAGGTTTCACATCAGAAAACTGCCTTAAGAATAGAACCCATTTTCCTTGTGGCTCAAGGAAGCTTCCTCTGACTCAGAATGTTGCCTATCAATAACCTCTTCTCAACCTCAAAATTGTCCCATCAGCTCCTTCATATCACTTACTTTCGGTTTGTTACCATTCTTGGTAGTATTACACAGGATTATTTTCCCAGGTCAGAATATGTGAGCATCCCTGCTGCGCAAAATGGTCAATTCCATCATTCATAGCACGGGTATTGCATAATGCGTTGATACTACTGACATGCATATATATCCATATCTTGTTAACACCGGTGGTACAACATATGGAATCCTTTTTAAAGTTTAAGCACATAATTGAAAATCCTGACAGATCCCCTTTCTCTGCTCTGTGGAACAGGCTATAGCTTGAAAGTGTGTCCCTTCATTTTAGCATTACTTCTGGCTTAAATCAGTCTCGCTGCACCATGAGCCATCTGACAAAAATGTTGAATGGTGCAGAAGTCAAACTTGCTTTCAGCCACTTCCCGCCGCAAGCCCCATAGCAGATAATAAAGCCTGTTTGCAGTGGGACCATACAGCTCACTAACTGGTGATCTTCCTGCAGACCAGGAGAGAGCAGAAAGACACTTTCCGCCCCCACCAAAAAGTAAAAAAGAACTAGATACTCATGCCTGAAAAATGGCAGATCTCTTGACTGATGGAGCAGTGCTTTCTCACAGCTTTTCCCAGTGCCTTGGGTTGCTCTGTGGCAGGCTTGCTTCCCTCTCCAATTTTAAAAGGGAACAAAACCTCAGTTGAAAAACAAAGTCATAACGAAAAAGCAGGGGGAAAGACCAAGGGATGCTATTAATAAAGTGAGGGCCCTTGCCAAGAAAGACTGAGTTTTCCAGCGGCCATTTTACCACCCTTGTTCCTTTATTAAAGTAAGCTGTTTTTTAATGAGACTGTCTCATTTTTCAGATGTGATTCTGGGCTCTGAACATCCTCCCATATGTTTTTCTTTGCAGGAGGCAGCACAGGAACCTCCCCAACCACCTCCAGCACGGGGACCCCATCACCATCTGCTTCCTCTCACCTTCTCTCTCCATCCTGCTCTCCTCCAGCCTTTCATCTGGCTCCCAACACTTTCAATGTGGGGTGCCGGGAGAGTCAGCTTTGCAACCTCAACTTGTCTGATTACCCACCGTGTGCCAGAAGCAACATGGCTGCATTGCAGAGCTACCCGGGGCTGAGTGATGGTGGCTACAATCGGCTGCAGAGCAGCACTGCTTCTGCTTCGCAGCCCTCTGAAACCTTCATGCCTCAGAGGACTCCATCCTTGATCTCAGGAATGCCAGCTCCTTCCTCTCTGCCCAGCAACAGCAAGATGGAGGCGTACAGCGGCCAGCTGGGATCTTTCCCCAGCTCTCAGTTTCAATATGTCATGCAAGCAGGCAACCCTGCCTCCACCTCCTCCTCTTCACACATGTTTGGTGGTGGCCACATGCAGCAGAGCTCCTACAATGCCTTCTCCCTGCACAATCCCTACAACCTCTATGGATACAATTTCCCTGCTTCCCCCAGGCTGGCAGCGAGCCCGGAGAAACTCACCACCTCCCAAAGCACTTTACTCTGCTCTTCCCCATCCAGTGGGGCCTTTGGAGAGAGGCAATACCTTTCCACGGGGATGGATCATGGGATGCACATGATCAGCCCTCCCTCCAGCAACCAGCAGACAGCCAACGCCTGTGACAACAGACAGTATGGTGCAGTTCAGGGCTCCTCCTCACAGATGTCTGTGCACATGGTCTAACAAGCCTTGCCTCTCTTTGGCATTGAAGGCAGCTGGACCTTCATCATTTCCAGGGGTGAACCCATCCCAGTACCTTTTTGCCTTCAAACTTATAGTGGAACTAGTATTGTAATGACAAATAAGAACACAAGCCATTTAGGTATGTGCCACAGAAAGCCTTGACTGACAGCCATCGCAGCTTGTTGTAGCCCAGGGCCTCCAGGCCTGCCACCAAGCACCTCTTTTTCTGGACATTGCAGAGAGAAGAGCATGACTTTAACAAGAAGCTGGAGAGAAGCAGTCAAATATACCATCTATGCATTAACTTTCAGCTAGTTTGAGCTTTCAGCTTGGAGGGACCCATACCCCTGTGCTGTCTCCTCTGGGTGTTGAAGAAGGGCAGCCTCCCAGTGCTTCATCCTCCGGAGCTGCACTGCCCATGGCTTTAAAGACCGCCCCGTTTCCAAACAGATCCTCACTGCTGGAGTGGTTCTGCACATTTCTGAAGGAAACAGTGGCCTGTGGGTCCTTCTTCCACCGTATCACAGGAGTGGCACTGCTAGGCTGGAGCTTCTTCCAAGAAGGTTTCTGCATTTTCACTATGGCTCTGCCCAACCAGTGGATTCTTTATGAGGGTTGAGCTCACCAGATGCCAGCCTGCAGATGGAGATGAAAGAAAGAGGAGAGAGGAAAGTTTTGACCCACAAAGGAGCCTCAGATATAAGCAGGGACTGAACTTTGGAAAGGTGCACGAGGAAGAGGTGTCTCAGCTCCTGTTGACTTGGCCAGAAGTAGTACAGCCAAATAGAATGGATGATGGCCTCTGTGGGAACGCTGTCCCACAGCATTCATCCCAACAGGAGGAAACTGTCCAGATTGAGCTCACAGGGAGGAGCAATGGAAAAAGAGAGTTTTGCTCTACAGGTGTGCAGCTGACCTTGCATGCAAGAGTTGCCATAGAAAACCATTAGCATTTCAGAAACAGTGAGGTCAAGTATTTGCCAATCTTCCAACTGCCACGTGATCTCTGTTTAACCAAATAGATCATTGCCTTTTGACGTCTTTCTTTTCTGGTTTTTTCCTTTTTCTTTTTTTTTTTTTTTTCTTCTCTTCAAATCCTTTAAAAATAAGAAAACAATTGTAGCTTGGTGTAAGCTATGCATTTAAGTTGTGTGAAAATGCAAATACCAAGTAACAGAATACAGATATTATTGAGATTTGTTGTGAGGTGTTGTAGATAAATGTATTTATATGCCTAGTGGGGTATTCATTATTATGAGTATAAAAGAGGGCAATAAAAATGGTATGTAAAATATGTATGAAGAAAAAGGTGTATAAAGATTTGCCCTATGCACGGAACTCTGTTTCTAAGTGCCAAGCACAGAATGCGCTAAATAAATCTTTGCAATTGTTCCCTCTGTGTTTTTCTCTGTCTGTGAGGCTTCTCAGGGGTCTTCTAGAGACAGATATTTTTGACATACTGTCATGTGTGTTTGCACAATAGAGGAACAGAAGACATGGTGCTAGAATGTGAAGTCCAGGCAATATTACAATAAAAATAAAAATTCTGTCTTCTCAAGAAATTCTAAAAATCGAGTGCTTGGAACTTGTAAGGTGCCTTCTTCACAGTAAGTGTGTCTTAAAGACAGCTGGAATTGTTGTTTTGATTATTGAAGGCTAGTAAAAAGCCCTTCCAAATAATTTTTCACACTCAGTATAGTCAATAATACTAGTATAGTCAATAATAGTTAAAAATAACAATATAATTTATTTCTCATTTTTAAGTGTAACTTTGGGGTATGTGTCAGTATTTCATTTGCACTGTATTTCTAATTTGAGATGGGACATTAACGTTGAAAGCCATGGGGAAGATGAAGCCCTCTCAAAAAGGGCTGGAAGTTATGGCTGGAGAGTTTACAGCCTTCTGTGTGTCAATAAACTTTTTTTTATTTCTTACTTCTTCTGAATTGAAAAATTCCAGGAAGGTAGAAAGATCCTTGAAGATAAATTCTGCAAGCATTTCTTAATTTTTGTTTTTACGAAAGAAGATAAATATACCAATGGTGTTCCCAGTTCTGTGCCTAGTCTGTCCATCCGTATTCTGGCCTTGACTGTGTCTAGCCATGGATGCTGCTGAGAAGGGTAGAGGGGACTGTGTATGGGAGTCAATCCATCCTTCACCTTGTTGTCTTTTGCTTACCCCTAATAATGAATTATTGGCTTAATCTTGAGACAGGGAGTTTTAGAGCCTTTCTAAAACTCTTTCAGAATCCTTCAGAAACACCCTTCAATCTGTGCTTTGACATTTGCTGTGCTTTTGGGTTTAATTCCATCTGATGGTGACAATTTCTGCAGGTTGATAGTATGTTGTGTGAACCTGTATTTCTTTCTGCTGGCTGTTTGCATTAGATTGTTCTTTTTTATTTATGCTATTTAATTCTTTGTGAGTTGGTCTGTGTTTCAACTAAGAAGAGACTCAACAAAATCGAGATCATTCTTTGTATCAAAATACATGTTTTTAATGTTGATTAAACAAAAAAAAATTAATCAAAAATATCAATGGAAACATTTGCTGAAAAAAGCAAAAGTCATGTGTAGGGCACAATCTTCAATATTAATGTGAAGAACTGGTATGCCAGTTTCCATGCATTTTACTAGGAATCCCTAGGTAAGAGCTTTGAAATTTTCACCCACGCTCTTTGGTAGTGTGACCCTTTGATTTACTGAGCACTTTGTCCCTGATCCAACCAAGCTTCTCAGCAAACTGAGATAATGTTACTGAATCAATATGAACTGAAGTTGCTTTCAGTATGAAACTTATTGACCATATTTATAGACATATTTATTTGGTTCTTATGGGCCACATACATAAAATGAGAGAGCTTAGTTAGCTAGGTAGTTATTCCTTAGTGTTCTGTTGCTGACGGGTCAGAATGTTTGCAGTGATGGACAAAAAACACGGGCTCAAACTTTGTCAGGCAAAAGCAAAAAGCAAAAGGCAAAAGCCCTTTATTCACACCAAGCGTATCTTTTATACTGTTTTACTGCTGTCCATATGTGTCCCTGCTACATATAATTGGTTAGGTATTGTTGTCCATCAGTCTTAGTCCATCTTCTGATAGGTGGACATCACCTCTCCTCATGCTGGCAAATCTCAAAACACACTCTTGCTATTCTTGGTTGTTTTCTTCACTTCCTTCTACTTTCCCAGGCCTGGCCCAAGGACACAGGTGGTGTTTTCTCCTGCTTTCCCAAGCCTACAGCTGCATTCTCTCAAGGCCGAAGATGTCCGTGGCCCAGTATTCTTCCATAAATGTTCAGCATCAAGACTGAAAAAGAATAGAAAAAGCCTCAGAGAGGCTTCCCTGTCCCAAGATGTAAAGTTGTAAGTACACAAATAGTACTCAGTTGAAAGTTACACTGACAGTCTATGAGGATTAAAAACAAGCTAACACTGAAATGGGCCAAAAATATGACACTTTTTCCATGGTTGTCACTGTGCAAAGCAAAAGTAGATCTGGGTCCAGAGGGCAGTATTAAAAAAAAACAGGCCAAAGCCAGTTAAATTTATTTACTTAGTGTTCATTTAGGTATGCAGGTGAAATCCTCACAGGGAAACAGTCTACTGAGCAGACAACCTGCTTATGGCCTTGACACCACCCCAGAAACATGAGGTGAACATTAAATTTGAAGTGGACCCAGACATGACAGGTATCTCAGGTATAGCAGTGGCTCTTCTCCCACTGCCACCCATGTATGGACACAAGGCCTTGAGCCATTTGCCACTTTTTATTGAGGCTTCACAGAGAGATGTTGGCAATGGACAATGGGAAAGATACATGGAATTAGCCTAGGAGCTCCACCATGGACCAGCTGGCCTGGTGGGCGGTCTGGGTTGCAGTGCACAGAGCAGCCATCCCTGGAAGACTCCCTTTCCTTGGGTGACTGCCCTAACCATAGGGCTTGAGAGCCCTCCTGGCACAGTCACAGTCTCATTCAGGAGCCCTTTGATTGCTCATTTGCAAAGCATGTGTGTGTGGGTGGCAGAGAGAGCAGTGGTGTGGTTCCTCTCCCCTCCCTCCCTTCCTTCCTTCCTCCCTTCCTCCCTTCCTCCCTTCCTCCCTTCCTCCCTTCCTCCCTTCCTCCCTTCCTCCCTTCCTCCCTTCCTCCCTTCCTCCCTTCCTCCCTTCCTCCCTTCCTCCCTTCCTCCCTTCCTCCCTTCCTCCCTTCCTCCCTTCCTCCCTTCCTCCCTTCCTCCCTTCCTCCCTTCCTCCCTTCCTCCCTTCCTCCCTTCCTCCCTTCCTCCCTTCCTCCCTTCCTCCCTTCCTCCCTTCCTCCCTTCCTCCCTTCCTCCCTTCCTCCCTTCCTCCCTTCCTCCCTTCCTCCCTTCCTCCCTTCCTCCCTTCCTCCCTTCCTCCCTTCCTCCCTTCCTCCCTTCCTCCCTTCCTCCCTTCCTCCCTTCCTCCCTTCCTCCCTTCCTCCCTTCCTCCCTTCCTCCCTTCCTCCCTTCCTCCCTTCCTCCCTTCCTCCCTTCCTCCCTTCCTCCCTTCCTCCCTTCCTCCCTTCCTCCCTTCCTCCCTTCCTCCCTTCCTCCCTTCCTCCCTTCCTCCCTTCCTCCCTTCCTCCCTTCCTCCCTTCCTCCCTTCCTCCCTTCCTCCCTTCCTCCCTTCCTCCCTTCCTCCCTTCCTCCCTTCCTCCCTTCCTCCCTTCCTCCCTTCCTCCCTTCCTCCCTTCCTCCCTTCCTCCCTTCCTCCCTTCCTCCCTTCCTCCCTTCCTCCCTTCCTCCCTTCCTCCCTTCCTCCCTTCCTCCCTTCCTCCCTTCCTCCCTTCCTCCCTTCCTCCCTTCCTCCCTTCCTCCCTTCCTCCCTTCCTCCCTTCCTTCCTTCCTTCCTTCCCTCCTTCCCTCCTTCACCAGAACATTTGAACCCTTTGGCCAGCTTTGAGCAGCTTTGAGATGTAAATTCTCACATGTTTCTTTAGAAGAGACAGTGGAGGAGGGCAGGGACCTTATTAATTTTCCCAGTACAGGGAAGGCCACTGTGTAACATTTCATTCAAAGAAACCACACAAAGCACAGGTGTCCCGCATGCAAGTCCCCAGCCACAAGTTTCATCTGGCATATGGATGTTAATAGACACCAGAGGATCTATGCAGAGCTGCAGAAACCAGGGGGTCTCAACTCCACTACTGGGCTGACCCAATTGGTCTTAGCCCATGCAGGCTTCTGGCTTACAGTCCAGGAGAAGAGAAAGCTCTACATCTCCCAGCTCATTGCCGCAAATTTAAAAGGTGAAACATCTTTAAAGAAGTACCTGTTTTTAAAAGGCCAATCCAAATCACAGAAAGGGTAGTGGAAATCTCCATGATAGGAGATAACTCATCTTGCAGCACAGGCTGTTCCAAGTGCAAACCTGGCAACTTGTTACACAAATTAAAAGAACGGCACAAAAATAATCAGAGCAGGTTTGCCAGCTTTGAAAAGTTTATTTAGCTTCATTCCTTAACACACTGACAGGCTTAAGACATAAATATTACCATGACCACAATCAGTGCAGCTCAGCAATACCGGGACATTGCATTCCAATGCACCATAGGGTTTTGAAGGTAATGTAAGCACTGTGTGCTAAAGCAAAACACTCAGGTCATAAACAGAAATACAAATTAAGGTATATAGCCTGTGACATTATCTGAAATAGACTGCAGTGAAAATTACAGGAGATGATCTGCTAGAGTGACACTTTTATCACATACTGGATGAAGTTTTACTGAGGTGGGTGAGGGCTGACAAATAGCATTTGCCTAAATTATAAAATTGTTCAGATTATTTTTTTCCCAGCTCAATAAAGTACATTGACCCAGAGCACATCCATGTGAGAGCAGCACTAGTAGATGAGTTTTGCTGGATGCTGCTTGTTGGGCATCATTCTGAATGAGAAAATAAGGTGGACACGCACCCAAGGACTGGGCAGAGGAACAGCTCAGCATGCCCATTACATGCTACAGATGTACTAGAAATACAGCTATAAAAGCAGTGACAGAACTTCATGAGGAGGGTGCTGATGTGGGCAAGGGATAATTTGATGTAAAGAAGCCAGTTCCTGTGAAAGGAACATCAGACTCCTTCAAGCAGGCATTTTGGCCAGGTCTGCTGGCCACTATTTTGAGTCCACAGAGGGGAACATTACTGAGAGCTTGTCAGTCAGCTGGGAGGAGCTTCTGCAGACTGCTGCCAACACATTCAACTTTTGCTGGAAAAGTGGCTCGCTCAGTTTTCTGATTGCTTCTTCTAATTTGTCTGTAATTGCTGCCTAGGAAACTGCATAGAATACAGGTAAGATCCCTAGAACTCTTTTCAGGAGTTGCTTTTCCACATCAGTAACTGTTGTTTATCATCCCAGAGGAACAACATGGTCACTAATTAGAGGAACAGTGTATGGAGCACACCTCTTCAAATATTAGCTCCTTTCTACAGCAAAATTCTCCACCAATTCTAGCCTGTCTGAACAGAGGACTAGTCTGGAAAAGAGCAGTTCACGTTGCTGCACACTGTTGTGTTCTGACAGCACATTGATGAGCATGGCTTCTGTGCTGGATAACTGATTCAGGGAGGGGTAATAAACTTCCACAGAAGGAATGGTTGTGCAATAGTCCATCTCTGGAGCACTGAGCGTGTCTATTTTTCTGACTCAATGTGGAACTCATTGCGTGCTGTGGGGGAGAAGGATTAGGAGCATGTAATTTTACACTGCTTGAAGTTCCTACAAATGCTCTTCTTATTCCAGTAATGTTCTGAATTTGTTGAGCATTTTGGAAGCTCTGACATTTAGATGGATAATGCCCTTCTCTGCTGAGATAGGGTGACTTCTGCAGTATACCCTTGGATGCTTCCAGAAGCAATCCTAGGCTCTGTTTGGCCACGTCTGCCCTTCAGCATCCGGCGCTGTACACACCTCAGGGCACTATTTTCCTGCTGATTGGGGTGTGGCAGTACTGCAGAGACATAGAGCTGGCCCAAGTGGGACTGTGAGTAAGGAACATCACCCCTACTCTGAGGATGATGGGGAGGGTGGTGCTGCTGCAGCCAAGAAGATGGTTCAGCTGTTAAACCGGAGGTTTACACTCAAAGTCACTCTCAGTGAAAGTGCCTGTGGCCGGGAAGGACTTTTATCTCCAGACTACACTGACGGCAGCCCTGTGGGCATGTTGCAGCACCCACAATCTTCCCAGTGTTTCCTTTTTAAGAATCAGCGTTGCTCAGGGAGTTGCAGGAGCAGTGACATGGCCTCAAGTTCCTGTTCTGCTTGAGCTGGTTTATAACATTTCCCTCCCTGTGCAGTCACGTCATTGCACCTGAACACAGTTGCATGAAGTTGCTGTAAATGACCCAAGAACCAGTGTAAAAGAAAACTGCCATCAGTGCCCTACATGAAACAGACAATGTGGTCCAGTGATTGGAGACAGGATGTAATTATCACCATCTGACTCTCCCAGTGAATCTGGAACAAGTTGCAGTTAACCCTGCACTAACTTAAGTACAACCTGCCAGCCATCCAAGCCAGGGCCAGCACTCTGCTCCATGGTTTATGGTACGTAGCTGCGCAAGGGTCTGTATACAGAAATATTAAGGTTAGTTAGAAAGAAGTATGAATGCAGATGTGTGTGTAAAAGCTCTAGAGGGACATGAGAGCACGGATGCGAAGAACAGCCTGTACTGACAGCCAGGGACATGATCAATGGAAGTGAAACTGGTAAACACTTTTTATGCTGCTTTCACCAAAGTCACAGCACGGGTGACTCAACAGCGAAAAACCTGCAATACAGGAATGCAAGAATGGCAGCAAGAATGGCAGCAAAAATTACTACACACTATATCACTTCTCTTTATGTAACCCAAACAAGTCTAGATTTTCTAGTAAGCTACCAAAAATGAGGAAGAAGATAAGCAAAGCAGTGTCACCCAAGATTTACAACAGATAATTAACAAAGATTCCAAGGTAACAGCTCAATACCTGTGGCTCCTGAAACATATAAAAGATCCATCCAAACACCTATACATTATCAGCAGTGAAAAGAAAGCCAGAAGATTAAGTGAAGGTTCAATGGCAAACACTCCAGAATACTTGGAGCCATTTATTTTGGGGCTTGTAAGTCAGATATGTGTATTGGCAGTGTTTGTTTTTTAGCAAACTAAATAAAAATCAATTCCCCTTTTATATACTATTGCACTTTTTTACATGAGTTCCTACAGTTGTAGTATTACCCATAAAATACTCAAACTCCTAACCCTGTGAACATTACAAAGTCAAGTTTTACAGAAGATCACAGGAAACCAACACAAAAAATTGGTCACCTGAAGAAATAAAAGAAAAAAAAATTAAAGATTATCTAAAAGGAGGTTGAGCTAACCTGAAGAAACATATATAAAAAATTAAAATGCACACATGCAAAATAAAAAAAACTGACCATGCACGCTCAGCAAAAGGGCCTGTGAAGATGTTCTGGGAATAGCTCAGTTACTTTGGATAATGAATAATAAGCTGCCCTCCTCCCTGAATGGAGAATTTTAACTTACCCAAATGAGCTTGAGATGTTCTAGCTTCCTATCACACAGGTAAAAATCATAACAACAAAAAACCCCAAGCCTTTGAAAGGAGAGTTGTTCACTTCTTCAATGTAAAATGAGCTATATTCAATTCGTTGTTTACACTTTATACAACATTGTATGCTCTGTTTATAGCTACTAAATATATCCAGCAATTAACCATTAAACACTCACAACTTAAAGCACATGAAATTTGTTACATTGTCTATACACCAACATAAATGATTTTGTGCAATGCCTAATAGGTCTTTCTTTATTTAGGATGACACAAACACCATGAAATGTAAGGAGTTATCTCAGCTGTCTGCTCCTGTAACTTGGGAAGCTTTTTCCGATCACTGCCATGATCTGGTAAGGAAACAATCTGACCCAAAGAACTTGCGGAGTTAAAAACCTGTTTAATAGTCATTCTTGATTTATCAAACTTGGTTTCTGTTGAAAAGATGATGACCCTGGCTCCTGTCTTAGGTCTACTCATGCACAAATCCAAACTGGGGAACTGAATAACCCTGGAATGTGTGTTTTCCATGACACAGGACATGGTGGGGAGGTACTGTAATGTCATAGAAGAAATGTAAGGCTGGAAATATCTGCCTAACGTGACCATAGTTCAAGCTGTCAACTCAAGCTTATAAATAGTACAAAGTGAAAGAGGCAGAGAGGGGGAGGAAGGCTTAGCTGTCACATGGCCTTAGTGCTTTTCCTTCTCCTTTCTAATATCCGGTTTATATTCACCTTGTGAGTGCATGAGCGTGCCATGATACCGGATGTGAAGGGATCTCTTGATGTACACCACTTTCAGGTCTAAGCTGGCAGGCTTTTCCATGTTAATTGTATTGACACTAAGGAGCAATATATAAGAAACACAGACATAGCCTTATGCAAATCAATGTGACCTGTGTTCAGGGAAGTCGGACACCCTTTGGTATTGAGTTTTGGCAGTGATCTACAGTTTGTGAAGAGAAGATAGAACAAGAACAGGGAAATTCAAGGGCAATACCAAATAAAATAGCTTGTCAAGCTGAATTTAGCTGTGGAACAGAGTTGCAGCTCTAAAGCTCAAGAAAGCCCTTCAGGGCCAGTCCTTGGTGGGCTGTGAACTAGAGGCCTGGTGCTAAAGCTGTTTTCCATTTCTAAGACCCCCAGTTCTACAACAGAAGGAACAACATACAGCATCTATGAGTTACTCCTACAAGGCAAGCAGGCAATCTTAATTTCAGTTGATCTTGAATCCAAACCTAAAAATTCTCTAGGTTCATCCATAAATAATATCTGTGTTTTTTTCTCCCTTCATCTGCTGCCACAATTGCTCCACCAGGGGTTTCTTTGACTCAGTTCTCCACTGCTTTTATCCATGTTTTCCAGAAAGCTAACAGCTACAATGTAATGAGATTATTTATGATTTATAAACATCATCTTCTAGTGTATCTCCCAGGCCAGCAAAGAAGCAACCCAGCAAATCTCACTGAACCAGAGCTGCCTGTAGCAATCCCAAAGTGTCCAGCCATCCATTTCCATATCCTGGCTTTGCTGTCGTCTTACTGCACCTTTTCACATTTCCCTCTGGAGTTTTTTGGGGGGCTTTTTTGGTTTTTTTTCACAGTAAGAATGGAAAGAAAAATGTCATTGACTGCTGGTGTCCAATTCCATTGAAGATGGAATCTTTCTCCTGGGACTATTTTGGTGGTGTACAGAGGAAAGAATAGTGGTTCTGTCCTCAACATTGTCATCAGACATGGAAATACAAGTTATCCTTGACCCAGCAGCCCCTGAAAGAGGTTCTGCAGTGTCATGGGTGTATATGCTCCCAAAGCCTTCTGGTCTGATCTCAGCAGCTGCCTCTTCCTCACCCACTTGGGGCTTGGCCTTTTCAAACAGGTACATACTCTTTGGTGAGCTCATTTCTAATGCAGAAGGTGAAAACTAACCTACTTCAATGTGAGAACGAGTTGACTGCTTTTCAGCAAACCTGTTGGGGATTTATGGCTAAATAAAGACTTGCATGTAACACCAAAATAGGATTCCAAAATTTCTATTAAATTCTATGTTATGTTGATTATATTTAATATATTAATGTATATTTGTATACACTATATTTTATATAAAAAAGCTCATCAGCCTCTGCAAAGCAGGATATAAAGCACTGCAGAGCTGCTTCTGTGTGAGCAATGGGGGGAGCATCGTCAGCAAAAAGCAGCTCGTGGACAAGGTGATTGAGGGTCTTGGTGTGGGCCTTCAGTCTCCTGAGGTTGAACAGGCGTCCATCGGTATGGTATCGGATATAGATGTCATTTTCTTCATCGAGGTTGGAAGTCAGTTTGAAAAAGACAGAAGTTCTCGTCCAACCTGCACCTCAGGAAGCCTTCCATCACCCCCACATCACCATAGGTGAATCAGAACTCAAATCAGTCCAGCAGTTCACCTATCTGGGAAGCATCATTTCCTCAGATGGTAAGATTGACCAAGAAATAGACAACAAGTTAGCAAAGGCATACAGTGCTTTCAGAAAACTCCATAAAAGAGTCTGGCACAATAAAGACCTGAAGAAAAGTACGAAGATCAGTGTCCACAGAGACATTGTGCTGTTCACTCTCTTACATGGATCTGAATCATGGGTCAACTACCGCCGCCATCTGCATGTTCTCGAACGCTTCCATCAGCACTGTCTCTGCACAATCCTAAACATCCACTGGTCCAATTACATGACTAATGTGTCTGTCCTTGAACAGGCAGCAGTCACCAG
>VWZG01000235.1:539421-576015 GCA_013396735.1 Grallaria varia
CGCGCTTACAGCAAGCGTGGGTAGAGCCCTTCCCAAATCTTCATTCACAAAGCCTAGCCATGATGATGATTTTATATAAGAGATACATTTCCATGTTGTATATAAATATATTATATAAATATACATTATATAAATATATAATAAATATAATAATATAATATATGATACATATGTATGATATTATATATTGTATATAATATACTATCTTACATGTAATATAATATATAATGTAATAATACATGTTTATATATTATATAAATACCTAGAAATAATATACATACATGTATACATACATACATACACACACGCACACACAAACACACATATGTAAATATATATAAATGTATATATAAAGACCTTTTACTGCTCCTTTTTGTGCCAGTACTTGAAAATTTATCCTCTGCTTTCCATGGCCTAGGGAGTTAGAGAGCAACTCTAGAACCCCTATATCTCCCTTGCTGGTCAAGTTAGTGTAGCCCCATTTTACAGACAGTAACCTGAACAAAGGACTTGCCCTTGGTTATGTGTACCCTACACCTGTTTCTCCTCCATTTATTGCAAAACTGCTATCACAGGCAGAAGCAATGACAAAGTCCCCATCTCTGCCAATTTGGCACTGAATTTAAGGTAATATTGCTCAAAGTACACTTTCAAAATTTAAGACAAATGGGAATAAGAACGTGCTATGTGATGACTGGCGTCATCAAGCGCAGGTCCTCTGAGCTGTGTTTCTCCTGTTGCTGTTGTAGCATCAGACAGACATGCAGGGACAAAGCTTAGTATTTTATCGCTGGCCCATGGCAAGGTGGTGGTGAAAGAGTTTCCATCAGAGGCTGCAGAGGCTGTGGGTTGCTTAGGCAGGAAAACTTCACCATTGTGTGCCGCTCTAGAACAGTCCTGCTGCTGGCCAGCAGAAATCTCTTTGGCTCCTTACCAGCACATGGAGCTGAAGAGTGGACCCTGGGAACACAGTGCTTGTGCCAACGGTGCTCTTCACTTTGGTTTTACTCTCCCTCTGTGTGCAGAAAAACAGAGCCTTGTGCCAGCAGCTGTGGGTAGGTCACAAAGAAAAAGAGGCAGTTGCTCAAACAATATGGTATGGACGACTGGGGAAAAGCCATGTTGTAAAGGACATTTACACTAAAGGAAGGTGTGAGAGCTGCAGGAAGAGCCAAATTAAAAAAAAAAAAAAGAAAAAAACTACCAAAAAATGTGAGTACTCCAAGCAGTCAAATTAAATAAGACACAGTGGGGGCCAATTTTGCCTCCCAGGCATTTTGCAAGCCCACACCCCAGAGTTCAGGGGCTGCTAGGGGGAGAACCATGTGTCCCTCCAGGTCCTATTTAAATTTGCCACATGTAAAGAACTTTAACTCTTTTGTGACTTGCTGGTTTCTACAGCACTGGCATCTTCCCAAGGCCCCCCTCCCCTTTTTTTTTCCTTTGTTTCTGGGTACTTTTTATTGGATAAATCTTAAACCATTTTGAGAAGAAGTAATTTCTTTTGATTTAGAAAAATAATCATTAGACGCAAAGCATAAAGTCATTTCAGTCATAGTATCTTGGAAGAAAATAGACACAGTATTTTGGAAAGAATTTGAAATGAAAACACAAAGCCTGATGGGATTTAAATGTAGAAAACCAAAAATTCAGTCTCGCCTCCTCTTTTCCCTTCCCCTATCCATGAGGTCACCATTTCTCTCTCACTCATTATGGCATCTTGCCGGGATCCTGAGGCAGCCACCAGAAGAAAACGTTCTTGCTCCTGTGAACACAAAGCAGGATCAAACTTGCCAAGAGAAAATAATCAGAGTGGTTTATTGAAGCTACACAGAGAGAAACTTTGTAGAACTGGAAAGAAAAAGAGATACAGAAAATGCAGGCAATCCTTTTTGTCCCTCAAAAATTTGATGCATAAAAATCTGAGAAAAAGGAGACTGGGTGAAAATGCGTGAAACAGAGAATGTGCACCGACATTCAGCATTGTTGCTTGTAAAAAGCTTGATCATAAAGGGATTGTGTGTACATGTGTGCTTGTGCTTGCAAAGGATGAGTGTGCAAGACATGGCATTCCTCAGTCCAACAAGTTTAACTTTCATCCTGCTTGCAAGCACTTCATTACGACAGGCTGGCTCTCTAAAGAGGGAGGGCTGACACTGTTGACATGTCCACTCCTCTACTGCTTCTGGGGCAAATGACTTTTCTCATGGCATTACTTGTGCTGTCTGTGCTCAGACCTCAGAAGGTGGTCCTTTGTTCATCCCTGCTATGGTATGAGCAGGATCTAAGCTTGGCATCCCAGGTAACTCTCAGCCCACTTGAAGAAAAAGTGATCACTCTCTGACACTGTTTTGGCCTGGTTTAGCTACAGGTATTTCCCTTTTTTAATAAATTGTGATCCCTTTGGGGGTAAATCAAGAGCACGAGGGGAGTAGGGGTTGTGAATCTGCTTCTCCCTTTGCAGATTTCTCTGCAGTAAGACCCTGCGAACTCAAAGGACCTCCTGGGTGTATTGATGGCTCCTACTTGCCCTGCCACAGCTCAGAACCATAGAATATCTCAACTTGGAAGGAACTGATTAAGATTGATTCTAACTCCCTACTCCTCTCAGGAATACCTAAAACTAAAACATATGACTAAGACCGTCTTCCAGATGCTCCTTTTAGAGGCTTGATGCTGTGATCACTGCCCTGGGGAGCCTCTTCTAGCGTCTGACCACCTTCTCAGTGAAGAACCTTTCCTTAATGTCCAATCTTAATTTCACCTGATGCAGCTTCCTTCCATTTCAGTAAGAGGAGAGTGGTGAGCAAACATGTTAACTGTCATGGCTCACATTTAAAGCTTATCTGTGAAAGCAACAATCATCTGGTCTCTGGTTTTCATTTGAGCTTCCAAAAACTGTCCAACTATACTTGTCATAGAATGATAGAATGGCTTGGCTTGGAAGGGACTTTTAGAGGTCATCTAGTCAAATCCCTTGCAATAAGCTGGGACATTTTCCACTTGATCAGGTTGCTCAGAACCCCATCCAACCTCACCTTGAATATTTCCACAGAAGGGGCATCCACCACCTCTCTAGGCAACTTCTTCCAGTATCTCACCACCTTCGATGTAAAAATATTCTTCCTTATGTATTTATCTGTATTTATCCTCTTTTAGTTTAAAACCACTACCTCTTGTAGTATCTCAACACAGCTTACTAAAAAGTCTGTCCCTATCATTCTTGTGGGCTGCCTTCAGGTACTGGAAGGCTGCTACAAGGTCTCCCTGGAGCCTTCTCTTCCCCAGGATCAACAGCTTCAGCTCTCTCAAACTTTCCTCGCAACAGAGGCGTTCCATGCCTCTGAAAACTCAGCTCAGCTTCTTGGACAACAGTGAATGTTTTAACTCTTACCAAAGTCAGGTTGTAGCACTCTTATTTTCAGCGCACATGTCTGAGTTATTTTGTTGCTACTTAGGTCCAAATTGGACTTGAGTTGAAGAACCAGTTAAAAAATATGTCTCCATGACAATTTCTCCAATGAAAGAAAGAGGGAGAACTTACTACAAAGGAAAAATTGTGCCCATTAGAGAGACAAATGTGTTGAATTTTGGCTCTGGATCTGAATCATCTCCAAGGAAAACTGATGGAACTAAGGGCATGGAGTAGGTTTGGCTAGATGGGATAGCCCTCTGAAAAGGGAAACATGCTTATCATCGAGATGCAGCTTCCTAGAAATCAAGGCAGGGAATTAGGGGGAGCCTCAGGAGCAGGGCAACGAGTGAGGGTGACATGGGGAGCTGTAGTTAGTTAAGATCACAGCTTGGAGACACACAAAAGAGTCCAGGGCGCAGGAGGGAAAAGGCCATCACCAAGAACATTCCTTTTATTCTGCCCATACTAATGCGGAAGTCCAATGCCAAAGCCAGCTGGTAAAGTCTTCAGCTCAGTCAAAGCCCAGCTGGTTCCCATGGGCACGAATCAGCAGTGAGGAGCACAGCTCCTGCCTGCACACTGATAGAGGTCTGGCTAAACATCACCATTCAGTGGTCTAACACCTTGCTGACTTTGTTGCTCAGGACAAGACAAGCTCAAGCTGTACCTGACAAGACTTCCAGCCTACTATGCAGTTAATTGCATCATTCGGTATAATGATAGGGGTCACTCCTCTTAATTTTCGTTTCCATTCTGAAAGCCTCCACCAACCATATTCTTTTCAGCTCCATAAGAGCAAGCAGGTGTTTACTTCTGTGCAATAACATGCAGCAGCTTGGCTTGAAGCTGTCCCATATGCCTCCTAAACTACACGCTGGGACTTTTACCCAGGTCTGCGGTTGTCCACAGTGCTTCTGAAAGACAAATAATTCAGGTTTTACTCTTTTATCATCCTCTACTGCCACTTGTATCCTGGATCAGATGGAGATCCTCAGTCTTGCAGTGATATTATTTTCCTTACACCACTTGCAGGAATGCAGGGATGAGCGCAGAGTGTCTGGCCCTGACACTGACAGATCTCATACTGCTCCCAGGGAGTTGTCCAAATGCTACAAAGATGAACCATATGGGCCATCCCAGCACTTGAGGCCATTAATAGGAATTTTTAAGCAACTGTGATTGATGAGGCAGCTCTTACAAGTCTGAGATCAATGAAAATGCAACCTGATCTTTTGAACCCAACTCCTTAATTTTTTTGTTCCTTTTTCTGCAGAGAATCCCATAAAAATGTTTCTGTGCAGACAAAAGCTGTCTGGGACACTTCATGTGGATTTGTCATGCATTTTCCTTTTGCTCCCCCCTCCACTCTGTTTGCAGTTTCAAATGCAGTTTGGTTTTGAATCTTTCTCCAGGATTTGTACATTCACTTCACGATCAGCTTTTTCTATTACTGTGATTGGACATTGTCTTGAGGGTGTTTTTTGAGACTCTTTTTGTTTGTTTGTTTGTTTTGTTTTCAACTTAATTAATTTACCCCTCAATATAATCTGAACACCAGGGAGAAAACAATGGTAAGAAAGAAGAAAAGGAAAACTCATTGACTAGAGAGGAAAGGCTGAACAATCTTCAGGAGAAAGCAGGCAGCCCAAGAAAAGAACAAGAGAGAGGACCATGTCTAATGAGTCTTGAATTATCCAATATTGATACTTTTCCTTCAGGATCCGCTGGCATAAATCAACAGTAACCAAAACCGCTCTGTCTTTCAACATTCTCTGTCAGACTCTGGGCAAACACCGCACAACACAACTGGTTGAGAATAGCATGAGTCTAGAACTTGGGATTTTTCAGGCTCAGTTGCAGACTTAACCCATCCTGGCTCATGCTGCTTCCCTGTTATGGACCACCACTGTGAAGGAGCATGTAACTTGACAGAGGACACTGCTAACTTGGAAAAAGAGTTGGTAAGGGCTTTGATAGGACTGGGAGCACCCAGTTCTTCATTAAGCACAAGGAAAACTGAGGTGTTCCCAGGACTCAGTGACACACCTCAGCTATAGACAGCTGGTCACCAAAGTAACCTGGGAACTCACAGTATGTGACCAAAATTTCATTATACTCTCGGTCTCTTTTGCTAGGGAAAGGGTAAAACCCTTTTTCTGAACGATAACTGGGATTCTCCCTTAAGTTACCAGGTTCCAAAAGTAGTCCCTCCAGAACATGGTCCCGGACAGGCAGATGGATGGGTAGTTACGGCTGCAGAGTAAGAATGTTGGGTCCAGCACACTCCTCTGGAGTTTGCACTCACTCCTGGGAGAAGGTTAAGAAACAGCTAAGCAATGGAAAGTGTTTATGGACTCTCCAGGCCTCAAGCACCCCAAGGAGTTCAAGCACTTTGATACCTTCTAGCGGAAGGCACCGATCTGGCTGCAGCTGTATGCAACCTGGAGACTGTCATCTTCAAACAAGCCCTCTGATGGTGTCACAAGGTGGGTGACTCCCGGGGCCTCTAGTGTCTTTTGGAGTACCCCATCTCTGGTTTGCAGTCCATATCTGACAGTGTGGTATCCACAGAGATGCACTCACACTAGATGGGTTCTTCTATTAAAACCTTAGTATTTGCAAACTGCAACGCTCCCTCGATAGAAACATTACACTCATTTATCTGAGGCTAGTGACTCAGACGTGCTTTAAGCTTGGGAGTGTGCCAGTAACAATGCTACTGACCTGAGTGGTTTGGACTTCACAGTCTTTTCTTTGTAACTAATACAAGTGATTAACATTTTCCCTAAAAACGGTCAGTGGAGCAGTGAGGCATACCAACCTGGCAGCGTTAGGAACTGGAGTTGTGTCCCCAGAGAGCAGATGTAGGCTGACAAGAGACAGGGCCAGCTTCTCACACCCACACAGGGCTCTAGCCACACAGCTTGGCCTCACACCCAACTTGGAGTGACAGATTCGAGAAGTGAACGGCGAGCTCAGTCGCCACGACTTCCTCAGATGCTGGCTGCAATTACTGAGTCTGCCAAAAGCCACAAGAAGGCAGCCAGATGGCATCACTGCCTGCTGGCAGGGCTTGTCTCTTGTGACACTCTACCGACTGGCAGCCCATTCATTGCCATCTCCCCACTTTTCTGGGTTAACTGCAGCACAGGGTTGAGCTTTAACAGGAGACCCAAAACAACCATCGACTGACCTCACTCACCTCCTCTTGCAGTCAGTTCCTCAGCTGGGCACTACTTAAACAGTATTTTCTCCATTGAAACAGTGCATGGTCTAATACAGTCTCTCCAACTGTTCACATTTAACCTTTCCCCACCATGAGCACTACGGAAAGGCTAAATGGTGGCAGAGAAGTTCTTTTCAGCCTTACTCTCTAGGAACCTCTGATTTTTTCCTTTCTTGTCTATCTGCTATGCTGTTTCTAAAACTTCCTTTAAAATGGCGCTGACTCTTCTACTTATAGTCACTGCTCTGGAGCTCAGTCAGCCTTGTTGATCCTAGCTGCAAGTGACAACACTTCTCACTCTTTTATATATCAGCTTAACAGCCTGATAACAACTGGGGAGGACAGGATATTCCTGGCACTCTCTGTGTATACTGTGCAAGGCTTGTAGTGTGGCACTAGCTATCTTTTGCTGTCTTTTGCTCTTGAGCTGTTAATTTCTCGTTGCTTGAAAATTTTTTATGAGGTTCATATGGTCCAAATTAAGTGAATGTCCAAACACACATGATGCTGTAGATTACTTCAAGAATTTTAGGCAGAATCTTACTATTTCACTGAATGCCTATGAACACTTGAGATTTTTTAACATGAAACAAAATGCAGATTTTGCAAACTACAGAAGTGTCTCATAAACCGAGGATCTGAATCCTAGTTTCCAGCTCATTTAGTACCTTTTTTTTAGCACACTGTGGTTAATACAGCTATAAAGCAATGATGTTACGGAAACTTTCAGTTTCTCAAGGACATTTCTCCATCTTTCTATGCTAGTTCAAGACTAGAATTGTGCTTTGACAGTGGAGCATTTTCACTAGGTGTATCTTTGAAATGCATGGTAAGCAACTATGGTCATTGCCATTATCTGGGGTTGCATAAGATGTTACGTGTATACAAACACCCATTTTGAACTCCACCTGGCAGAGTAATCTCTACTGTCACTACTTCTTTTACAAGTCATCTTAAGATCTTCTCAACAACTGCTGTCCCTGCTCTCAGCCCACCCACATATACAGTACTGTCCCTGCACTTCTGGTCCATCAGCTCCGCTCCTTACCACCAAAGCAATGCGCAAGCATTTTCCAGAGCACATTTGGTGACGTGAGTTGCTGAAGAATAGGCAAATAGGCTCCTGGTGTGCGAACTGCTACTGCACTCAACAATGCTTTCGCAGAGCTCCTGCTAAGCAAGTATGTAAGTGAGACTCAAAAAGCTTTGGACAAAAGTGTTGGCTTCTCTGTTTCTCCATTACCCTGAAACCCTGACCTATGTACTCTTTTGGGGAGCTGTACTGTTTATCTGGAAATCATCCTTGCACCCTCAAATTTCTGTGTAAAAAAAAAATTATCCTTCCCTAGGTCTTCATTCTTTAATGCTTGACTCCCCAGCATTCCCAAAGGGTGTTCAAAATGCCTTTAACACTTGGACTGTCCTTTTGAATTTTAGCAAAGGCCGGAGGGTTTGCCAGTGGTTTTGCTTTCCCAGCATGAGCCAAACATGCCTGCCAGAATTCTCGAGAGGGGTTGTAAGATTTTCCAATTTCTAAATAGGCCAATGAAGCATTAAAATATCAAAATGTAAAATAAATGTGTTTTATGAAAGGATTCTCTGTTGTTAAGGAAGGAGGGCTGGCTAACACCTGAGGGTGCCGGGAACTTTTCTGTTCTGTGACCTGAGGCTCGCGGGAAATGACCTTTACCAGCCTGGAGGCGCAGGAATGCAGTGGTGCCAAACTTCCCCTCCACGTGCTGTGGGCAACTTAATGGAAAAACCTGTAAATATTGCAAAATGTCATGAATTGTTAGTAGTATTACTATGCCTTTAGATAGAGGCAGGTACTGTGCATTTTATTCCCGGTAACTCTCTTTTCATAACAGTTAACCACTGTCTAACAAGGAAAGAAAAGTCAGAGGTTTCATGCTTGCAGGAAGTATATAGTGTCGATGGATTTGCATAGTATTTAGAAGAGCTAGAGTTACATTGCAGTGACGCAGTTCTACAGCACTTGCTAATTCCCTCTTCTCCCCAAATACTTCCTCCTGCCTCCCACCTTTGGTTGTTTGGGCATACCCACTCTGTTATTCCTCTCTCCATGGGCTGTGTCCAGAGCTCCCAAACAGTTTTGCATCAGGTGTGGTTTTCCAGAGTCTGCAAATGGGAACCCCAGGCATTTGTCTCTTGGTGTGTCTTGCCATCTTCCTTTCCATATCAATCTGTTGTCTCCTTTCATGCATCTATTCCAGCAACTGCAGTAAACCAGGTCTTAAAATCCCACTCAACTATCCAGCAAAGCAGAGCATGAAGTCTTCCCAGGAGAGCTTGTGCGATGGTGAACTCCACGTCAGGGACAGGCTTTATATTTGTCATATTTTTGTCCAGAGTTCAGGTTTCACATAGACATTGGCCCATCCTTACACACCACAGCTGCCTGTTACTCTGCAAAGTGCCTGCAGAAGTAGCACAGCTGCTGTACCATCTTCAGCTCTGATTCAGTTAAAGGGGCAAACCTCCACGAACCATCTAACAGTTTTGCAAGGGTGACCTTGGAAAACTCCCTGGAAATGCCCTTTCCTCTTTCCACCTTGAGAGCTGGTTTCAATTGCTCTCCTTTCGTGGCAAATGGGGGTAGAGGTGGTGACATCAGGCCCTTCTTGGCAGCTCCCTTTTCACAAGGAAGCATGCATTCAATTAAAGGATTTTAATTAAAATACTTTTCTGTAGCATCCTGTTTCCAGGCCCTGCTGTAAATTTAACTTGACATTCTCTCATTTAACAGGTGGGTGAGATTATTCTGAGAGCTGCCAGATGGAAGAAAACAAAACCAGGGCTGGCTGTTGAGATAGAAGAATGACGAGAGGAAGAGAGAGAGCAAAAGAAAGGAGTGGGACAGATATCTGCTGCATATCTGTCAATATTTACTATGTAACATGTTATCCTTTTCTGTGATGGCTCTTCACTGCCATATGTGCATGACTGCTTAAATTTCTTTTGAAGGATAAAAGCAGCAAATCCAGGATCAACACAGTTGCATTTGATTTCCTTTCCTTTTAGACTGGAGCAATTCAGGAATAACCAACGAATGGCAACTGATGCAAAATTCAAAGAATCCCCGCCCTTTAACCTGGAAGCTGAGGAGCAGAGTGGCAGCTGTGGGAGTGGGCAGCTCTCTAGCAGTCCCTTCTGTCACTGCAGCTGTGTCACCACCAACTTCCAGATGCAACAGGTTAAAGGACATGGGAGAGAAGAGACTTTTCAAGAGGTTAAAACTCAGCAGCTACCAGGAGCAAGGGTGAGGAATGTGGAAACCTGTCAAATGGGAGTCTCTGAGGTAGAAAGACTGGAGACAAGGTATGAGTGACTAGGAAGGAAAATAAAAGGGACAAAAGGAAGAGGAAACAAGGGGAAGGGCAGTCTGTGAAGGAGGAACCTTAGGGAGTGGGGAACGAAGAACTGCTGAGGGTTGCTGAGGATAGGGAGAAGACTGAGCAAGATGCAAAGGCAACAAAGAAAGGAATGGGGCAGAAGAGGAACAAGGATCCTTATGCTCTCTTTTTCCCTTTGAAAGCAAAATTCAATAAGGAAATTAAAGCCCAAATTTCAAGCTAATGTGGAGGGATAATAACATTGATCTCCTTCCACTGTGCAATGCTGGACTGTAGTACTCTAATCCATCCACCACACAGCATCTGCTGCCAGGGGTGAGAACTCCAGGACAGTGCAGGATGGAGGCTGCCTGAGACAGTACCAAGCTGTGGTGCAAGCAAAGAGGATGTTATAAATCCTCAGAAGCATTGCACACTGCTGTCAGAACTCATAGCAATAGGGGAGCCAGTCTCACTTGCCTGAACCAGCTGTTTTCAAAGGACAATTTGCAGCAGAAGACAAGGTGCCACTGGGGAAAATACCTGGCTGTTGATTCCCTCTTTAGCTTTGCTGTTCTAACTCCAGAAGCCTGCTGAGTAAATCCACCATTTGCATGATTTGGCTGCAGACTGATAAACTTGAAATCGCCCAGGTAAGCACAGAGAGTCCTCAGGGTTTCCTCGCAAAGGAATGGGATTTCAGACAAAAAAGGATTTGCCTCCATTTAGCAAACTGAAATGTTTCAATGTACACCCAACTTGAAACATATGGTTTCCATTCTCCAAATGGGAAAAATCCTGTATAAAACAAGTTCCCATTAAAAAAACCCACCACAACAACAAAAAAACCCGAAAACCCCACCCATGGTTTCAGAGGAAGATTCTTTACCAACAAGCACAGTGCAGACATTTGTACGAGTTGAAACTTACATCAAAAAGTCATTCCACAAAATCAAGTGCTTTGACCAGCAAATACGCTTTTTCCAGTCATGTTGTAATCAGTTTCTAAAAAAAGACTTTCTTTATTTCCAACAAGATCTGCTCTCCATGTTCTTATACCAATGGTATTTAATTGCATAGGATACCTTTAATGCTTTACCAGTCATATCTCCTATGTGTCTTTCTATAATTTTCCCAGGCATTGATGCCAGGTTAATGTGCCTGTGTTTGCTTGAGCAATCCAGTTTATCCTCTTGAAAACAGGAATAACAGCTGGCTTTTTTCCCCCCAGTCATCTGGAACTGTCTCACTCTGCCAGTACTTGTGAAATACCAACAGGAATAGCTCGGAGTGTTCTCAGCAAGTCTCTTTTAGGTCTTTCGTAAAATGTACCTGGTCTGTGGACCTTGAAATGTGTAATTATAGAAATTGTTCAGAACAAGTTACTCTTAAGTATTTTGGAGATTCACAGGGAAGAAGGGCTCACCTGGCTGTCTGCTGAGACCTCCTGCATATCACTGACTTGTGATACGCATGTTGCCCAGGTAATTTCACAGTATGTTCCAAGACTAAACCCTGACCAAAGCCAAGGACAAGGCAAGGCAGAAAACTCTGACAAGCCCTCTGTCCACACCCCAGCAGGATCGGGGAAGTCCTCCATGAACACTACAGACAACTCTACAAAGTGTGGTCTGTACTGCAGAGGAAACCACCTCCAAGCCTATGCCAGTGTGACCCTGGGGAAGCCTTGTTTTTACCCCAAGTAGGTCAGGGATTTTGTCCCTGAACAGAGTGGCAAAGGGCCTCATCCTCAGGCATCTACAGCAGAAGCCCTTGGAGCGCAGCTTAGAGCTGCCTTTGACTTCTGATGGTTTCTCAGCCCTCAGGAAAAAGCAAAGCAGGAAACAAGCATTACATCTTTGCTCGAAAGCCATGTCTGGTCAGTGGAACACCAAAGAGAAACACCCACCCTGATACCAGCAAGGAGCCAGAGGAAATCCAGACGAGCTGCATTTGCTTTCAGCTGTTGCTTGTTAGAGAATTATACAGAACTGAAGAGGTTTTCAGCATTCTGAGGGCAAAGGGAGATATTTCTTTTAACTGAGTACTTTGATGAGTGTGATTTTGTCTGAGCTGTTGATTTACAAACTATGGGCTCTCATGCCGGAAACTAAATGGGCATTTGCAAGTTTCAAGTTTTTCCCATGGCTCCATCCTTTGTTAAACCCCAGAGCAAAAGAATCCTCTAAAACGTCAAAATTTTCCAGCTTCACAAGATCCGTGAAAAGAGTATGATTCAGGAAGTTCCCTTCACTACTTCAAAAAATTCTGTTCCTTAATTTTAGTAGCTTCAGTCTTGCACCCTCCTTTGCTACAGACTGTAAACTTTTTACATAATATCATACATAATAACCCCATGCACTTGCTTTATTTTGTCTGTGTAACTGGAATACAATGTGAACTGAACACCTCTGGCTTTACAATTTTGCTGTTATAAGGGCTTGTATTCAAGCAAGGCTTTGGGGGGTTCTTTGTCTGTTGGTTTTTGGTTTTTTTTTTTTTTTTTAATTTCTTGTTCCTAACATATTTTTGAATGTTCTCTTTAAAACCACACTGGTCACTTTTATTTTAAAAACAGCTTTATTTTGACTTCTCAAACATGTATTTTTAATGTATAAATTATATTAACTACCTGCTGCTTTCTCTTTCTCTATTTTGTTGTCTGACAGATTGTTATTTAACCACTACTTTCAAATTAGCCTTTTAACTGGGATGATTTCCATTCATCTATAGTTCCATCCATACCCAACAAAATAGCATTTTATACATGCACATGGTGATTTCTTGTGAGCATTCACCTGCTAGGGATTCCACAAAGGGCTCCTGGGTTCAGCTGGGCTTTAATAATTTTTCCAGTCCAAAATACTTACAAGCATGGGAGGAAATGGCCTTTAGAGGTTTAATTAAAAATTAAATTACTGTTTCATGCAATACTGTTTGCATGTGACAAATAGACTCTTGCCACCACTGGTGTTGAGGCTACCACTGACCTTTAGGTTATTTATTAACTCCTTGTCCCGCACAAGAGTTGATACTGAACTATCTCATCCTGGATGCAGGACACTGCATGTAAAGAAATTAGCACCTATTATTTTTAGAAACTCTTAGAAGTTTTGTCACTAGTAACATGAGAAGTCCAGCAAGTACTCCCCAAGTTCTTCTAGGCCAGATGGCTGTCATTCCCCATCCTTAGTAGAACCAGTTAGACCTTTAGCCCGCATGAATTCAAATTCTGTGATTCTGAAACAGCAGTGACTCTTCAGTGCCTTGCAGCCTCTCTGGTGTCTGGAGGCACAGCCTCTCTGCTGCTGTCCCTGCGGGACAAGCTGTAGCTGTGAATTTGAAAGCCTTTGTTTGGTTATTATCTCACGCGCAAGTGGAGTAGCGAAATCTTTCTTTCATTCATGTACACACAGACATCTTAGAACTTGGCCCCCATCAGCTAGTTTGGGAAAGGTGCCTCAACATCTTTACTTTTACGTGTCACTGCTGAGTGTACAGTCACCTGAGGTCAACCAGAGTCATCATGGTGTGACTTTATGCTCACCCACCTCCTTTCAGGTCAGATAGTCTCTGTGCCCAAAGCTCAAAGAGACGAAACTTGGAAGATTTCCTACCATTTTATATGCACCAATGTCAGCTAAAATAATTTTTTGAAGTTTATGTGAGCACAAGTTGTATTTCTGATGCTGTTGCTGTAATAACATTGCCTACTGGATTAGTTACTCCAGACACTGCCAATTTTTAAACATTTGGACTCTGTTTTGTGCCACAGACCACTACTCAGACCTCTTCATCTCCCATAGCCTTGTTGTTTCTTAGGAAAAAAAAAAAGGGATAAAGTGATTTAGGAAGAGTTAATGCCCCTGAACAGATGCACCAGCAAGAGATGTGACAAAATGTCAAGTGGAATGTCCCTGAGGGCTTGGAATTTGGCCGTGGCAGCAGCAGATGAGTCCCCAGGATGGCATGTCCCCCAGAGGCCTGGCATGCTTTGGTGACAGCTGTGATTTTTATGACCCAGCTTCGATGACAGTTTGGGAGGGGTCAGCTCTGCTCTTTTCTGACAGGAATTCGGTTTGTCATCAGATTGTAAAATCCCTCTGATTTACGGCATCAGCCACTGCTGGCATTTTATTCAGATGCATGTCCTCTCCCCACTCCCTGCAGAATGGGAGGTTAAGGTGCAAACCCTGATGTTCAAATTGGACTAATCAGGAGGAAAAGGGAAGTGGTAGGTCATGGAGTGACAGGAAACACCGAGAAGAGCTAGCTCCAAAAATCTCTCACTAAGAACACTTCATGTGAAAACAAACAGCTCTCCCATCGCAATCTGAACACCAAATCTTCTGTTAACCTCTATGGTCCATAACCTGCCAGACTTACAGACTTTTCAGGGAACTAACAGATGACAGTCATACCCCTTGGTACCATGTCCCCTCTTATTTGCCAGTGACAAAGCAACCTCACAGAAAGGTGATCTGCTTGGAACAAAAGCTTTAAGAGTAGGTGTCAAATGCCTCCAGCCACACAGGGGAAGGGCCATGTCAGCACAGCACTCCTCAGCTTCTCATCTCCCGCTTGGTGTGACCATGGTGTGCTTTTCTTTGGTCACTTAGCACCCAGCAGGGGACTCCTGTGGCAGCTGCAGACAGTCATTAAGGATATTGGCAGCTTCATTTTTTCTCATAGGTTTTCCGACCAATTAATTTTTTATTTTTTTTTTGTGGGCCCGGTAAGACACAGTAGCACAGTTCTATAAGCCGAGAGCCCAGCTCCTACAACCACCACCATTTCATTCACATCTTAAAGGACAGTGTTATAGACCAAGGTAGGTCTATTCTGATGACTCTCAGCTCCCTCCTGTAGGTCAAAACAAAGTGCAAACAAGGTTGCTTCTTCCAAACACCACCTTCTCACTCTTTGCGTACCTTAGAGGTAATCTGTCTTACAAACCAGGAGTGTTACCTGCCTCTTGTGGGAAATCCAGTTCTATTAAGGCTTCCTAGCAGCTGGAAGATCCAAAAGTACGGGATATTCTCTGTGGAAGTGAACAGAGGAAGCTGAATGTGACCATTCAAATATCTGAGTCAAGAAGAAAGGAACGGTTCTGAAGCAGCCTCCCTGCAATGGCGAGAAACACGGGTCTCAGACTAATGCCATTGTGTTCACAATATTATTATAAACTCCTAAAATGTGTACAAGAAGCTATGGATACATCTCCATGTAAGGGGGTGAGGGTTGGCTCCAGTGCTTCGCATGAGCTCTGGTAAATGTGGCTGCCTAACCCTGGGACAGAGGGTGGAAACTTCAGGGGTCATTTTTAGTAGAGATGACATTCTAAAGCACTGGATACTTTGTCACTGAACTGTGTATGTTCTGTGGGATCAAGAGGAGGCGAGTGATGGGAATTCTCAGCATGGCACTTGGCACTCTTCTAGCAAAACTTATGTATTTCCTGTTTGGGTGCACCACCATCCTTGCTTGGCATCCTCCTGCTCTTGGGGCTTGCACATTTGCCTTCATCTTTCCTCCTTGTATTCTACAACAAGGCGTTATTAGCAGTCTGATTAGAAATTCCTTCCATTCCTGAATCTTTGCATTTTTGTGAGAGTCTTACAAACTCTCCAGTGGCCCATTGAGTTTTCCAGACAAGAGGCATAAAGGTGTAATTTTCTACTCTAAATTTTTAATGATGTGAGTAAAAACAAAAAACCAAAAAAAGATAAAATACATTCAACTCTCTTTTTATCAAGGACAACTCAAAGGAGTGCTAGGGTCACATTTCTCAGTGAAAGTTTTCTGACCACAGGGTTTTACAGGATAGATATACTTATTTCTACACAACTGATTCAAGAGATTTTACATCAGCTTTCCCACAAAATTTGCTCGAGATGTTTGGCAAGTTTCTCTTTGCCCAAGCAGGGGATAAAAATGTAAATATTCCCAAAAGTAAGAGAAGCAATTCAAATCAATCAACTATTTTTTTCACCAAAAAGAAAAAGCCTGGGAGAATCATGGCAGAACAACAGCAAGAGGAAGTTCAACTCAGATCCTTGCCCACAAAGGATGCAGGGGACACAGAGGGTCCCATGAGGTCTACCACACCTCCTGGGGACTTGCAAAAAAAGCTGAACTGGCCCTTGCTGTGGAAACATTCCAGTTCAGGTTTTTTTATAGACCAGCTACTTTTGGTCTGCTGAAAAACTTCGTCTCAGTAAGAAATGTCAGGCAGAAATCAGTCAGGATGTCTCAGTGCTTCTGGCACAATCCAAAACCGTATTTTGTCATCTGTTCAACAGGACAAAAAGGTATTTTGAAATATCAAACTTTCCTGGTGAATGGGTGTTACTGATCCCCACTGTGTTTATGTAGAGACAGTTTTTATTCTGTTTGCCATCACAGGGCTCTGATTGTTATGTTATAGCACTGTGCACAATTAGCTCTGTGTGAGAAATGTATACGAATGGCAATGGAAATCTATTCCATAGGGGCTGTTCTGCTTCCTTTATGGCTATTTCAGTTTATATTCCAGTTGTCATCCTAATATGCAACTGCCTGATCAGATAGCAAATGCTCCCTAAGGACCTCAGGATGCTGTATGTAGTTAGACGACAGCACTGCGACAGGAAAGGCCAGTGCCACATGAAATACAAGAATATATTTTTATTAATAGTTTAAATATTTTCCCCTGATTTTCAAGCATCTGATTTCAGTAGGCACAATTCTTCTGTTTCCTTACTTAGAGGGATAACAGTACTGAAGCATATTGGCTTAGGGAGAGAGGAGTGGCCGTAAAATTGCCGGGAAAATAAAGAATCAACCAATAACAACAGCTAACACAGTCAGAAAGTGTGAAATACTGGTCTGAGAGCCTAAAAGACTCACAAGCTCCGCATCCATTTGAATAAGGAATGGGTTTCAGTACCATCTTAGACTCCACTACATTTCACAGATTTCTTTTTTTCTTTCCCTGAGAAATGTTTTCCAGATTTCCTCTATTTCTGGTTCTTGCCAGTGATACAAATACCACAAGAACAGTCTATCTCAAAAGTGTTCTGGCAAACAATTCAGGTGCTGGCTAAGACTCTAATGCGCATTGGCTAGATTAGACTTTTATAATGTGTCAGCTAGTCCCTGATAGCTATCATATGGTGATAACGATTATTCAGTCCAAGCCCTAAATGAGATGGAGAAAACACGTGTGTAAAGCGGGAATCCATCTCTACAACCATGCTCTCATTTCTGCACTTGATATATTTCCTGGAAAAGGGGTGAATTCAGAGTCCTGCACTGTTACCACTGAGAAAGGACATGCTCTTCCCAGCGTTACATTTGTGGGTTCGTCACCACTATTTGTCACCACTATGTCTTTACCTTTTTTTATTTTTCCCAGCTTAGTGATGCAGGGGTTGTGAACAACCTAGTGCAACTCACATCTCTCTGTAAAGCAGACAATGATCCCAGCGACCACCAGAGGAAATCGATTGTGTTGGAACAAAATGAGCCACTGCTGGACTGACGAACCTCACTGAAGGCAAGGTTTGCACGCTAGTGCCGATATTTTGGCATTGCACGTCATGCATGATTTAACACTGGGAACCCAGAAGAGTCTGACTGGACTTCGGAGAGAGCCTAACCACTCCGTTCCGTATGTCAAATTAACTACCCAGTAGTGAGCTACCCTGGCTAAATGATCACCCCTTGGCCAGCTGCCACACCACAAAGCTCCCCATACAACCGTCTCAAAAATGGAAACTTGTTATTCTGGAGCTGCCCTGTGAATACTCGTTCTGTCAAGGCTGGAGGGAAATATTTGGGGCAGGCAGGCTGAGAAAACAGAGAGGTGTTAGGTGTCAGAATTGATTTAAATGGGTTGCAGCTTTGCACAGGAGCAATGGAGCTCAGCAGCCAAAGGATGGGAGGTAGTCAGGGTGGGGGGCTCAGGGGTGGAAGAAAGTGTGCTAGATATAAGACTCAGAGGCCTGAGAGGGACTTTAGGAGCCAAAAACAGAGTATTGTCTGTTCCCACTTGACTTCCTAATCCTCACCAGCACTCAGAGGTAGCAATTGCCTTCTGTTGCTGGTAAACCAATAAAAGTTGCAGCTTGGGGGCCTTTTCAGGCTGAACCGCCAGGGGACTTGTTGAGTGTGAGAGTGACCGATTCAGCCTCAGCAAATGACCTTTACTTGAGTCAGTGTGGAAGTTAACAGTGCTCAAGAAGAACTTTCTGAACATACTTTGAGGGTACAGAGCACTTCTGGTTGCTCCTTCCTGCAAAAGGCTCATGCATCCCCAAAGCCCCTTCACTATCCAGACCAAGAGACCTACCAAGGCACACCACATCTCCCTTGTTCTGAGGAAACCAGGCTGGATAGGGGTTGGTGCATACCAGGCATGCAGGCAGGACATAGAGTCTACCCAGGAGCTGGAAGATGGAAAGTGATAAATCCGTGTCCCTTGATAAAGGTGTGACATTGACCAATAAACGTCAGAATCCTGACAATCCAAAACCGTCTACCCCAAGACTCTACTTAAGTGGAGTCCACTGTGAGATCAAATCAGGTTGCTCAGAGCTTGCTCCAGCTCTTCAGTCAGAGTACAGATCTTCTCAGAAACAGATACACGTGCCTGCCTTTTGATTCATGTGGATATATTCTACAAGACTATTTTTTTTGGTCATAGGAAGTTATGAGTTCTTCCCATTTTCAAATTAATTTTCTACTCCAGTTTCCAACATCCACAGACTGTCACCTCCAATCTGTGATGCTTAAACAGATTTGAGACAACCAAAATTCACCCTATATAAACATGTTCATCATAAATACCTTTCACCGTTTTTCTTCAAAACTGTTTTGAAACTGTTTCCACATTTAGTTAAATTGCCTACAATAAATTGTTTCCTTCCTATCTTGCATTGTGCCATTTTCTTCCTAGTTTTACACTACTTTTCCTTTCTGTTCCACAGCTTGTTGCCTGAAGTTCTGATAATTTTCAGAAGGCCTTCTGACTTATTCCATCCCACAGTAAAAGATGCGTTACCATATTTTCTTCCTCTTTTTTGATATAAAATTACATACCATACAAGAAATCTCTCTGAAACCCATTTTATATCAAGATAGTGTAAATCCAGTTATACATTGTGCTACATTTCACTGCTACAAGTTTGCATCTACATTATTCATTTGTTTATAATAATAGAGATGTTTGTCGTAATTTCTTTAACTTTCCAAATATGAAGATGCTCAACATTTTGACAATAACTTTGCTGGCCCTGACCTATTGTGTCACAGTCTGAGCTGCCACCCCATAAACAGTTGGGCTATTTCGGTGTTTTTTTTACACCACTCTGTTAGCATTCCTGATGATGCTGATTCCTTCCTTTTCAAACATATCACTCTGCAGGGTCAGTGAGCCTGCAGTAAGAGTGCCATAACTTATCAGATCTTCAGCTTTAGAGACACATCATTGCAGGCTTGATGTGACATCCCTGATGAATAGTCTGCTCAAAGATCTCTTCTGAACTTTCATGCAGTACACAGGTGTGTATCAGCACTGGCAACATTTTAACCTGACAGGCTACTCAGAAAAGATGCCCACATGTGTTTTGCTGTCATCCTGGGCTTCCAGAGAATGCGAGTGGTCAACAGACTTGATAAGGCCACACTATTAAGCAGACATTGGACTGGTATATATCATGCAATAGATTTGAATAATATCAGATGTTTAGAGGTCTCAGAATTTCTTTGTATTCTCTTTCTGCAACTAGAAATCTACTTTCACAGACATTTCCAAAGTGCTAGGACGCTCACATATGTTTTTGGCTACCCTTTATATGACAAGATTACTTTCCAGAACAAGTTTTGTTATTTGTTATAAACTCAAAGGCCTAGCTGACTATCTGAGGAGGTGTCGTGTGCATTGTGTCTATTTTGGAAAAACAGGAATTGTATTCTCAGAGAAGGTCTAAAGAATTTGGCCAACAATATCAACATCTGAAGCTATGCTAGTAAAAGTTGCTGTAAAAGGCATGAAAGTTGCAGGTTTTAATATACAAAGACCAAAAAAAAAAGTTATATGGATCACAATCAGTTTTTGAAAGTTTTGCATAAGACTACAATATGAAAATACCCTTGATGATGAAATTAAAGCAGAAATAAATTAAAGCAAGAATTCTACTTCTTTGAAAGTGGGGACTTCAAAAAGGAGTATCTTGAGAACCCATAAAATGATGCTTGGCCATTGAATGTTGAAACTCTTGCTTTTCTAATTACTTCTGGAGGGACATGACAATTGTCATACCTGACCAAATGGGAATGACGTGCCCTGGTGTCCTTTCTGTAGCTAAGCCCCCGAAAAGCAATAATGTGAAAAGCATCTTCCTAGTTTCTATCAGCAGAAGGGAAGGAGTTCATGCATACTATTGCTTTTAAAAGTATTATTTTCAACCTTAGTTTCACTATCATCCTTCAGCACACCCACTTTTGAATCTTGTTTAACTATTCATGTAGTCCTCAGATGGTTTTGTGACCACTACTATTCATTATGAACTATGTAAAAAAAAAAAAATCTCCCTGGGTTACTCTTCTAATCTAAAGCTGATGTTCAGAATCTTAGAATTTCACCTACTCCATCTCTCCTTTCTGCACTGAGTAGATTTGGTTTCTGCACTCACCTGGAAGTCTGTCATGCCTACAACCATTTTTGTTACCTTTCTCAAACTCTTCCCCAGAAGTTAACAGGAGTTGTTTTTCACCTGGACAGTTCCACCTACATGACCATAGTGCAGGCTAGCAGTATGCAACTCAAAGCATCCTCCTAGATTTGGATTTCCTATTATCAGCAAATACTCATATCGTTCATTTGACAGAATGGAATGCAAACATTGGAAGACATTTTAAGAATAGCTTGTCCTTTTCACTTGTCCACTTGAGCCATGCACAAGTATGGGGCATGAACTATTTTGAAATCACAAGCCCAAATGCTGTAGAATTCAAACACAGTAGGCTTGTGCGCAGACAAGCAGTACGGTCTATGTATTTGTGAACTTGTTACTGGCTTACAGTAAGCCAGTATAAACCTGGTTATATCTTTGCCTTCAAAATAAAATTCTAGAAATGGAAAGTAATAAATCTCTACCCTCCCCCAGCAATTCTGTTCAAAGGAAGGTCAATTTCATTTTCAAAATGTGGCCCTTCGTGTGAGACTATCAGCCAAAGACAATATTTTTCTTCCTAAAAGCTCATAACAACACAGACTCCCATCAGAAACAAAATCACAGATCCTTTGCCAGCATTGAACCTTTCTGTTCCATAAATTTGATGCCTATTTTGCATCAGCACTGGGACACAAACTTAACACCAGGTCCAGGAGCCTTTACCTACCCTGCATTAGGTGAGGAGACAGCTTCACACACAAGAAAACAATTGCTCCTAAATCTTTCCACATAGTCTACCTGCCTGTTTGGATTTTTTGGCTTTTAAGGGCTATCACCAGGATGAGTAAAGTGGCTTGTGCTGACACATCACATTCTCACCTCCCTACTTCACAGCGTTCCAGAGAACATCATATATATATATAACTCATACAGGTCTGACTGAGATCTTTCCCATGCTGATGCTCTTTGAGGCACAAGGAAAGTCTTTCAACCTTATCAATATTCCTGTTCAACTCATATTGCCCTTTACTTCCTCCAGAATTTCCAGGCCTTCTCCCTAAAAGCATGAGCTGCATCCACAGGCAACTTTTCTCCTAAAGAAGGTAGAGACTGTCTGGTGGTGTTACAATTGCATACGCTCTCTGGAGGAAGGCATTCTCACAGCTTCCTCCACAACTAACACGGGCAGAGCTCCTATCTGCCCACCAGAAGGCTCTTGGTAGACAAATTCAACAGCTTGTTTTGGGGACATGAGATTTCTGTGTGACCTTGTACAACACAGGAACTTTCCCAGCTTAGCAGTTTCCCCAGAGGTGTAATTCTAAAACACCCTTAAAACAGTCCCACTACAACTCCTGTGAGAGTGTGTGCCAGACCCCACCATTCACATTCTTCTTGGGTTTCACAGTGGCATTACCCTAAACCATGTCTCACAAGGAAGAAGGCACTCCTTTGTGCCCATTTCTGTCACTGTTGTGTATTTGGATATATTCACATGCATGTTCAACTGTTTTCAGCCTAACAAGTTGTTCAGTTTTCTTTGCATCCATCAGAAATTCCCATCCTCATTTACTGTGCTATAGATCTTGTGCAATCTGAAGACTTAATTAGAAATACTTCTTATACTTGTTTTCATATTATCAATAAAAATACTCAACAGTGCTAAATTAAACCCATACCTCTGTGGGACCAAATTAGAAACACACACCTCTTTACTGAAGATTCCCCATTAGCAAATATAGTTTTCAGTCGCTGAACTGATTTCTAATTTGTTGAATATGTGCAATAGAGCCTTTGCAGAGTCGTAGTTTCTAATGGGAATGCAAAATATTTCAACACACATTTTGAAGGAATTGAACCCTACCTAAACAGAATTAGCTTTGTCTGCCAGGAATGCAATATTTTCAATGTACAAAGTGAATTTATTTTAGTGGAATCCCTTTCCATGAAACCTCATTGACTAACACTCTTCGAATTCTTGTTCTTTAACTGTTTTTTGATTGTGTCCCACTGCTATTTTTTCCCAGCATCAATATCACCCTAACTGACCTATAATTTCCCCTGTTATGCCATTTATCTCTTTAAAATGTCAGCCTGGCCTTTTAATATTTCCTTGGAATGCTTCCAGTTCTTCAAAACTCGAGAAATTAAATCCAGTATTCAGAAAGCTTCCAGAATCACTTCAAAAAACCTTGACTGCAAGTTAGTCAGATAATTTAATTTTAAGATATTTAAACTTTCACAGTTGCTGCTTGATTCAGCTACCGCTGGACTGTGCCCCATCTACCATCACAGTACACTAATGCAATAGATCTTTTTTTGGGCTACTTTCCAGGTTTTGTTCTCTAGGAATTGCACAGGCTCTTGGCTTCCTTTTAGAAGAAGATATTGTCTTTAGTTTTTGAATCTCTTCACATTATGGTGCCTGGTATGATGGTTATGACCATTTTGACCAAGATTCTTTTCATGATGGTCATTTTTATGCAAAATTACAGCTACAAGTTCAAATGTTCTCCAAGTAAAATCCTCATCCTGAGAGGCACATCTTTAACAGCACATCAGTGTGCAAGGTACATCTCATCTTTTTCTAACCAAAGGTAGTTTTATTTTAATTTCTGTGTTCTACTTTTATTTACAGCTTGCTTACAATTAGCTGACAGTATGTGGTCATTTGGCATTAGCAAGCACAAATACTGAGCAAATTAATCTGTGCTGGAATTCTTAGATCCATTAAAATGGAAATGTCCACTATTTGGTATATGATCTAGGATGTGTGTCTTTCATATGTGCTACTGCATATGTGTGTGCGTCTATGTAAACCATATCTGACATCAATATATGATGCCTGCATTATCAGCATGGCCAACTTAATTTCCTCATTGTCCTTCACTTTTTCCTTTCTTTTTCTTTGAGTATTAAGGCACTATTTATAAGCCTAGGACACCAATTCTGCATGCTAATCAGTTTAAAAATAATGATATTCACCTTACTTTAATTTAAACCCACTATTTTAACCATGAAGGTGATGTTCATTAGGCACATGCTACTCCGTGTGCTCCAGCCCCTCTTGTGCTCTCCAGACCTTTCCCTTTCTTCCTGCAGTTGTCAGTGCTGTGTGTGTAACAGGACTCTGCTGAAGCCATGCAGCACTTTCCATTCTCCCAAGAAGCGTTATGCACATGCTCTGCTAGCTCAGCTAATCCCTGTCTTTCTCAAGAATGGAGGTCACCTCCTGGAAGAGAACTGCAGGGAGAATCCTCCTTCTCCGTGGAAATGCCAAATGCAGCAACACGTGGAGCCAGTTAGTGCCAGCTCACAAACTGACATGCAAAAAACGATCTCTCAAGTCAGTGTTCTTTTTTTGACATATCCAAGTCTATAAAATACAAAGTGACTATTAAAATGTAAAATCCAAACCTGTTTCGTTCCATGACTGCGACAGGCTGGAAGGTTGAGTAGGAGAAGGGAGTTTTCTCTGTAGTCATTTATTAGTCCAGCAGAGATGATCTTGCCTGTTTGATTTTGCATGATGTGGTACAAATGGGGAAGGACTGGTCTCCCCCTAGCCTAGGAATATGCATCTGACTGACTGGTTGTCTGTGCTAGCATGCTCTGTGCTCTGGTCCTCTTCTGCAGTGACAGTGTTTTGAGGATACACACAGGACAGTTTTCTGACATACCTCGTTGACGTGCTTTGGGCATCAATGCTGATGCCGAAACAGTCTTTTAAATAAACACAGATTCAGACCAGCCAAGGCTTTGAGATGAAAGACAAAGGCCTCATAGGATCTGTGTGGCATGCTCATCTGGGCTGCTCAGTATACATCACCAGAGAAAGCAGGACTGGCAACAAATTGACTTGAACTGACTTGAATCTCATGTTCTCATGACCTCAAAGAGTTAGAGAGCAGGGGAAGACAGCTGGTATTTTATGTGAAGGTCATGAGCAGCACGGATAGAACTCCGTCTCTGGGCCAGCCAAGGGCAGCACCCAGAGCTCACACTAATTTTGATACAGCAAACCTCATCACTTCAGCTGGCAAAACAAGTCTCCTGTGAGGTCTTCTAAACATAGGCCTGCTGCCTTACAGCAGTGCTCAGGGAGACCTTAAAGGGTCTGACAGAATTCTCAGTTACATATAGCTAACTTCTCTATGACTAGGATTGTGCCCTCAAGGACAGAGAGAAGCAGACACTGGACTGAGGTATGATGGAAAGTGCCATCAGGTGTTGTGCATAATTCTATGCCTGGTGTTGTCTGAAGTCTGGCTCTCCATATTTCAGTGACACAACTGTCCTGTCCCTTCACAGCCTAATGAAAAACAAAAATCATGTAAGGGAAAAGCCCTTTAATCTCAAACCCAGACAAAATCACTGTTTTGCTTTTTCACTCTGATTCGATACAGCCTCCGCAAACATTGTCCATACTTGTTTTCAGAGTGGTACTGGCAGCACTGACTGCTCTTGCCCTTTCGCTCTTGCAGAGAGTGCCAGCCTTGGCAGAAGCCATTTGAAAATCTGCCCTAAACCTGCCTTATCATTTTCAGTAAAATTTAAGGTCTTATCTATGGTGCCCTGGTTGAAGGTCAAACCAGATAACTGCATACTGGATTCTTGCAGTTCCGTGAGATGTTGACTAGAGTCAGAGTCCTTTGGTGCCGTGTCAAGCCTTTATGCCACACACTTTTGACACTCAGCTCATAACAAACTATATGCTCCATCATCACCTGAGCACCTGCTCCGTAACAGCCTCTGCCTTCTTTCAGCATCACCCCAAGAGATGTCATATTTCTATGCCTGAATAGATTTAATCCAGAGCTGTAATGTAAATATTTTTCAAGCTTTATGTCCTGTGTTGTGTGCTAGTGTAATTAAAGACTTTACCAGAATGCAACTAACAGGCATAGACTCAGCAAGGCAGTCATGGCTCTGAACTTCCTAATATTTTGAAATTAAAGTATTAACATTCACGCTATACAATTATTTTTCAGTGTTAGAAGAATCTTTTAAAGTTTGTCTATTCCTGCACACTGGTTCTTCTAATCTACCATTTCTCATGTCCACAGGAAGATGTGGAAGTTTCAAGCTTCTGTTGAAATTCACCAGATTCCCCTCATACTCCTGGCCCAAGTCACAGCAAATAATTCTGCTAGATGGAAGGTCGGTGGTGCTTGCGCTGCATCAAAAACTATAGTGCATGCTCCTGTGTAACAGCCAGGGAAAAGCACTTAAAACCTTGAAGGGAGAACCTATTTATTAGCCAGCAAATTTGCCCAAATTTAAATATTTTTTTCATAGAAAGTTCTGATAGCAACATTAATTTTGGATGCACATCTGGAAGAAATGCTGAAACAGTAATGTTTTTACTGAAAGTAAATGTGTCCTTTCTCAGAAAAAGTTCAGCTTCAGCTTGGTTTGATATAACTGTGTGTCCCTTGGAACTGCTGCGGTGCCTCCTGAGGGTGATACATCATGTTTCTCAGTCGATGAAGTTCCCAGCCAGCATCCTGTGATGTTTTGTGGCCATCTGACTCCCAAAGTACATTGCAAAAATTTAATGAGACTATTATGATGCATTATGGGAGTATGATGTCCATAAATTAAAATGTCCACAGGCACATAGTAACTCTTGTGGACATAAATTAAAGCTGAACTGCCCCTTCATGAAATGTTTTAATTCAGTTTGACACACCAAAGTATTTCAATTTAGGTTGAGCTAATTCAAAACAAAGCATTTTATTTTTCCCAGTGGGGAGTAAAAATCTCCAGCAGAAGTGCCATAGGAAAATTTAGAGCTCTTAAAGACTAAATTTCAATTCAGAAGAAAGTTATTCATGGGAAATATTTGACTCCCTATAATACATACTCCATATCCACATATTTATATCAATATATAGACAAATATATTATCACAAACAAAGAAATATAAGCCAGAACTGTTAAATGTACCTTAATGAGCTTAATATGCAGTTGGTGATATTTAAATTACAGTTTGTTGCATAATATCCAAATAGCAAGTTGCACAGAGGAAGTCATAGAATATTTATTTCTAATGCCTATATGGATGACTATGTTGCAAGCTCAGCTCACTAGTAGATTATTTTTTTTTCTTTCTTTCTTGGGAGAGAGAGGTGAGAGGGAAAGGTGATGCATTTCATCTCAGCCATGATGTGTTCACAGCACTGACAGGCCTTCTATTGCTTCATTACCATCCTGTAATACTCCACCAAATGGAAAACATGCTGTTACTTCCACACTGTTTCCTGGCTTCCATTTTAAAAGAGGAAATCTGTTTCCCTGAGGCAGAGCTCTGCTATTGCATTGCCGCAGAAATCTGTTTATGTATTGCTGGGAAAGGCCTATGTACACCTTCATATTACCACTGTTTACTGGGAAAGCTTTCACTTATTTTAGGCTCCCCGAAAAATTATTTCACAGTTTTTTTCAAAAGGATTTCTGTTTCCTGGAAACCAAAATTCTGTTTTGTCCCCAAAGCAGAGTCCTATCCCCAGGAATCTGTGCCATCAGAGGTGGAAAGGTGCAAACAGCATCAGATCCAAACACCTCATAGCTTTTAATGAGGTTTCACCGTGGCAAAAAGTATGATATTACACTCTTGTTATTCTTATTTCAAAACTCAAGAGTCATTGCAGACTGTTTCAGACTCAAAATAATGGCAAGAAACTTTAGACATTGACAGTAACTGTTCTCACAGCGACACAGTTTGTCACTCACAGCTGCCGTGCCGTGTAAGAAGTGCAGTGTGAAGCTGGCCCGTGATGCTGGAGAGCCCACAGCCACGTCAGCTCTGCCAGCTGCATCCCGCTTCCAGCTACAGCGAGCACTCCTGTGGGAGGGGATATTTCTGGGGCGCAGCCGAGATACAGGAGTTGCAAGCACCAAAGGTGCTACAAGACTGGGTAGACTCATGCAGGGAGAGCTGAGCCCAACGCTCCCTTCAGCTCGCTGTCCCCATCACTTGACTGTGATGGCACATGGCTGTGTCGTAACAGCTTGTGGCTGTGAGCAGCTTCTTGAAAAGAAAACTAGACTGCTCATGTTCCATTCCTCATTTTACTCATTGGGCTGTAGGGTCTGACTTGCTTCTCCACTTCAACCATCTGTCTGGAGTTATCCATCTCCATGACCTTTCCAGAGACTTTTCTTTCCAGGATGTGTGCCTGTCTTTCCAAGCTGGAGAGAGATTTCCATTCTGTCCAGCTAGATGCACGCTCTGGCATTTGCATTTATTCAAGCCTAGTTTTGCTGGAAGGGTTCTGTTCTATCACATGATCAAGACTGAATCAATAGTCTGAATGATTGCTCTCTCCTCCCCATGCTTTACCACACCACCAGCTTTGTCTTCCCCACAAACAGCATCAGCTATGAGTTTGCACTTCTCACAGCCCGCTGAAGGGACACGGTTGTCCCTGTTCACCAAGACTGCATGTCTGGTGCTTCTACACAAAAGTATCGCTTACAATAGGAGCTGAATATAAACAGATTAACAGCTGACAAAAAAAGCTTCTGGAGAAGATTGCTTCTGGAAGAGGAATAGCAAAATACATTGTATAGTAAAACACTGGGAAAAAACCACTCCCGTAGACATGGATATAGCTCCAGTCAAGGGTACTTATCAGCTTTTATGTATTGCCCTACTAGAGGGGCAAATGAGGCCCAGTGTACCTTCCAGAGAGACACCAGCTTTCAGGGGGAGACAAGTCTGTGCAGTGCAGGTTGCCTTTTCTCTGTGTCCTGGGCCGTTGCTACATGACTGCATCACCGTCTGTAGCTGCGATTTTGAGCTGCAAATAGCCTGAAACATTTTTTCCTTCCTCTGTGCCCGCTATGCCATTCACTCCACCAATGTCCTGCTGCAGACCCGTCCAGTCCTCATCCCACTTACCCTCCTCCTTCCCTATATTTGTGCCAGGCTTATTTTGAGCCTCTTTATGTGATCCATTAATCATAGCGCTGTTAGTCATTCAAAAATAAAAAGAATTACTGGTCTGTGGACGTGACAAGTAATTTCCAGCTACTGAACAACATGGCAAGAGATTTTTTTTTTTCTCTCTGATTGAAAATATTTTAGTCACATCAGGGAGTTTTTTTCATTTGTGTCTTCGTATAAAAAGAATATGTAAATGTGTCAGAGGGGATGAAATGGGAAACAGCCAACTCTTAAGCAGTTGGTAAAAGATGACACTTTGTAAACTATGTTGATAACCCTCTGTGGGAAGAATAGCAAAAACTTAATTCGCACCGATGATATATATTAGGAGAAGTCTTATTTTTAGAGTTCCAAAAGGAGCCTGAAGGGACTTATTGTCCTTACCTTCTTGTGCAGAAGTATAACACCTTGACTCTGTGGGAAGGTAAGAGGTTTCACAGGGAATAAGGCAACCTAGAATTTCCTGTGCCTTAGCTTTGTTCAGTCCATACAAAAGGCCTGCTCACTTCTAGGAGGGACAAAAATCAGGCTTCTGATTTCTGGACTCTAAACTAAGATGAAGAAGGAAATAGTACTGACATCTGGAAAAGGACCTCAGCTATGAGGTGTCCCATGTCAGTTTGCTGACGACTCCCAGAGTAATCTAGGAAAAGCCATTAAGCCTTTTTGTACTTTACTTCTGTTGTGGTAAATGACAATAGCAGGAATATTTGGGACACAGATAGCTTTCACACCTTGTCCATATTTTTTGCTTTTAGCAAATGTTGTGTTTTTTACACTATGGCATACCTAAAACCTTTTAGAACTATCTACAAAAGGACAGAGAGTGTAGATGAAATTGCTGGTAACAATATTCTGCAATCATTCATTCAGCATGTGAAGGGCTCTAAACTAAGTCAAAAGTCTAAACTCAGACAAGAGCCTTTCTCTTCTCCTATAAGCATTAACACCTTAGCTGTCAAGCCTTTGGCTATTCTGCATCAGGCCAGCCTCATTCTAAAGTGGAAAAGAACCCTGCACTTTCAGATAAAGATTTTTTCATTAAGAGTAGCACTTGCCCTGCAAAAAATTGCAGTTTCCTGATAAGAAGCTCTTCTATTCAAATAATCTTCCCCATTCCAGACACATTTTGCAGTTTTCACTCTGGATCCCATCTGGTAGCTGCACTTTTCAATGATCCTTCAGCTGAAGTGAATGGAAAACATCCTGTAAACTCTTTGTTGCCAGTGTCATTTAGGTACTGCACTTATCTGAGATGACCTCACTCTTGTTGGAGTTCCTTTGGTTTTATTGCAGAATACAAGATAAAGAATAAACTAGTAATAACAAAACTGAATAGTGAGAGGCACTTGCTGAGAGTCATACGGGAGCACTGCTGTGGATGGCTCTTCCATCGTGTGAAAAGTCAGAGACAGCACAGCTGAACAGGGAAACACGGTGAGAAAATCTTTGTCTAGCATCATAGAAAGAAGCCTAAAAATAGCCCAAATCTTCTTTCTCCACTTATTTAAATAAATCATCTTTCTAAGGAGAACTGACACTTTGCAACCTCACAGCCATATTTATAGGAGGTGGTAATAATTCGCAAGAATGGTCTGAGCTGGGAGAGAAGTATTTGATCTGAAGGGACACAACAGATTGTTGCTGACTGATTTAAACTGCAACATGGTTAGCTGAGATTAAATGCCAGGGAACTTTATAAAAATGTCAGCTGAGCAAGAGAAAAGGCTTTGAGAAGCTGTGAAGGATTCAAAGAGCTTGGGGTGCTTCACGTCAAAGCTTGTGATATATTCCCACTTAAGGCTTTTCCAAAGTCAGTACAGTGGAGGTTTGCAGTGCCAATGGATACTAAGGACATGCCCAGGCTTCTCTCAGTGGTGCTCTACCTCCCTGCACAAGGGGATGAAGTATTATAACACCATGACAAAACAGCCTGTGACATCCAAGTATTTTGAGGATCTGCCCTTTGCCTACTCAGAGTAAGACTTCAGATCCGTTGGTATTGGTGTGATCCAGATGTTTGTCATCCATAGGAAGAGCTGAGCAAATATCCCAGGTGCAGCCAGCCAGTGTCCATGCAGTATGGATAAGACAAGCAACAACTTTGCTGTTACCTTCAGGAGGCTCCATCCCGTCATCACCCTGTACAGTTCCACACAGACACTTGTTCTGGGCTGGGATTCCTAACTCTTCAGGAAAACCACTTCAGTGAATCAGGTAAAAAGCTGTCCTGCATGACACTTCTCAGTTGGATGTCCTGTTCCTTGGAACTTCAGTAGCTCCAAACAGTTTTCATAATAACATCTCCCATGTTTCCACTACAGCTTGAAAGACAACTGAAGGGAAAACCAACCATGCCCAGGAAAAAGGCAGCCCACAAGAAGTTTTGAATATAAATTAAACACCAGTGTACTGTACTGTCACAAGAAACACTGCTCTGAGCCACACACATCTGTCCCCTTTCGGTATTTCCAGATCACCCCCTAGGCCAGCTGTCAGAGTTGTTTCAATAACAGTCATTCATTGTAAGATACTTACTGTCCAAGAATGGGTGCTGAAAAACCCAGCAATTTCAATGACCAAGAGGGTTTTCTTGTGTGACAGGAATCATTTATTCCAGCCTAAGATGGGAGGATGCTAAAGACAAATTTGACTTCAGCTGCTAAAAACATCCAGCTTTATTAGAATGCATTGTCAGAGCACAAACAATATTTTGCAGCCTGTGAAGTCATTCCTTCTGGAGAATTTCAACAGTGGGAATTTTCTTCCCTGTGCCTTCATTCTATACACACACTGGAGGGAGAAGGACATTATCAGAGACCAGGGGGTGTTGAAACAGGCATAAGAAAATGTGTGCACATCTCCTCTTACTTTCCTTGTAGTGCTGTGCAAATGCTGCCTCCTAGAGATTCTCATCCCCTCCCAAGTTTCATGGCTTAAGCCATGTTTGCTTAACTGGTTCCTCACAAGACTTTTGCCAGGCCTACTGCATTCAGGGATTTCCTGCTACATAGTAATGGGAAGAAGACAGGCTAGAATAGGGGAGTCCATCTGCTTAATTGGACCCTGCAGAGGGACAGTAGAGAAATTCACTTACGGAAAACAGGAGCAAACTGCTTTGGACTTCCGCTATTAGGAAGTTATTAATCATTCTTGGCGACACAGTCCAAGCTCATGCATAGCAGACAGGGCATCCCGTTACCACTTGGACTTCTGAGAACCCACTCTGTTGTGGTGAGCAAAGACCATAATTAGTGCTGACTGTACCATGACATGGTTGCAAGTGGAATTAAAACATGTCGTATGCATAGCCGCTACTGTGATTGCTATGAGTTTTGGGGAAGAGAGTGAAGAAAAGATCAAATACAGCACGAGGGAATCCCTGAGAGCCACAAAGGCTCAAGCACTTGTATCTCCCAGCTGGAAAGTCGAGTTGTTGAAAGGAGACTGTGGTTTTAAGGAAGCTGGCTGGATAAATCTGACAGGGTGATAAAAATACCTCGTGTTTTTGTTCCATCTCCAGCAGCACCCATGTTATTCCCAGCATGGGCACAACTCAGGTCTCAGCCTTCATCTGCCTGGTTAGGGGAGATCATTTCATTGTGTCAGCTGTCTCAGAGTCACGGATGTGCACAGAATTACTAATCTGCTGTAGCAATTTTGCTTGGGATGATGCAATATTCCTTTACTTGCATTTATCTGAGTGACAACCTCTGCCCTGGGATGCATATCTAATGGCTTTAAAGACCAATACTATATCCAGTGGTGTCACCTGGGTCTAACCTCAAAGGCAGTCAGATCAAACTGCTTGGATAGGATTCACCATGTCTGATTTCAGGTGTCTGCAAGGAAGCAGTTCATGACTCAGTGGGTTGCTCTGGGTCCTCTTGAAAGTTACAAAGAGAAAAAAACACTTTTAGAAACTGATCTGTTTCGCTCATTTTAGGCAGCTGCATTACAGTGAGCTAACTAGCACTCTGTAAAGGGAGACTGTGGATCCAGACATCTAACTCAGGGGAAGATGTCCACATCTGGACAGCCGCATCCTTCCTGTTGTGACTAAAGGGAAAGAGTGCATCATACTTGCTCACATTCAAAGTTTATACCATCCAAAGCTTTCTGCCAAAACCAGCAAATGTCTTCACATGATGAGACAGTACTCGGTATTATGTGATTCTCATTTACTCCTTGAAGCCTGAAGAAGTCAGAAACTAAGTGCACGGGAGTCTGAAGTGCAACATCAACCTCATCACAGAAGACCATTTTTGCTACTGGAAAGCCCAGCTTCCACTCACAGCTTCTGGCTGACGGTTCCAGGCCCTTAATTCACTCACTAATTTAAACACTTCAAAAAAGCTCCATGTAATAACAATGGGAAAAGAAAAAAGGCAGGCTTTGCTCAGAAACATGATTTGAATTGTTCTTACAGGCACAGGCAAATGTTTTGCTGAAGCAAGGCTGAATAAGCCTACAACTCGTATTTAAAATACCCCAAGTGACTAAACAGTACTTGACCCAGTAGGACTGCAGCTTGAGGCTACTGGCAGCTCATTGTCTAGAAACTGTTTTGGCACAAATATGAAGATAAATCGTTTATTTTCCTTGCAAGGAGAAAAAGCGGTTTTGTGTGAATTAGTTGAATTTATCAAAATTCCTTCACTTCTTACAATAAGAAATTATATTTGTAACAACAATACATAGTATTTGTAACATATTTGTGCTGTGAATTTGCCTAGAAGGTTTCCTAGAAGGAAAACCAAGGAAAATATTGAAGTTGACAGGCAGGGATTTTTCCATCTTCTATGACTACAATTATTTCACTTGCATTTGATCAGTATGAAAAAGGCACAGAAGACTAAAGATTGACTAAAACCTCATGTCTTCCAACAGTTTTGTGCACTGTCTCTAGATACTAATACATCTGAGCATCACTTCAGTGTTTAACAATGGGGGAATTTTCATGGTAACATGTAATTGTTGGTTCATTCTGACTTGTGGCACCAGACTGTTGTGGTCCACACTGGTTTAACTAATGGTGCCTTCTTTACATCCTGATTTCTTGCTGTTGTAGTTCTTATGCTACTGGTTGCTAAATATATGATATCCGCAATATTTCAAGCCCTGAATAGAATCATAGAACATCTTCAGTTGGACTCTATGATCCATAAGGATCATGGAGTCCTACTCCAATACAGGCCATTAATTTATACAATGGGCTTGATTCTGTGCCTTCTCTCATCTGGAGGTGCTGCAGTGTCTTTGCAATTGAAAAGACTTGTAAATGGCATAATTGCCTAGGTTGGTTCCCTAGGCAGTGCACGCTGCTCTCTCACATGCACGCCCTGGTTCACACTATGAAAGGCAAAGACAAGCAATCCACGTATTCTGCGCACGGGCTGTTGATCTGATCATGTGGGAAAGAGCATTGCATATGTCAGAAAAACAGAGCTGAGTTTAAATTTTCAGGGGTGGTGGTGATGTGGCACTGCACTGGATGGAGGCTTGGAATCAGGAGAGCAGCATCAGACTCCACAAGACACCCCAGCTTTAGCCCTGAGAGGCATCTGTGCTCTGTTCCTGCTCTGCTCCAACTCCCCAGTGCAGCTCTGGTGTGGCCAAGCTGACTCTGCCAACTGTGCTGCTGAGGTGCTGAGCATATAATTCCAGAGCCACCACACCGTCCTTCAGCCCCAGACATGGAGAACGACATGCACCACTGGGTCAGCCCCTCACTCTGGCCTTTAGCTTAAGGCCCACAACACAAAATTAAAAGTCTCTCTACTGTGTTGACAGCTGGAATTGTTTTGATTATGACTACCCTCCAGCATCACACTGCTTTTCTGACTATTCTGACTAGATGACACTAAACAAAATTCGGCTGAATGTTTTGGTCTACAAACAGCTTTGTGCAACCAGAGTGTCCCTGACATGCAGCCCTGGGTAACTGCCATCATTCATTCTCAAAAGCCAGCTTCAAACAGCACCATCCGTGTTTGATATGCCCTTTCCAAACATCAGGATTTATTCTTGGGAGCACACAATACCCTGGGTCTGCATTAAAGGACTCATTGTTAGAGTTCACAGGACTCAATAAATACGTTCCAATCTTCAGCTTGCCATTTAAAAGGAAATATTGTCAATTATATAGATAAAACTAGGAAAAAATTGCCTCACACTTCATCTGCCTATGATTAACAAACCATACCCTGTACTGAGACTGGAGAAATGGCACCATTCAGGCTGGCTGTTCTGGGAGCTCCTGGAAAAGAGATGTGCCTTGAAACACCTGGCATTGCGTATCATTGCTCCAAGTGCCCCTCTACGCAGGGACAAGTGGCACAGCCACCTTTTCCCCACCAGCATGGATCCATACGGAACTTCATGCTGAAGCTCTTTCCCCATCTTGTGCCTCAATGGGTGATGCAACCCGCCCCAAAGGGGAGGGTAATCCAGATTATTGTTAATAAATCCCTTGGGGTGGATTAGAGGGAAATGACACTGAATAATTGGTGTTTGTAAACATATATAGGTAGGGTTTATTTTAGAACAATTTTGTTTCAAAGGTAAACAAGTCTGTTGTTGTTTTGGGTGTTATCATCTATAGTAATACAGAAATGTTAAAGCATAAAGGTAACACTTGAGAAAATATATGAGGGAGAGAAAGAGAAAGAAAGGATAAGGGTCCTAAGACATACATAGTCACCAACCACTGGACGCTGAGACAAAACTTGGTAGTTTCAGCTCCCATGTCTGTTGGTGGAACTGGTGGTCACAGTCCCATTGAAGTGATCTTGAATCCAGATCTGGATCCATTTGGGCTGGGGGAGGCCTCCTCCAGAAATCTCAAAGACTTCATGAGTTATTATACACTTCAAGCTCTGGTGAAAATGCCTTGTTCCTCTCCTGAGCCGGGGAATTTGGCAATGGATAGTGTCATGGGACATGTCACGGCACATGTCACAAGTCTCTGAGACCTCGATCATGGTCCATCATGGTCCAGCATTTTAGATGAACAGCCCAGGCTAGATGTGAAACATCTTTGAGGTTCCCCAGTGGGATCTTTACAGCAGAGTCATCATGTAAGGAAGGACATTAGCATAATAAGAAGGATTATCCCACCTCACAGGATTTGCCTCTTATTAGTCTCTTCTCTTATCTGAAAATCCAGTTTGAAGCTTCAGGTATGCATCCCCTATTGCACCCACCTACCTGGCCCAAGGGTCCCGAAGTAGACATTCAGGGAGGGGTAGGCTTTGTTGGGTGAGCAGCTGTTACTTTTCAGTCTGCTACAGTGGCCAAAAGTCTTTTGGTCATCTTAGAATGTTTAAGCCATTCACTATTTCAGTCTCTGACAGTGGGAAGCAAGTGTGGGAGGTCCTGGTGTGCTACAGTCCAACATGCTCGCTGTCTGCAGCAAGCTCTACCCAGCGTTTATTTCCTGAACTACCTTTGGCATTAATCAGTTAGATCCCTGCCGAGTGGAGACAAGGGTGTGGACATGAGGGAAAGGGCTGAAAATCCATTGCAGTAAAGTTTGCTGGTGAGAGGAGTGCCATCAGCAAAAAAGGGAAAACACACCAAAGAGGTAGGGGGCTGAGAGAACAGCATGTTTTGCTGAAAGAAAACTAAGCCAGTTTCAATGTCTCCGCTCTAATTTTTAAGAAATTCTGTAATACAATTAAGAAGAACATACAGTGAGAACTGGAGTCTGCTACTGCATCTCTGCAGCACTGTCTGACCTCAAGGTCAAGTGGGCAAGAGCCCCTTACAGTCTTGGAAGCAAGGTATGGATTTTGCAGAATATGAGAATTAACCCACAGGTAGTGACTTTCAGAGCAGAACTCTTTTCTTTAGACAGTGTTGATGGAAAGCAGGAAGGCAGGTGGGAGGGCGGGAAGGCAGGAGAGAGGGAGGGAAGGGAGGGAGGGAGGGCGGGAAGGAAGGAGAGAGGGAGGGAAGGGAGGGAGGGAGGATGGGAGGGAGGGAGGATG
>VWZG01000235.1:576139-691575 GCA_013396735.1 Grallaria varia
AGTAAGGAAGGAAGGAAGGAAGGAAGGAAGGAAGGAAGGAAGGAAGGAAGGAAGGAAGGAAGGAAGGAAGGAAGGAAGCCTAGGGAGACATATAACCCCCATCCAGAAGGAAAAAAAAAATCAGGTTTTCTTGCTCATTGGCAGTGTCACACTGATTTTTCTTTTCCTCAACTATTCCAGAAACTTGCGTTATGGTCATTATTTCTATTCATTTGTGCTCCTTTGCCTTGTAAACTAGGAGAATGACTTCACCATAGAGACAAGAGGGGAACTTAGGGCCACCTGGAAATTTTGCCATCTCTAGTGGAGGTTTAAATAGTGACAGAAGCTTTACAGCACTACACAAGCAGAGAAACAAGACACTCCATCTTGGGGAGATGACACTTGCCAACTTCTAGGCTTGTTATTGATGTCCTATCAGATACAACCACACCAGATTATCCTGTCAGGAATGGTAACATGCAGCACAGGAGGTGCAAACAGTTATTTTAACTCACTGCAGGAACACATGCACTCACACACTACACATTTTGAGGATGTTATCCTGCGGAAGGGACACCTATCAGCTAAAGATAGGCATAAAGCACTTGAAGCCCTCTCAACACATACCCAACCCAGTCATTTTCATATACAAGCAAGCTACTTCTTGAAAGCAAAGGACTGAAGCTCCGATGAGTATTGACCATACAGTTAATTAAAATGCTGGGTTTGCTGCTGAAGCAACAGACTCATGAAAATAGAAGCAATAAAAGTCAAGAACTTTTGAACTGAAGTGTCTGAAAAGCAAAGACTCATGAAACCACAGTACTCTGAGTATATATCTTGTCTGAAGGCTAATTCTTGCCACTGAAAAAGTACATATAATGTCAACTATAGCAATAAGCAAAAACATGAACAAACAAACTAACAAAATCCCTCTAAAACCATACTGATTCCCTATGCAGTGCTGGAATACAATTACTTGGATATATTCCCAAGGAATAGTGTTTATCATCCAGTAGCTGGCTTACATTTTCTCAAAGAAATAAACTGTATGTGTATGAATTTTTATTACTTCATGAAAGCAAAGTTATGTAAAAGCTGGTTATTTGCAGCATAACCTTTCTGAAGAAGCCTCAGCTGATATCAGGTAATTATTTGTCACCCGAATCTAATACTTTCTGCCCCGTGCCAAGTCATTTTCATGGGATCTGCAGGGTGTGATGTGGATCAGAAATGCCTTCACCATCCGTCACTGCTGAGAATCACTGGAGCTGGATCCATCTGCCCATGTTTACCCAGCAACCAGAGTCGCGTTGCTAATGCGAAGGTCGCCCCATGTGAACCCATCAATCAGCAAGCTGGCGTTTTCAACCCTGTACCCATATCAGAAATAAGCTCAAGGGAACAGCTTTTAACCCTTCGCTGTTTTTAAATGGCCAGGTGCATCTGTCCTTCATGGAAGTAATTTCAAACTCACATCCAAAGTGACCTTCTGTATACAACTTCAATGCCATACCTACGAGATGCACCTGTAAGCTGCACCCCCAAAACTGGAACCTGCCTACTGAATACCTCTCAGTACAGACAGTGTAGATAAATGAGCTGTAACTGCTGGATTTAAATGTCAAGAAAACTCCTACAGCACATGCTCTAAACAGATCACCAGCTATTCTAAGAATACAGTTTAAACATTTCAACTCAAAACACAGTATTACATTTAATGACAAGTAGATTTCAATTTATATAAGGTTGAAATGGTTCCTCTGTTTGTTTATTCCTAATCTGATTTTTTGGGGGACATGTATGTCAAGATTACAAATGTAGCCAGCAGCTCAGCCACACTTCAAGGTAATGTGTTATGTGTCCCTCTGCTTTGTACAGATCCATGCCTTCATGCTCTTTTTGTGATTAAAGCTAGTCAAACTAATTAATTCAAAAAATTATTTCTGTTTCTAAATTGTCTGCAGACAGACTGAGATTTCCACTAATTTGATTCTTGTCTGAAATCGTTCAATGGATGCTTGGTCCAAGCACACCTCAGACCAAAAACTTTTTGTCACTGACCTGTAATGACTCTGTTGCAACCATCTCATGTTCCCAGTACTGGGCCTGGGAGAGTTGTGTGTCTGTGTGTGTGTGTTGGAGCCCCTAACAGAGAAGAAAACCTTTTGAAGAAGGTATGCGCTACAGAGGTTCACAATTGCAAAACCTGCAGAAGCTTATCTTAGAGCTTGTGGAAAATCAACATAACTAAAAAAAGCAAGATCTTCATGTACCACTGAAGTGTATTCACCTCTCAGCAATAGTTCATATTAACAGCATAAATTTCCTAGGTAGCGGAGGTGAAACATCTAAACTTAAACTGAAGGAGTTAATTTAGTCTGGGGGCAATCTATCTCCACTAGGTGGGCCCTGGCCTGAATGCTGACTTTATAAAATTTTAGGGCTACAAAAGTGTCCTGAAGTATTCCATTAAACAGTTGAGATGACCTAGATCATAGGTTAAGCGAATAAAAGCTGGTCTTTTAAGAAGTTCAACCCTGCTGTGTTTCCAGTAAATTTGTGGGGAGACGGTTAACTATAATACAGCCTTTAACTATAATGTATAGCCTTTCCCTATATGTCCTAGGTTATTTCAGTACTTGTTTTTAATCTATTTAACTGCTTTTGGTTTTTGATAAAACTGTTTTTAAACATGTGCCTGTAAACAAAGTGTATAATACAAAATGGAGCAATCAACTGAAAGTCATCTTGTTTTGAAGAGAAAGCAACCCTGGTTTTAAGTGATGCACTTCTGAGAAATAAGTGCTTTACAGCAGGTTTTTGCTGTGTCTGCCACTCATGCTTGAGACCATTAGCTTACAGGAATTCTCGCCTGTATCGTTCCTCTGCAGTGTTGCAATGGGAAATGATTTTGGCTTCTTAGCTGTTCTGCTGCTCACACAAAATCCAGTGACAAGTCAACAGAATGCCTGTGATGAGACGGTGGTCTCAGAAGCTTTGTGCAGCGGCAGAGATGACAGTGAGAGGTGCTAATACAAGTCGGTGATTAATGGGATATAAGAACCCGGATAGATTAGACTGGATTAGGCACGCATATACTTCTTTTAAATGTAAACCTTAACCAAAACAAAAACCAACTAAACAAACAAACAGAAAACCCCCAAACAAATAAATACAATTCTTTGGGCTTTTTGCCTTGTCAGAGACACCAAGCTATTCTAAGTCGCTCTCTGGCTTTCCAGTGTCAGGGAGCTTTAATTCAAAGAAGTCTCACCTAGGCTGACAAAACATGGTCTCTAGACCTGAACTCTTTCTGTCTACTACGTTTTATACATGTCATGGCAGCAGCAAAGGAAGATAAAGGAACCAGCAGCAGGTTCCAGGGTGAACCTGGCCCTGGGCATATTGCATGTTACACTGGTGTAGGTAAATTTGAGGCTTAAAATCAACCAACCATGTAAGCAATCACTCCTGATCCAGCAGCAATCAGCTGAGAATAATCCATGCTACAGCAGGAGCAGTAGCTCAGTGTAGTGCTATTAAAATCAATGGAAATTCAAGCTGTATCACACGTGTACTCCCTGTGCCTTGTTTTTCCACAGACAAAACTGGGCTGTGACACAGTTTATATTAACCTGTGGCAAGAATTGTAAGAATCCATGGCTCTGTGTAATCATGTGCTGGAACATCAAGTGATCTCCTCCTTATAGACTCCTCCAAGTTTTTCCTTTCTTGTAAGACCACTAAGACAGTCCGTTTATGAGCTATGATTTCCTGTTCTCCTGCTGGTTCATCCATCAACCTCAACAAAGCTGGGTCTATGCAAACACCTGTTTAAGATGGTTTAAACCGGCATGATTTACGCCACCTCTTCCTTCCTGGAACAAAATGCAGGGTATCTTTCCGATAATTTTTGCGGACACTTTAATTTGAAATACTCCAAGGTTTTATTTTTTTAAAAAAAATCTGTGTATTTTCTTTTTTTTTTGGTGCCAAATCATGCTCTCCCTTTTCCTCTCAGTGCCTGAACACCAGGTGACTTTAATGGAATTGGTGAGACAAGGAATATGGGAGATTAGTGTGTTCCCTCAAATGCAGCTCTTCACATGAGAGAGAGAAGCCTGTAGATATTTTTCCCTTATCTAATTCAAGGTCTTGGTAAATCACTGCCAAGTCAGAACCCTTCATCTCCAACATGCTCTAATCTGACATTGTTTGATCCCAGGAAAATACGGAGGGACCTACTCAGAGACACCTGGCTCAGTTAGAGATAGAAGCACATCAATGAGCACCTCGACTGGATATCTCTACCATGGCTGGTACAGAGGAATTCATGGAAGCGGCCTGGGATGACCACTGCTGGTTCAATGTGGAGATGCCATTTGCAGGGTTATGTGTGAAGCAGAAACAAGCAAAACCCAGCTGGCAGTGCCCTGCATCTGGAACGAGGCACTGATACGCTGCCTGTGCTTTAGCAAAAATCTCCTCCAAAGTTTTTTGAACAAAACTAGAAGCAAAAACATTTGTGAACACACACCTGCTGAGCCCTGTGTCACAGGCAGTGTTCACAGGCATGTTTAGAAGGCACAGAGACCTGTCTGCAATGCAGCTCAGGATCCAGTGCATCAGAGAAAGGATGAGAAATGAATCCCACCTGCTTCTGCTCAAGCATCTGAATTTTAACCTGAAGCTCTTTGCTGCCCCTGAGAACACATTTCCTGAACATCCATGATGAACGCTGTGGGAACAGTGAGGGACGCCCTGGATGGGGACTGCACCAGGGTGCCTTGTGTCAGTGTGGAGGTACCTCAGCCCAGCTGTGTCAGAGCAGAGGAGCCAGCTCTCATCATCCCCCACAATGTCCTCTGCAGCCTGGAGGGAAGAAGCCAGTAAAGGGAAGAGCAAGACCAAAAGGAGTGTTTAGAAGTGAATTAGTTAATAAATTTCTCTCCATGTGAACCTGTCAATCTTCTGTAGAGGATTATGCCCACTGGGGTGAGTAAGCCCAGACGCACACACACACACATATAAACACACACACACGCACACACACACGGACTTTCACATAGTATCACTAAGACCTTGTGGTTAATTATAGCTCTGAATCTGACAGAGAAAAATTAGAGGGGAGAGGGACAGCTGCGGGATCCTGGGGTGAAGGGTCTGATTTCCAGTGTAATCTGCAGCCCACCAAAGATCTTCACTTTGGAAAAATAAAGTTCAGCCATTTCTAGTCCCTGCCTGCTGCTTTTCCATTGCCTCATGCGTGCCGTGAGCCTCTGAGCTCCTAGCAGGGTCCCCATAGCAGCAGCCTGGCCCGTGCTAAGCAAGGGTGGCTTGTGCCAATGAAAAATATACATATGCTCAGATTCCTCAGACCTCCTTTTCTTTCTACTCTGCTTTTTCTTTCTAGCTTATTGCAGAAGATGAATCTGTAAGATGAGTGCTCGTTTCTTTCTTCCTCAGTCTGCCTGCAAATATCTCCTAAACCTGGAAATAAAATGATGTAAAAAGCTTTACCCTTTTCTGATCACATGTCATTTGACTCTTCTGGTGCCCAGAGACAGAGCCTCCAGAAACAATCCTGTTGATTCCACATTTTAAGGATAAGGATAGCTCAAGGTCTGTATATTGCATTTGTCTCCCTTTGGAGCATGGGAGATTTCAGGGAGTCTTGCTGCTCATTTTGAATCTGATTACATGTAATGATTTCATATTACACACATACACCAAAAAAAAAAAAAGACAAGATAAGGTGGTTGCAATGTGAGCCAAAAGGTGAGTTTGCACCTCTGGTCTGGGTTACAGTGGTTTGAGAGTCATTTTAATGTACACAGGCAAATAACAACCTCCCATAGTTACTAAAGTACAGTCAGGAGTTGGGACCAGCTCTCACTACAGGTTCAAGACTACTGTTGGATGCAATCATAACTTTTAATGCATCTTGGAAGGCCAAAGAAACTCCAAGGAACTGGAAAATCTTAGTGATGTGCCAATGCTTAAAGAGTTTATGTGGCAGGGAATTATAGGCTGCCTAGCTTGACAACAACCCGACACAAAATCATATACTGGCTGATCAGAGAATGGAAAATCCTACACAACTTTAATAGCTTCTTTAAGTTAGGGATTTCTCATAGCAGTTCCTTTTTTAGTATTACCATTGTTTACCAGTATTTTCCAAGGAAGATTAATTTAAAACATCCATACCAGTTTAATGTCTTGCTGTACTTCCAGATGCGTATTAAAAGCGAATCATCTTCAGCATAAGAATAAAGTGCAAACCTCATACAAATGCAGATCCCAGACTCTGCCAGAGCATATTACAAGTTAAGCACAATGCAAAATACTGAGTTTCTTTTAAAATCTATAGCAAATTATTTTAAAATTGTATAGTTGTGGTTAATCAAATCCTAATTTCCCCATTCAGAAACAGCACTCATTTGGAATACGCTACAACTTCCTAGACTTCCTTTAGGTAACAGATACAGTCAGGTGGAGAATCGTAGAATCATAGAATCATTCAGGTTGGAGAAGACCTTTTAGATCATGGAGTCCAACCATAAACCTGACACTGCCAAGTCTGCCACTAAACCATGATTGTAGGAGCCACATCTACAAATCTTTCAAATACTTCCAGGGATGGGGACTCAAGCACTGGTAGGCCAAGCAGATAGACACCTTTAGGACACAGCTGAACACATTATCAATTCCATTTCCTTCAACCAAACTTTCAACAGAGCTCAGCTGGCATAACATTAAACAGAGCTAACCCGAGCCAAGGTAAAACAGGCAGGTTAGTTAAAATTACCTTTACCAGCGACTTGAGCCATAACAGCCTGACTTTGTCCACACAAAAAGACCCAAAGAGTTGGTTTTCCAGCTCTCTGGAGTAGAAAATAAACAGCAGCATGGGTGCAAAGGTAGATCAGATTGCTCAAAGCCTTGTCCAGCTGTGTTTTGAAAATCTCCAAGGGTGGAGATCTTAAAAAAGCCTACGATGACATTTTTTTCCATCACAAATACCCATTCCCCTTTGGAGAGACCATTTCCCCTTTGCTGGGCTCCTAAGAATAAAATCTTCTGTATCCATGTACTGATTTATAGCCTCTTCTGTATTCTGCTGGCTTTGCAAAACAATCCCTTTCCTGTTAACCCATGCATGGGGGCACGTCCCGGGGTGCACAGATACAACAACCTAACATCACCACCCACATGGGCTTTGCAGGACCCACTTGAAGCACACATTCACTTCGAGTCAAAGGATTTTCTTGCAGCTGATAACAGCAAGGCAAGAAGCCTTGTTCCAGTTTTGACTGTGCAGCTAGGTGATGGTGGGAGGCCCACGTCACCTATCCATACAGCTCCAGCTTTAATGCAGTCACCATGATAGCTAGCCAGTTAGGTGGTTTCACCTCTCAAGAATGCTGCAGGATTGCCAGATGGAGGCTCTAGTGGAAGGCAAAACACTGTGAGCTTGAATGTCCTGGTAGAAAAACTGCTGAAGGTGTAAAGACAGCCTAAGCAGAGCAGGGAATCTGGGGCTGTAGGGCTGCTGTGAGGACCACTGAGACTCCATCAGGGACATGCACACCAGAAAGGCAAGTCTGTGATGTGTCCCATGGCAACTCAGGGCTGGGCACGTCTTCATTGCTACACTGCACTGAAACATTGCTTTGGAGGCCTGAGCAGCGCTCGATGCTGAGACTGGGTCCAGGGCGCTGACAGACCCTGCAGCCAAAACCTCCTCAAGTACTTGCTGTTTTCTCCATCAGGGCAGAAATTGCTCCCTGTTTAACTGTTTACACCAAAACCTAGAAAGAATGTAGTCTGAGAAATTACTGAGTATTACAACACTGTAGTTATCCCACAGCTCAGCTGCTCGCATTTCTGCTTGTCTTTGTTCCCTTCCCCTCAACCCCTTCCTTCTCCTGGTGTACCCACCATCCATTCATTTTTTTCTACTTGGTGTTGGTTTTTTTTTTTTCCTATGCCTCCTTTTCACTCTCTTTCTTTGAACCACTTCTCCTCCTCTCCCCCTGCCTCACATTTTCTGGCAGAGGTTTGGACTCTGAGTTCAGTTTTATTCTTCCCTGGAGAAATGACTTAATGCTTTGGCTCTAATGAGCAGTTTGCTAACTGTGAGACCTTGCCGCTTAGTCTGTATGGAGATGTGCATGCCAGTAATTGGGAGCCCCATTTTTCTTCTGCTTTCCTTTTCTTCTTTCCGCACTCCCTTCTTTTCCCCAGTCTCATTTGGCCATATGATGGCTGAAGAGAGCAAAGAGTCAGACAATTGGGGAAGAACTTTTGTATTAGGCCACTGCTGCTCATGTGCTCAAGAGAAAAAAGCTCAACAGCTCAGGGAGCATAGACTGCAACATGAATGAGACTCATGAGTATGTATAAGATTTCCCCTGTGGGGATATTTTCCCATTTATTTTGCAAGCAGATTAAACTGACCATGAATTGTGTATGCTCTGCAATGGGGACACTGCTCTGGGTTGCCATGTGTGGGGGCATGTGTCAACTGAGCCCTGCTTTCCCAGAGCTGTGGTTGGCTGAAGGCAGCCCATTCACCAACAACCTTCCAATGTTCCCAGCTCTGACCAATTCCCCTCTACCTCATAAACACAGGATTTGTCCAAGTTTTAAAGGCCCTTGGGTACCCTAACTTGACCTGTTCCATTCAACCACTTCCTGTAAACAGACATTTATGGTAATTTTAGAGGCCACCAGGGCCCATTCTCTCTTCAAAGTAAACCTTTGCTCCCAAATGTCTAGACTTTGACCTTCTCTCTCCCCAGCTTTCATGGTCAAACTCTGCCGTGCTTCCCACTCTACTATGTGCCTCTGAAGTGCCTGGTCCAGCCCTTCTGATTCTTTCTTGTGGTCTTTGCAGCTGCTGAACACCCTCCTCGTAAGACGTGGGAAGACACTAGCAGAGTGTTAGTGGGCAGGACTTCCTCCAGCAAAGCAGTCACAAGGCACCCCACCAGCAAGAGGCCAAGCTTGAGTGCACTGCAGCTCCCCATAAAACAGAGGCTAAGAACACAGAAGAGATTGTGGCTGCAGCTGGCAGAAGGTGGCAGACTTTAAAAGTCATTTTAGTGCCTGAAAAATCTCAACAACACAAAGTTTCCTGATGAAAGAGCCACTGGATGTTTCTATTTCTAAAGCTTAACAAACCACAAAATTAGTCCCAAAGGTGTCTGAATTTCTCTTGGATGGGCCTTTCAAAGTCACACAGTGACTTCCTGCAATGAAGGGCTTCCTCCTGACTGCTTTCTTGGGATCCACCAGGGCCTAATGCTTGGTGAAATTGCGTGTGCACCTCCCATGTAGTTGGCCACTGTGGCAGTGCCAGTGTCAGCAGCTATCCACAAAATCTAGTGAGCCTTTGTGCACTGCTGTGTGCCATGGTTGCATCCAAGTCCCTGATTCATTGTCTAGTCCAGGAACCACATGCAAGACCTTTATTCTGGGTGCAGTTCCAAGAACTGTACGTGACAACAATTAGTATTCTTTCAGTGCACAGCCTGGACTCCCTGCCTTAAAAGCAGAATTTTCCCTTGTGTTATTCAATACCACATCCAGTCTTCCAAGTCATGAGTAGACAACAAGACCTAAAGTCCACCCTTAATGGAATGCATAATTAAAAACTTTGCAATTGACCTGTTAGCTAAGCTGATTTACAGAGGTCAGTTAGGGCTAGGAAGTCTCTTGCACACATACTTGACTCTGCAAATTTAACCAGGAGGTCAGTGATGTTGATCTCAGGAGAGAGTCAACCCTTTTCTTCCAGTGATTCCATATCTGAGGGCTACTGTGCCTCAGACTGCTGCTGCAGTTGCCTGGTGCTCAATATCTCACTCTGTTTGGAAATGGATAAGGGGACTACTTATCAGACACGGCCCATCACAGGTGATGACCTCATAACATCATGGATTAATGGACAATTTTCAAAAAGTTTCCAACACCATGAATCTCAGTTTTCTCCCCCATCGTCTAAACCCCCTTTTGATTCTTTTTCACACGTAGGCAGATCTTTAGTATCTCTGACACCAACTTCTAATTGTTTGGGCCATTCTTGGCTTTAGTTTTCTACTCAGCAAAACCTCAGAGGGTGACAAGACATGCTGACACTCTGCAATTTAACAGAGTTAAATATGGATCAGAGTCTGACTAAGCATTCTTCATTAGATATTTTTACAATTCCCACCCATCTGTTATATTTGGAATAATAGTAATTAGTAATTCGTGTCCAAACCCCAAGTTCACTTGCAAATGCTTGAACTTGTGACCGCAGTTTGGCATCAATTTATCAGACCTCACTGCATCAGTAATGCCATGTAAAAGAAAATTAGATTTGACAGCTGTTTAAATTGCAATAGCATTCACTAAGCATATCCTATATTGGTTAGGAGCACAGAACAAGCACATAGTGTTTTTGCAGATAGCACAAATAAACATGTGCTTGCTTTTCCCCATGGAACAATTATTCTTTTGCCAGCGGAAATGTTTCCCTGATCTTTTACACTTTTTAGCAGCATGGATTTTTTTTCTTGTAGTACAATAGGACTCAACACCCTCACACCTTTAAACAAAATTTCACCTTGTAAAGAGATATTACTGTAAAACTGAGCTAGAGGCTGTTCTAACCATTCTCAACTAGCAGTTTGAAGAGCATGTCCAGCCGTAGTTCAGAGTCTGTGTTTCATCTGAGAGCTACCATGTTTTAGGTTTTACTTTATTTTATTATGAACCAAATATCTTCCATGCTGTCTAGCTCTGAGCTCTGCTCCATTGTTCTTTGATTTAATGTTCTGAAACAACTCTGAAACCACCAAATCTTTCACAGATTTGTCTCCAAATTGTATTCTTGCACTTAAAAGAGAAAAGTCTGTACTGAACAGCATGAGAGTTACCAGGTCCCTCTTGGCAATGTTAGGGAGGTTTTATGGTCAGTTCAGCTAACACTGGCCTCCCATAAATAAAAAAAGTGAAATTTTACACCTGTGGCCTGGGGCCAAAACTGCCTTCTCTATTTGAACATGCTGACGCTCTGTTTTTGTTGGGGTGTGTGACATCCAAGCCACCGGTTTCCAACTCCAACCACACTGGTATAGGAAAGGCACACAGATACCCTTCTCAGAGGCATCTGTGGACAACTCAGTTTTACATTTACTGTTATAATCTCCCAGGACTTCAGCCTCTTTCATTAACTCCTTCAGCTTTGCCAGCTGTTGAAAGCCTACATTCTCAGTCTTCTATACGTCTCTCACATCCCTTTCTGAGCTTATGAACACATCGTCCTTGACTACTTTTCTCTGAGTCCTCTTCCATTGCAGGCACTTTTGATCTGTCACACTCTGTGTGCCTCAGAGCTACCGCTGCTACTTGAAGTAAATGAGGTAGTTGCAAACTTTCCTACGCACTACACTGGTCCAAGGAAACTCTCTGTGGGTTCCTCATCTCTCGGGGCAGGAAAACGCATGGTTTTCTGACCACCCTGTGATCTGTCATCATGTCTTACTGCGTTAATAACTCTCTCCACTTTTTGTTTTTACACTACAAAAATACTGTATTTGCAATTGTTTTTCAGTTTTTCTCAAGCAACATGAGCTCTTAAGATGCTCATGGATATTATAATGCTCTTCTGCTGTTTCTCCCCGGGTCAAGATAATGTGCAGGACCTATTACCTTCTATACCATCTAAAACTCACCTGACTCTCCTAGTGAAACACCTGGAGTACTAAACACAACCCACATCACAGACTGCAGAAATTATGTCCCCTGAAGACTGTGTTGGATGTACCTGAACATGTGCTTTGTATTTTGAGGTGCTCTTGCCAGAATCCTACTGTGGCATCTAGCATAGAAAATATTTGGCATCCGCTGCATCCCCCAATATTTTTCTCCTTTCAGGTATTGGAAAAGTTGCCTTTTTACATTTTCAGCACTTTTGAGGAACCAAAGTTCATCAGATGTACTAACAATTTCACTTCTGTCACCCCCAATATAATCCTCAGCATGACTAGCCTCTCCAAGGACTTTTCTAAATCTCCATTTTGAGGCAAAATGAGTTTTCCCATTGCAGTGAATCATAAAATTGTTGTATATTTTCCACCCCACTCTTTCCTGACAGCTTTCCTATCATCTTCGAAATGCTAGTAAATGTTATCAATGTAAAGGTAGAAAATGTTATCAAACTCTTCCTCAGTGTCTTGCTCACTTCCTCCTTCAGTAAAGACACCTTTCTGAGAAGACTGAAGGATTGATCCATATTTTATCCAATAAGAGCTGCTTTTCCCTGTTGTACTTGTTGAGACTTCAGTTTTGTAACACAAAAATCTAGTTCATATATATACTTTTCAGTGGAGGTAAAATCACTACATTTTAAGCATCTACATATGTGTAGATAATCTGTAACAGTCAGTGTCCAGTACAAAAGTATGTCTTATTTATTGATTGGAAAGTTCATTCATCTTGAGTTATAGCAAGAACAGCCACTGATCCTACAAAACAGTCGTCTCTGTAGTGCTACTGTTAGCTTCTCATCCATGCTGTGGGTGCTCTGTTGGAATATACAATGTTTAGCAAAGTGGTAGGAGATGGTCCTTTTGCATTTTTTCCTCTTCCATCAGAAAAAGACTATCACAACGTGCACTTTGACGTGTTGGTTTTGCTTGACTCTGGCTGACCAATGCACACCTCTCTTCTTCCACTCATTTTTCCCCCAGTGTAGTTGAAGTCTATGAAATGCTGCATAACCTTCCTCCCCTGAGCATCACACTACCCTCTAGTATCACATTCTGCACACACCCTACAGTCTGAACAACCAGCCTAAGCACAGTCCTCATCGAGGGCTTGATGGTCTGCACTTCACCAGACTGTTTTCTTTCTCTGCCTGATTATGTTGCAGAAAACATGCAGGCAAAGTATGACAAGAAAAGTAGGGTACTCTTTTACCCATAAAGACATTTGATGTGTATTAAACTGCTTGTTAAATACTTCTCTGGCTGTTTTTCATCCTGAAAACTATTTGCTTTGCTGTCCCACTTTCAGTAGCCTATGCTTGCTCACTTAACAAGGGTATTTCCAATCTCTGAATGTTTGTCTGAACTTTTTATAACTAGGAAGGATAGCAAAGCAATTTCAAGGCAGAGACACAAATGCTTCTAGAAAACACTTTGGAACTAATTTCATGATATGTTGATCTTCCCTGGACTTGGGAATTTATCCCTGGGGAGTTCCAGACTGAACTATGCATAGTCCTTTGTGCAGTGTTCATTGTATTTCCCTATTTCCTGTCATTTTCTGTAACTGAAATCCATTACAGTCTTAATTATATTAGCCACTGTTAAGCATATCAAACCATGGAACTTGGGTTTTTTTTCCTTAATAATTCGGAAAATTTAATTTAGCTTTTAACATGACAACATCAGCCACAGGATTACTAACTGTGATTCAGTAATTTAGATACAAGCTGCTACATAGCTATTGCTCATTTATGCTATCCTTGAAGAATAATGAGAAACTTATTTCTTTCTCATAGTGGATTATTTGCAATCTGCTTGAATTTTATAACGTATAATCACTGACCCCAACCATACCATGCTGGCTCTGCTTCATGACTACATCAAGACATGAAAGTTGTAAAGATGGTATTAAAGCAACAAGAAAAAATGTCCCCAAGGCCAGGAATAGTGATGGTTTTAAGCTGCATTTTATAATTTGTAATACAGCAAGCATTTTACCTGAATGTCTAGGAATTATTCTTGTGCACGAATACACATGAATTAGCAGAAACCCTGATTATAACTTACACTGAACTGAGATCCTGTCTTTAGATTTTCTAATAGGATTTGTCACTGTTCTGCTTATTTTTGATTATTTTTCAATCATTACCAGGTAGGAAAGGTATAGATAAATGTTTGTTATGTCATTTGTTCTCAGCCATTATTTGTATTGCAATATCACAGACCTTCATGCTCTTTCACAGGGGAATACACGTCTGAGCAGATCTAAGTAAAACTACAGTGTCTGAAACAGCTCAAAGCAACATTTGGGATGAACAGAAAGGCTGACTCCCCTCTAATTTCTGTAAAGTCAGGCATTAAATTCCAACTTTTGTGCAGCAGCAAAGACAAATGAATTACCTTTGATGTCCCTCCCAGACTGCGCAGCATAAAGTAGGATGGGTGGAGCATTCCTGACTCGCATCCTAGTGGCCTGGAACATTCTCCAGTGAGCTGTATATCTTCTCTGCAGCCTGGTCACAGCCTCCTCTCCAATCTACCATGAGATTTCATCATCAGCCGTATTTCACTTGAGACAATGGGAAGTTGGCTGTGCACCCTTTCCAGATTTTTTTATAATCCATGACTCTCAAATTCCCCAGTATTCTTGGAGCACCTGAGGAGGATTATAGTCTCAAAGTTGGCATAGATTTACAGTGACTGCAAGTAGCAATGCGACAGAACTATAAAACAATTTCTCTTACAAAGCACCTCTAACATATGTATAAATCTCTGAGATTTTTATTCAGCGCATCAAAGCATATCTGTATTGAGTGGGATTAAAAATGGAAGTTTTTAATTCTCGTATTTGGAGGAAAAAGAAGCGTGTCTTCCTTAGGGTGCAGGAGAGATTAACACAGAAATCAGCCCTAAACTTGGAAATGGCATAACAATGGGTCTGTTAATGAGGATTATGAGTTTTCTAACTTCTGGGGAAATTACAAGATTATTTGTCTTTGAAAATGTACTTCTGCTTGATTAATAACACATTTCAAGCTGGAGCTATGAACTCCTAGGTTTGTGCACCTTCATTCAGCTACATTAAAACATCAGGTACATTTGGAAATACTGCTACAGATGAGGCTTAAAATTGCTTCCCCAAAACCATACGTCTACTACATAGTATTATTAAAATCACACTTTTAAATCCATATTAAAAATATCCAAGGACTGAAAACCCAGGGCACAAAATTTGGAGCTGCTTATGTAATATTTATGTGTGATTACATAATCATTTTCCCATGGGATGCCTACATCCATCAGCTTCCAGAAAACTCCAAGGCCCCACATCAGGAGTTATCCAGGATGAGTCATGAGAAAAGCTTTCTTGTGCAGGATGCTCACGACATTGGTGCAGGAGATGAGAAGCGTGAAGCAAAAGAAGTAGAGAAATATAACGAGACATCCTTTATACATTATGGACTTTTGTAATAAGAAGTAATGTAGGAATTTAAAAAAAAAAAAAAAAAGAGGAAAATTTTGGATCATCTACTACCTCAGGATAATTAAGCTCTCAGGTCATTTAAACTGTGGACTTGTATACTCACTTGATCCTCTGTTCCCCCCACTCCCAAGCCACAGCCTGTGTCCTGCTCCTGAAATCGTCTCTATTTTTTCCACACAACAAGGCTGAGCCCACGGGCATATCAAGGGCTACCTCTAGACTGTGATGCTGAAGTGCTGTCTAGTCCCTGCTGAACCCTGTGACTGGAGACACAAAAAAAAGAAGCTGGAAGCAGGAGAGCGAAGGGAAAGCAGGAGAGAGGGGAAGAAGTGGAACTCTCCCAGTCATTCTACAGCACTGGAGCTATGGGGTCAGGTGCATTCCCAGAAAACATTGAGTCTTCAGGAGACAAAGTTGCCAATGTCTGAAAAAGCTCCTATTCAGAAAGCACAGATTTACTAATTTAAGGGCTAGTATGTTGGTCAAACTTAGAAGAATATTCACAGCGACAAGCAAAGGCACGTACTTTGTAAAAAGGCACCAGCCCTATGCCAAATTTCAAACCCTTACTTGAAAGTTCAGACTTTCTTAATGAAATATCTCTCCCTCTAATCTCATGTTTGGAAACTGTTCCAGTTTAGCTGAAATAGTTGAACCGTCCTCCCAAAGTCATCACTAGGTAGACATTTGGCAGGAGAATCTTCCATCTGTACAGTTTGTATCTGGCAGAGCACTTCATGGGGAAGTGCTTTAAAAGTGTATAGCTTTGGAAATGCTGAGATGTGCCACACCATGAGCCATGAAAATTATCCAAGGAGCTTCACAGGACTGCATGGAATAATTCGCAAAGCAGGGGTGGGAATGATCCTGAAAGCATAAACTTACTCGCTCAAGACTATAAAGAGAAGTAACAAAGGAGCTTTGAATAGAATTTCTGAAATGGTTTCCCAAGCTTTTTTCCCCCAGCTCTTAACACTAAAGCCTTCTTATCTTGCCTCCTTTCTTGGCCTCTAATGCGCTTTGACATTGACAGTGTAATTCTTGTGTTTGCACAGCTAGAGGAAAGGGATTTCTGCCCAATGTAGGAATTTAGTACTGTAGTACGGTGTCCTCAACCCCACATACATACATCAGATTTCCAGCTCTCATCTTGGGACTCCATACAAATTCCTCCCACTGCATAAACCTTTGCCCTGTTATGCCTGCAGCTATATGGAAGCTGTAGCCCAATCCCTTTATTTGACTGCAAAGACTCATCCAGTAGCATGTCCCTCCCTAAACCATGAAAGCTGACCTTTCCCAGCAAGTGGTGAAAAGCACACAACCAGAGAGTGGTTTCCTCAGAGCTAAAAGTCCAATAGATTTATTACCAAAAGATTAGCTCTGGTACAAACTAAATAGGGGAGTTGAAAGAGTTTGTTAATGCTGCCTTTCTGAGCAGAGGAGGCTCCTCACAAGGAATGAGCAGCAGTGTGGTTTCTGAGACTCTCTCTCTTAGTTTATTTCACCGTAGTCCTCAACAGAAAAGAAAGCTCACCAAAAACATCCAAGATTTTAGGATCTGCAAATTCTACTTTGAGAGCTGAAAGCATCCCAGGGCCTTATGTGCCGTCAGCTGCTGGTGTGGTGTGCGGGGCTGGACAGGTGAGGGTTGCCTCATGGAGGAATGTTGGAAAGTTCACACACTTACTGTTTCTTTTCTTCCACTATTTCTGGATCTTCCTGGACTATAAAATCACATTATTTAAAGAACAAAAAGTCATGAAGCACAAGAAGTTTATCCAAACTGACTTTCCAGCCACAAACACGTCAACACAAGCCAACTGGCATGGCCACTGTGCAGCTCCCTGTAGCCCTAATTAGCTACTTCTCTTTTAGCAATTTGCTCAAGTGATCTAATTGTACCCTCTGAAAAAGGCAATTGAGGGAATGTCTTTCCTTGTGTAGTTATTTATAAAAAGTCAACCCAAGCTTGATAGTTAATGAACCCCAACCCACACTGAGTTCAGGAAGGGTGATTTCGTCTTGCCTCAACCTTCTCTCCCTATCCATACCCATTGGATGATAGGAGTTTGTTTATACTACTTGTGCCTTTTTTCTCTGAAGCTGAAACTCTTCTAAACGTGTCAGGAGTATGGGAAAACACAAAAGGAATTTCTCTGGCCTGCAAAAAGTGCTAAGCTTAACACAATGGTATCTAATAACAGCCATGCCAGTGTGATTGGCAGCTGGCCAGCGTCCCTACTGACTCCAGTGCTAAGTACAGCAACACATGCTGGGGCCTCTTTCCTTGGCTAAGCCTGGAGACTTTTGCCTCATGCCCAGCCCACATTGAGCTTGGCATGAATGAGTGGGGAGACACTGTGAGGTCTGAGCATAATGGGATCTCCGTCTGCAAGCTTCTCTTTCTACGGAGTGACCCCCTCCCCTTCCACCATTCTTCTTTTCTGCAGATTTAATTTTCTGTGAAGTTCACACTTTCCATCTCAACAGCCAGGATATACAAACATGAGCTCAGCTTCCACCCTTGACCAAACTAGAAAGGAGATCTTCTGTTATTGTTATCATTGCAGAGGAAAGCTTCTCATCTGGGGAGGTGTCAGACAAGGGGGCACAGGCATTAATTACCCCTGTGTACCACCATCTCCAAGCTGAACAGGTTGCCTGAGCGCGGAAAAGGGAGAAAGCAAGGGAAGCCATCAGAAGATGAGGGCAATCTGGTCCAGTTTCAGAAACGCTAGGAACTGCTCATCACAGCTCCCTAGCTTTGGGCAGACTGCCACTACCCACCTGTCTGAAGGTCAGAGCCCACCACCCTACAAAGCCCTTGGCATTCTCCCATTTCCTGCTCCTGGAAGGACGGGAAAGGAAAACTTTTCCTCCCATCCTCTGGATGCTTTCCCGTCAATGAACCGCTGCACACTCCGTGCAGTGCAGCAACGGTGGAAAAATACCACTGGTGTTTGGAAAGGAGCTAAATGCTCCTTCACTTTTTGCCAGGATCAGTGGAGGAAAGATGGTCTGGAGCTGCAAAACTTGTGGCCCTGTCCTTTCAGACGTGCTGTGAACAACAGACATCCCACCACACATGAAGAGACATTTTCTCAGTTGAGACTGTGCCTTAAACAGACAAAACGGTGACCTCCCCAAGGCTGCTAGGGGTGGTTTAGCAACTGAAGCATCCAGCTTGAGGCAGGGAGACTTCTAGGAGCCAGTTTCAAACCCCAGCAAGAACCCATTAAGCAGTTTATGCTCAGACAGATAAAATGCCTATCAGGTGGTTACTGTTCTCAGATTTTTTCAATGAGACCTCAGAGACTGAGCTCATTGCTGGGCTTAGCGGAAAATAAAGACCTCATGATGCCAGTGGTAAGAGCAGAAGTTTTCCTCTGCTACTCTGGTTAAGTTTTTTTCCAGTCTCCCTTCTGTGCAGGTCTGTGCTATCCTGTGCATGGGGGGTTTTTTATGGCAGCCCAGCCTATACAATATGTACATACATATGCTGTGCTTTCTGCCATGGTCCTTTGAGAGAAACCCACTCCAGAAATATACAACATATTTATAATCAGATCAAACAGAGAAGGTGTTGTTTTAAGATTCAGAAAGCTCAACAGAGAAAAGGTTTTCTGAAAAAAAAATCCTTTCATTTCAGATCAAAGGAGCAGAAATGTATACTTCTTTTCCTGCCAGAAAATGTACTTCTGTCAGGAAAGTTTCTGCCTAGAAACAATCTTCATTTGCAGATATATCTTTAATGTACAATTTCCTGGATTAATTCTGTGTGACCATTTTTTCTGCCTTTTTTTGTTTTGTAATTCTCAGATATTAGACAATTAGGCTGTCACTCCCTCCTTACTTTTTCTTCCCAATTTTTATCTTCCCTCCCCATCCAGAAGGAATTTTTAACAATTCAGAAACCTGAGAAAGTGGAGCATTTTGACATATTTCTTTCTTCTCTTGGAAGACAAGTTTCTTTTTTGCTTTTGCCTTTGACGAAACCAAAATCATAAGAAAAATGGCTCTGGTGCTTTCATGTATTTTTAATATATGTGTATTTCTCATTTTCTCCTATTTTTTCTCTCTTCCTTTTACACAGGGAAAGGGAAGGGAAAAGAAGCAAGGATCAAAACCTAAAATGTATTTCTCTATAGGAATCAAATTTAAATGAAAACTTCAACATGACGTGAAATAAAGCAATTAATTTTGTTTTGATGAGAATATTTCTTCAGAAGAAATACGTGAACTTTGAATAATTTTTAAAGGGCTTTTCACTATACAAAGTGGTTTCCTGAGCTAATGTTTCAAAGAAATACAACTGGTAACAGGCAGCCTCCAGGACACATTTCACCTGTACATGTACAGTAGGCACATACTTTATGAGGGCAATTACCAGCCATATAACTCTAACGTGGCGTCTACTATAAATCACAGCATAGACATTAATTTATGCCAATCAATAATAAGTAACAGTTTAAAGCACAGCAGGAATTTATTTCAAATAGGGAAGGCAGTGTGAGAAAGGAGTCGTTTTGTTCAAGGCGAGATGACAGATTTACTCATCATATTTTCTGAGTGCAAACAGGATGGCAAGATTGCAGCTCCTCACATTTAAAGGACTGCCATAGAGACTGAAATATTCGCTATAGGAAGGAGGTGAAATATTATCAGTAGGTCTTAATAAGGTTGCTCTGAAAAAGAACAGATGGTTTTACACAACTGGACTTGCAGCGGAGCTCGACAGAAGCTGAAAAAAATAATTTTGGCTAGAATTTGTGTAACTTTCCAAATTAATTCACTGTGGCCATGCTTATACTGCTTCTTCATTCATTTCCCATGAACATCAGAGTGATCAAATTTTACCCACACAAATTCCTGCAGAAGGCACATTTTCAGCCTGCTTCCTCACATACTCAGCAGTGATGTATTTTAAAGTTGTCCCTAAAGTTTACAGTCTGACATGAAACTGGTCTTGACTTAAGAAAAGCAGGCAAAGGCTTTCAAAGCCCCTTACTAGAGCCGCGGTGTTGCAGCTTTTCAGCTTATAGGATCTTATGTTACCTCTTGAAATAAGAATCCACAACAATTTTTATACTGTGTGACTGTGATCACAGAAAATTAAGAGAAACCCTGCACTTGTCTGCTAAATTTCACATGAAGCAGTGTTTGCTAGAGAATCGTGCTTTAGTTATGGTCTGGCTCACCAAGAAGGGTTTTATGTTTTGTTCTGTTTAGTTTTGTTTTTCTTTGGTTTAAAATACTGTTCAGCAAGATAATCTGAATTCTGTTCTGTCTTTTGCCAAGCTGCAGTGGCTTGTTCAAGCCCTCCTATTGATGAAGGCATGCTAATTAGCACAGCGTACAGCAGAGTATATTATAAACCGTGAAACCAAGCACAGATAGTTAAAAATATTTCAACTTCAAAATAATCCATAAGAATACAATTCCTGACAGAGAGAGGGAGAAAACCCCCAGAATAATTTTCAGTAAGGTGCGCCTTACAAGGACACTGCAGATGATGAGGAAATGACCAAGAGATGGAACAAGAAGCAGGGATAAGTCACCGACTCAGCTCTTGTATGTAACTTTATGAGAAAAATCTCATTTACATGACCTAACGCTGCCAGTCCTCAGGGTGAATAACTTTTCTTTATATATATAACAGGGGCTAGGAGGTTTTCCTGACATTTGAGACAGAGACAGCAGCCACCATTTTTCATTCCAGAGGAACTGCAGAACAAAGCTGTTCCAGCAGTTTTGCTGATTTGTCTGGGAGAGGGAGAGACGAGCAGATGCTAACATGTCTATTGTGAGACTTTCACGTGTGCCATCAACCACGTACTGAAGGTGAGGCAAGAGTAAGAGAGCAGACATGCTGCCAACCTTCCTACATCATGAGGGAAGAGACTGACAAAGTGCCCTTTGGTATTTTCTCATCCTGTGTGGAGTAAGAAATGGAGGACGAAATTTTCATCCCTCTAAGATAATGACACATCTCCTCAGAATGAGCCTCCAGTGTCACTCCAACGGTGATGCAAGCTTTCCAACGTGATGAAAACCATGTGATGAAAGAAGGACCACTGAATTATCTTGGCTGGAATGCTGAGTCTGCCCCCAATGGTGCTTTGTGAACATCAGTGGCACATCAGTACTGACAGCTTGGAATCCTGGACTGCTGTCCTGCGCTGTACTTCTCTTGCTCTAGTCTTCTATCTCTCTCTCTCCTTCCATTCAGGGGAAAGGTGGTGGTGAGGGAAATGTCCCCACTACCACCTGGGGTAAAAAAAAAGACAGTCAGATTGTTCTTCCACCCACCCCTGGAGGAGATGCATAGCCTGGCCTTTGCAAATGTCATAATGTGCCAGAACTGTATCATGCAAAATAGCTGAGCACTGTGCAAGCTCACTAGCTGTGACTGAGCTGGACTTGCCAAATGTCACACTGTTTTGGTACTGGGAGCATGTTCTCAGCCCTGTGGTCAGCTGCACCAAGCTGCTGTGGTCCCCTAGCATAGGGTGCCCCCTTGGGCAACATCACTGACCCTGACATGTTCAAGCCCCATCTAAACTGGCCTAAAATTAAGCTGGAGCTACTGCTACTGAAGCGGTGGTCCATCTCATGCCACACAGACCCCAGCAGTGCCCTCCTTGCTGGCTGTCCCCAGAGGTGCAGCATGGGGCTCTGATGCAGACTGACACCGCTCCAACAGCAGCACCACGTCTCCAGCCCACCACAGGGCAGAGGCTATTTGCCTCTATCACTTCCCGTAATTTTCCACATCCACCTGCAGAGCACCAGGTGTCCTGTAAAGGTTAACATCTGCACAGTAGCTCTGTGCTTGCATCTCAACCAGCCTCTTTGTGGCTCTCCAGCTCTGATTTCTGTTGCAACCAAAAGTGATGAACCCTTTATGAGCAAGGAGCTTATTCAATTATGTATCTTGGATCTCAAAAGAAAACTCCACACTCAGATATCCTTTCTAAGTAAAAAATACTGCACTTCTGCTAAAATCACCATGCCTGCTTTACATGAGAGATGCCAGAGGGTAAAGAAGGGTGATAGTCTCTGAGTCATAGAATGGTTTGGGTTGGAAGCGATCTTAAAGATCATCTAGTTCCAACCTTCTCCACTATTGGCAGGAACATCTTCCACCAGACCAGGTTGTTCTAATCACTTTGATACACTCAGTTACACCCAGTGCAGCAAGAGCAAAAGCCCTCGCAGACCACCTTTGCCCAGGCACTTTTTTCTCCTGCCTAGTATGTCTCTAAGTCACAAAAGGAGTTTTTATCTCCCACCAGCACGTGGTTCACAGAGAATGAATGGAGCAGCTTTGAGTGCTTGGTTTTGCTTTGTACCTTTAGGATAGAACTACACACCTTGACAATTTCACACAGACCTGAAATATGTTTCAACCACAACTTCCATCCACTGTGATTTTAGGGAAGATTTTAAACCTCAACCTGCGGGTGAAAACACATACATTCCAGTAAGCATTCCAGGTCTCACAGAGCTGAGTTCACTGGGTAAAAATCTCGGACCAAGCCAGCATTAAAGGGATCACTTTAACAAAGAAGGAAAATACATGCTTAGTATCAGGAAATATTTGCTAGCAGAGAGCTTTATTCAAATGTGCAGCTTTTTCCCAAAGGAAGAGATGGGGCTTCCATCACTGCAGTCAGTTAAACTAGATCTGACAAAGTCCTGAACAATAATTCACTTGTGCTAGCTGGAGGGATGTATTGGATGGGATAAGAAGTCCTTTTTCCACTACTAAATTTCAACTATTCCTCTTTAACCTTGTTTGTCTGTATGCTTGGTCTCCTCAGGTGGGTATCGCAGGAATGGATTTCAGTTAAAGGCACACAGAGGAGTGGAAGAGGCACAGAGCTCAGTCTGAATTTCTGTGCGGGCCTGAGTCCAGGAAGAAAACAGCTTCCCAAGGCTGGATAATTGAATTCTAATTTAATTATCAGCTTAGTATCAAACACTTAAATGCACCAGCTATCTGTGCATACTGTAGCCTTCTATTTTCAGGCACTATCTGCTTTAAAACTGCAGCTCTAATGCTGTTAGCAGATGGATGTGTGTTATTGCAGTATAGGGAACTGGAAATTCTCCATATACCAAGCTATAAATATTTCTTTGACATTTATTATCCTCGCTTGAGTTCAGGTGCTAAAATACTTGGACTGAAGTCATGTTTGTAGCAGAAAAAGTCAGTCTTGGATCTTACCTTGTTGCTGGCTAAATTATTAAGAACAGACAAAGACAGCAAGGAAAGGGAGTCCCTCACTTAGTAGAGGTCATGCAACCTTTGAATCAAATTAGGTGAAGTTTCAACTCATTTAATGATACCAGTTCTCAAACACTCCTGTTCAGACAATATGATAGATCACTTTGTGGGAGCTTTTCTTATTTGCTCTCTCTCTCTCTCTCTTTTTTTGTTCTTCTTAGTGTGTGTGCAGTAGGATTGCCTTTGCGGTCATGAATCTGAATCCCAGTTTTACCAGCTGCATTGGACTGTAAACTCCAAGTCATATGAATCTCAATTTTGATTGCCCTAAGGGAAGTGTTGGATTATGTAAACCAGGAGATAATAACCCTTATAAAATCCCTCCAATAAAATAAAATCAAGGTGTACGTGTCATGGTGGATTAACAGACTTGCCTGTTCTTTTTTTCTTTTTTCCCTATTTCAGGCTCCTGGTTGCAGTTGACTAGAAACACATACTAGCACTGGGGAAAGGGAAGCATACTGTCATTTGTGAATCATACAGAAATGTGTAATAGTATTTATGGTGAGTTGTCTGTGTGACAGTACTCAGCAGCTGCTGAGGTAGCAAAAAGCATGTTGAATGTAGAGCATTTGAATGTAGTGCAGCCACATTGAGTGGCCTGGCCTGGCAATTGTCAGGGACAAAATAATTATCATCTCCACCCTTTAAAAACCTATGGAGGAACTTCTAATAACTAACCCCCAAATTTACTCCTAGCCGTGAAGACTCTCACCCAATGGTGCACCTTGAAAAGCACAAGATCTCCCAGCTGTTCTCTGTGGCAGAGGTGTTGTCAGCTCCCAAAGGAAAGCCACGGCTGTTCAGCCACCTTAGCATGTATGATAACTAAAAACCAACCCCTGGTACCCATTCCCCCTGGTGTCCACACTCAGAAAGCTGAGAACTTTCCCTTGGAGCCTCTCCAAGGGCTCCGGGCCTTCTCTTCTGTTTTGTCTTCAAGCCGTCTTGCAGGTGCTTCTTCAAAACACCAAGTCCTTGGCAAAACTCAGAAACATGTGAGAAAGTGTCCAATGATTTCTAAACACCACCTGAAGTGTGAGCAACACTTAAACCTACATAATTCTAAAAAATCTACAAAATACACGAAAATCTTTAGGCATCACCCCCCCCCCACCTATGGTGTGTATATCGATGACTGTGACCTTTCTGCCAAGGTGATTCTTTTTTATGGAATAACAGAGAATCGTCTCTGAAGAACAAACATTTTTTCACCAGGAAATTCCACCTTGGAGAAAATCCTTGATTTTGGTTTGATAAAACCGGGATGGCCCTTTTGATTTGGGGCAACTGATGGTTAAGCTCTGCAACACTGCAATCCCCAGACAATTACAGTTTGTGGGACCAAGATCACCAGTACTTACCATGAGCCAAATTGCCCCTGTGGACTAGAGTGTATCTCCTGTGGTACCCCACCATGACAAGGAGAAGCTCCTATCCACATGAGCGCCGTGATGCATTCCATAAGGTCAGTCACAAATGGGATTTTCAGCTCTTTTTATGGGGACCAGACAGATCAAACAGTAGCAATAGGGAGGGCATATTGAGCAGCCTAAAGAGCTGGTATTTTGGCCCCCAAAAGCAGGATGGCAGACCTACAGGTGCCTCTGCAGCCTCATGTCTCGGCTGCAGTGCTGACATCCTAATCTGAGGACACCCTGCAGGTGTAAGTCTGCCAGTCTTGGTTGAAGGACACAGTAGTGAGGAGGTGCAGTTCCATGACAGCATATAAGTGCATCTCAGTGTTAATCCAAAAGTAAATGACACATTTTGATCCATTTAAAATGGAAAAACCTCAGAACATTTTGTCCCACACAAAATTCCAGCTCCTCAAATGTGGATATATTTTTTCCCTCTTTTGGGGCTGAAAGATAGATGTCAACATTCACAGTACCAGTTCTGTCTGTCTGTTCTCTAGGTTACTTTTGAGGCACTTCTGCCAAAAAATGAGTCATCCAGACTACTTTGCTGACATCATGGTTCAATCAGTAGCCAGGCTACATCTGCCCAGCCATAGACGAGACAAGGAATGGAGCCACTGGAATCACAAATAAAATCTGAAGCACTAAATAACTCCCTCCTACCACTGTCCAACACTGGAAGCTCAGCTGTCGGAGCTGGTGTTACCAAATTTGTCCCTCCATGGCGACATGGTTGTGCTACAGGAGTGGGATGGGAGCATGTTGGTATAGGACGACAGAGACAGGGTAAAGGGTCCCTAAAAGAGTGATTCAGATGCCAGTGCTTTAAAGTGAGACCATGTTTATGAAATCTGATGTAAAGCAAAAAATTGATTCAGACATGAGTGGATAATAGTATTTCTAGCATGGGGAGGTTGTTGAATCTAGTAAACAAAGGCAATGTAAAATCAAGACCAAAAAAATCAAATAAGAAATGCCGTGTCTATTTAAAGCCCTGCAAGTAATTAACCTGCTCAAGAAAACTGCCGTACTATGTGGTAAATTCTCCATCACTTGGGTCTTACAATCAAGGATAAATCACTTTTTTTTTTTTTTTTGAAGATATGCCTTGGTTCAGCCACAAGTTGAAGTTAAGGCAGGATTTACTTGGTGACATTATTTGGCATGTATGATGTGGGAGGCCAGACCAGACCAGACGACTATTAAAGTCCTTTCTGTCTTTATAATATATGAAATCAGTATCCTGAGAACAGAGCTCTTGACCTTAACCACATTGCTCTTGGGTGAAATAACTTCTCAAGGTGTGGACAGACCCTGCAAAAGCAGTGAGCATCTTGGTCTACAGGGCTCAGATTAAGTGAGGGCATCTACCCATAAGAAATGGATGTTACATTAGCTAATCACAGCACCTTTACTGGTCTTGAGGGGTAAGGCATTTCTGCAGGTTAAAATGCATGTTCGCACACTAACATGTTGTTTATGGCTGCTGGTACTTCTGCATTAACGCAGAGCTGTGTTTTTCCACCTGTAGAACTAGTTAGAGAACTTCTATTACCAGGTTCTTGCTGGACATCTTAGCTTCACAAATAAAGGCTGACATCTGTCTTGTGGGACAAATTGCTTGGGAAATGGAGACACTCTTAGGCAGGGGTGGAAAGAGTACTAGATTTTGAACCACTGACCAAGGTAGACCCTTCCTACTAAAACTACATCATGAAACTGCAGAGAAGTAATCATTATCAGATGTTCATTCTTCTGTTTCCTTTCAAGTCCCCATGTGCTCATCTGAACTTCATAGCAATCTTCTTGAGAGACTTCTTCTGTAAGAATCTCTTATTCTCTCAACTTCAATTTGAGTCTTTCCAGTATGTGCTCCCACCCTCCTTGATCCTGACTAGTCATCTCCAACCCCACTCTGAGCTGCATCAAAAGCAGGGTGGCTGGCAGGTCAAGGGGAGGTGACTCTGCCCCTCTACTCTGCTCTTGTGAGACCCCACCTGGAGTGCTGCATCCAGCTCTGGGGTCTCCAGCACAGGAAGGACAACAACCTCTTGGAGTGAGTCCAGAGGAGGGCCATCAAGATGATTAGAGGGATGGAGCACCTCTCCTATAAGGAAAGGCTGAGAGAATTGGGTTTGTTCAGCCTGGAAAAGAGAAAACTTTGGGGTGACTTAACTGTGGCCTTCCAGTGCCTGAAGGGAGTCTCCAAGAAAGACAAAGAGGGACTTTTGAGCAAACAGGGATGGGACAAGGGGGAATGGATACAAAGTAAAAGAGAGTAGATTTAGAGTAGATGTCAGGAATAAATTCCTTACTGTGAGGATCATGAAACAATGGAACAGGTTGCCCAGAGAAGCTGTGAATGCTGCATCCCTAGAAATGTTCAAGACCAGGCTGGATGGAGCTCTGAGCAACCAGGTCTAATACAAGATGTCCCTGTCCATGGCAGCAGGTTTGGAACTAGATGATCTTAATGGTCCCTTCCAATCCAAACCATTCTATGATCTATGATTCTATGATTTTATAACATGCTTGCTGCCAGCCTCATCCCTGCCTCAGGGCACATAGTGGGCAGGAGGGAGAGCACTACTTCTACAGGAGCACCAGGAAGACAGAAGAGCTTGTTCTGAACATGGGTCACAAACTGCCTCTGTGGTCAGGGAGTTGCCTTGAACTTAATAGTAGTTGGAGCTCAGTTCTCAACACAGACCCCATTTGAAGGTACATCAATCTTGGTCCTAGAACTTCAACAGTATCTGCTGCTATCCTAGGAGCGAAGTGTTTTATTTCTCTTGACATTCACCCAAATTTTAGAAAGGCTAAAAGGTTAAATAATCCTAAAGCAGAGGGAGTTTAGGTCTGGGGTTAAATGAATAGTTGGAGATTGACGCAAAATTACTTTACTGATCCAACACATTTCTTTTGAATTCTCTCAATGTCTTCATTATTTCCACAGTTGTCTCCAGCACCGTGTGGTCAACTTCTAACTACATCTAGTGTCTCAACAGGAACTCCTTGCAGTTCACAGGAGGGTCAGCTAAAGGGAGGAAGTTGGCAGTGATTCGGTCAACAAAGGCTCGGGTTTATTAACTGCTACAGGTGGTCAAAAGGATAGCAGACAGCAAAGCAGAGAGTACTTTATCTTGTAAGTAACCAAGACATTTTCACTTGATTTGCATATAGATTGCACTGTCAAGACAGGAGCACAGCCTGAAGTGTACTGTGATTATCAGTCATGTACAGGGACCAGAAAGAAAGCAAAGGTAAGAAGGTACAGAGAAATAAAATGAAGGGGACAAAGAATTATATGCTGTCCTGTTTCTGACCGCTGTCAATGTGACATCTCTTTTTTGCTTTGAGCCAACCATATCAAAAACATGGAAACTCTCATTGAGAGCATCCTTTTGAAACCTGTGAAGTCTGCTTTCTGGCAATAATGCTGTCCAACTGGATCAGGGCTGTTTCTTTCTGAACATATTCAGCTGACTCAGTAAAGCACAGGGCTTTAACAATCCCTCCTACAGGGAGATCTGCAGCTACACAGCCTATCTATGGCTGCAGGGAAATACTGGGGGAAAGTATCTGAGAACCATGTGCACAATCCAAACGATTCAGCACTGACCTTCTAGTGTAGTGTTTATTAGCTCTTAACTATTAGCATTTGCTCAGTGTGCTTCATTGGGTGAGACTGACATAATCCAACAGCATGGTGTGGCATCTGGATGATGTTATCACACATACTCTTGCATGTGCAATCACATTCATCCACATATGCATGTGCGCACATACAAGGAGATATACGAGCACAGCACAAAATGGGCAACAGCAGGCTTTTCTTTTCGTAACATTGTAGGTGACAAACTAGACAGGATGAAGGGAATCAAAGCCTTTCCTCTCCTGTTGGAAAGGGCTACTCACTTCCAGCACTAGTAACAGGCTTTGAAAATCCACAGAAAGATACAGGAGTACACAATAAACATAGAAGGAAACGATTTTGTGGAGTTGGATGGTAGCAACAATATTGTGTACTTCCTGGATGGGCTTCACATGCAGCAATCTCTGCTCACTGAGATGGAAGAAACCCATTTATGCTCATCTTTATTGAATAGTGAACAGACTAGTGATTACTGCAGGGCATGACTGCATATCTCTAGATACAGCTCTTTATCCTTTAGAATAGGACAGCATAAAGTGAGATGATAATCTGCTATATTGCCTCTCTTTTCACTTCCCTTGCCTTGGGAAATCAAGGTCACATGGGAATATTGCAACCAGAGCTAGAAAGGACACCTACACTAAATGTTGCTCTGCTCTTCCTAAAACATCTTCCTTCTCTCTCTTCTAATGAACTGTGCTTAACCTGGGTCACTGTTGGAGTGGTTGGAACAGATTTCTACATCACTGGGGGTGCTGCTCAGGTTCATTTGTTCTTTTCTTGAAATGTTCCAAGAAATTGATTAAGCATAAAAATGCAGTTTCATCCTTCGTATAAATTTATGACAGGACTTTCACCAAGAAGTTGGTACTTCAAAGTTTAGGATCAGCAGTAGTGAGAACTCATGTGGAGGGGTAGATACAGGCCTGGGTGACAGCATTGTGGGAGAGGGGTAGATACAGGCCTGGGTTACAGCATTGTGGGAGAGGTTGAGAGAGGATACTAGAAATAGAAGTGGAGGCTGGGACTGAAGGAAGCAGCTGGTGACTGAAAACTGAGATGAGGACATAGAGATGAAGGGTAGAAGTTAGGGGAAGATGGAAACAGGACAACGGCAGGCTGGAGGGCTACAAACAACCTGAAAGAGGAAAAGAAAATAAGTGACTGCAATCATTTGCTCCAGTGCTTGCATACCGGGAAAGTGGTCTTTGCTGCGGAGACACAGGCAGTGCTGCACAGTGCATGTGACGTGCTGCACGCAGAGTCCTGGCTCCTGACAGCCTCGGGGCTGTTTCTGTGTGGGGCTGGATGGACACCTCTGCACCATCATCCTCGAGGTGGGCAGCACAGCCCAGGGCAGGAGTAGGTGACAGTGGCACCTCAGGGCGAGGCAGGGGGACCCTGAGCACTCTGAGAAGGGTCACACTGCCAACCTTCTCAAGCGAGATCCAGCCAGGATTTTCTGGGTCATTTCTGCCAGCAAACTGGTGGCAATGTCCTAGGCCTGTTTGCCTCCTTGTGCCCCAGCCCATATATAAAAGTGACCCCTTCCTAGTACAGCTGGTTGTGCTGCTCCCTCAAGAGGCAGGAGGCAGGGAGGACTCTGGAGATGTAAACCTCACTGAGGAGAAACCACCACCAGCAACTCTAGTGTGTCTTAATACAGCCAAATCATTTTCATTGATGTGAAAATCCTGAAAAATCTAAATGTTTCATTCAAATCCTTTGAAAAGGAGGAATTTTGATTTTTCCGTGTGGATTTACATCTCATTTCAGTTGAATCAAAATTATTAATATGTCACATGAAAAGCAAAGCAACCTGTGATTCTTTTACATTTCTGAGACATGTGAGCAAAGTAACCAGGTCTCCTGATGGTCCCTGTGGGAGTAATTTTTGCTTTTTATGAAGAAATACCTGGGTTTTCATTTTGCACTTTTAAAAATTAAGAAATACTCCAAAACTACATTAAAAGATCATTAGGGTCATAAAATCAAATATTTAAAAATTAGGAGGGGCCAAAGTTAAGATAGCCATGAAGTTTAGGTTCAGTCCTCTTGCACATGTACAGTATAATGATTAATTATCAACACAAAGATTTACCTCCAGGATACCCACCTCATGCTATATGCAGATGAATGGTGCTTTGGTGATGAAAGAAACTTGAATAAAGAAAAAAGCTGTTGTTTACCGGACCTTGCAGAACTGCTGAAGAAAACAGAGCCTTCAAAATAAATATGACACTTGGTGAAAAAAGAGAAAGGATGAGAGAGAGAAAGAGAGTCATGGCTTAGACAACTGAAAGCCATCCAGAGAGAGCTGGAATCCGGCCTTGTTTCTGCCTCAGAGCTCCGCAGCAATGCCTGTGTCAAATCACTCCAACTGGGTGTTTTTTGGAAGTGGTCAGTAAATGTACATTCCTCCCTCCCCTGTGTGCCAAAGATGAGAGAACAAACCTGCTCTGCAGAGCTGAGCTCTGAGTCAGTGGGAGCTGTTCTCTGAAGATGGGGGTGTGTCGTGAAAGGAGTAATGTATTTAGTTATTTATTTATTAAACATCAGGCTCCTAAACTTGGCGCTTACAGGTTCACAAAGCATGTTGTGTAAAAAGCCTACTCATGGACGAACGGCTTTGCCTTTGGACACAGGGCTGAGGGGTGGTTGGTAACCCAGGGCTGGCGACCACACACGGAACGATGAGGATTAGAATAAAAGACACTGAGAAACTTGCCAGTAACTGAACACCATGCTCTGAGTGGGGGGCATCTTTGGAAAGAAGATGATGTGATCTCATAATAAAAGACTGCAGCACCTTAATTGAGGAACTTTCTAACTTTTGGTGCTGGACTCTGCAATTTTAATATTTTCATAATCCATTTTGCTTATGGTGGTAGATCAATGTAACTCATTTCTAAAGCACGTTAAGAATGTCCACATGTGCAGCTGAATCAGTGACAAATCATATGCCTTTATGTAGAGAGATACCTCTGGATTAAATTCCTTATGGCTATGAGCTTTGGTGAACTGCAAAATAGTCACATAAGAGTTTACAATAGTTTTGATTCATTATTGTTTTACACCAGTTTATTCTAAGCTGGTGCAAACTTCTCACAAACGTGTCTCTGAGGACACTTTGTGGAAGATTTCCAAAGGCACAAATAGCAGTTCAAGCATTTAACTCTGTGTGAACCAGCAACACACAAGGTCCATAAATAGGCTGACCTTTCCTCAATTCCTCTGCCCGCAGCAGACCCATCTGTAATTGCTCAGCTGTTCTCAGACTATTTCAGATTTACTTGTTTTGTGATATTATGTTCAGGAGGAAAGAATTTGGAGAGCCATTTGGTAATGCAAAATTGCCTTTACAGTAGAAAAGTTTTACTTTAGACACATTTCTCAAGCATGAAGGAATCCCTGCCATCGTGAACCTATTTCAGCTGTCTCTTCTCTAATTGCTGCTCTGTATATCTTTCTTTTCCTCTCTTTCATTTCTCTAATGTTCTCTTTGTTTTTAATTGGTGACACCAGCCCAGCCATCTGGAAAGAGAAACAGGAGGGAGAGTTTATAGAGAAACAAACTTTGGGTTCTTCTTCCTGTGCAGCATTCAGTGCTCTAGGACCTGACAACCCTTCAGTCAATACCCTTGTCTTGCAGATGGACATCTGAGACACAGAGAAGGCCAGCGCACACCAGGCTGGTGGCAGGTCACCTGGCTTCCAGATTCCCACTCCCAGTTACATGGCAGGGAGCATTGGGTTCCTCAGTTCATGTCTTTGGAATTTAATTTCCTATTCTTTCCAGAATTATTTGCTTCCCAATTTGGGCATATGTACAGTGCGTGGCCAAATGTGCACATGTGCACGTGTGCAAGCATGCATGTGCACACACACGCACAGAGTCTCTTTTTCCTTTGTCAGGGTTTAATGACACCAAAAGAGTCTCCTTACTATGTTTTGTCAATCAGCAGTGCTAGGATTACCAGATCTTGCCTTTGGTACAGTGTTTTCCACATGATGGTTCCAATTCCTATGTTCCTTATTGGCCAGGACACTGTTGTTCCTGTGTTTTCCCAACTCCCTCCGGATGGGAATTCATTGTCTACCAAGAACACTCATGAAGCCCCTTCTGCTCTTCTCTTGTCATTGCCTGAGACTGAGACTACCCAGCCAGTGCAGCCACTGCCACCTGCCAGTCCTGCTGGAGGTGACCCTTGCCCTGATGGGTTCAGGAAGAAACTGCTCCATACTCCTTTCCATTTACCTTGGGAAGGAGTGGAAGTGAACCTGCATTCCACAATTCACCATGAACTCCAGGATGAGCAGAAGCAATACACAGGGCAGAGCACTCCAGCTGAGGAAAATGAGCTATATTCACACTTCCTAATGCGAAAGCTGCCAAATCCAGGTATGACTGAGGGACTGGCACAACAGTGTCATATCTTTCAGTGGGATGAGCTCAAGGGTTTGCTCTGACTGTATACAGTCTCATGTGCCATCTCTTCAGGTACCTTTATGGTACAGTAGATTCCAAGGAGGGAGGCTCAACCCATGAAAATATTCCCAGACAATCCTCTCCAGGGAGAAAAAAGAGAATTTATAATTGATAAATTATGTGCTCTTCAAAGGCAACACTATGCTCTGCAGCTATGAAAAAGACTCAGTTCTGCTGTGGACAGTGTACTTGGTATCCAGACATAAGGATGAAATTTGCTCACGACAGGAAAATGGCTCTCTTGAGCCCACAGTACCCTTTTCGTATTACACTGTGGGGGATGATTTAGTTTCAATGCATGACAGGTCCCACAAAGGGAATGATGCTATTAACTTCAGAACCAAAATTAATATAATCATATAAATAAAATGCATAGTTTCCTGTCTACACAGCACATAAAGCTGAAAATTAGAAAAAGTCTTACTCTTCTTCTATTTTACATGTAACAGACCCTGCAACCTAGTTGCTTTCTTCTTCCATCTTCTCTATAGCCACCTCTGCACATTGAGGTCACACAGATTCAACAGCTCAGTTGAGAACATTATATAGCTAAATTTATGGTGTCCTTGCATAGAGTTGGTGCAATCAGTGAAGAATCAAGGCAAATTAAACAAATAGAAGTTACTTTTCAACCTTTTCAATTGCTTCCTGAGTTATTTATAGTAACTCGGTAAATCTTAACTTAAAATAGTAAATTTTGATTGTAGAGGTGGTCCATGTACCAGCATTTCACTTGCTCTCCTAGGCCAGAAGAGCAGTCTTTCAGTCTCTCAAGCAGCCTTGGCTGCAGATGAAGAGAGAGAGATCTTCCAGAGTCCTTATTCCTATTATAAAGTAATTTTAAATCACTGCAATCACTGAAGAAAAAGTTTAATCTCTCCAAAGTTGCCTCTTAAAATGTGCGTTCAAAACTTTTATTTCTCACACTGATTGCAAACATTCAGCAAGTAATTTTCTCTCTCACTTAATTGGTTTCTTTAGAAAAGTCTATGCCATTTACTTGCATCCTGGTTGTACAATGTATTTTAAATATTCTGATTTGTTGTTTGAATCTTTAATATATCCTGGAGCAAAGCATGGACTCGTATACTAGTGACATTCTTCCAGAAGTGAAACCTATGCACCTTGCAGCTGGACATCTAAGTCTGTTATCTGAAGGCAAAGAACTTTTTATTCTTTGAGCATCATAAAAGGACTCACTCCCCCTGCCCTCCCTCATGGCCTGGGGAGTAACATGCAAAGGAACTAATTCCCATTTGCATGGCATTGTGTGGCTCAAACATTGCACCCGGGGCCTTAGCATGGTACACCTGGATGTTCCCCTTTCAAACCACCCTCCTCTAGTCAGACTGACAACACTGAGAGAATGCAAAGGTTCTCGAGAAGCCCTCTTCAAAACAATAAGATGATGCAGATAACTGCATTTGTGATCCTCTGAAAATTGGCCAAATTGAAATCCATTAACCTTTTAAGGGGACAAGGAGAATTACAAAGACCTAAAGGCATCACATTACACTGAAAAATCTTCCTCAAAGCACAGACTCAGGGAGATCTCAGGGACCTATTTTTTCTGTTCAGAAGACACTGCCTAAAACAGATTAGGAAAGTAGTACATCCAGACAAATATATGTCCAAGGTTTCAGTCTCTTTGAGGATACTGATATTCACCTTTTGATGTGTTTTGATGTGTTTTCTTTAAATTTGCTGAAATTAGTGCACAAATAGAGATACTGCTTTACTTTGCAAATGCCATCTTGAGTGCCCAGCAGCTCCCTGGCTGCTGTGGAATAGTTTTTTCCATGCAGATGTTTTTTGGTTTTGGGTTTTTTAATAACGGAGTTACTGAATTTATCGTGGAATGAGCAGATAATCTGTACGCTGTGACTAATTAAAGCCAAAAGGACCTTGCACAAAGCTGGTTTTGCTTTTGTCTGGCATATATGCCAGTCTTACTGCCCTGTGTGCAGCCCTTGATGCCATTATCAGAAAATACATTTGGAATAGCACAGGGGAGGATTTTCCTTCCTGGGCCAGTAAATAGTCAAGGGTCACTGCTGAAGATGTAGAATAAGTGATTTTGGTGTCATTGACAAATTTCTGCTTATCAGCAGCTCAAATGTCTATCATAAAGTGTACCAAGCCAGGAATAGAACCCTTTTAACCCACCCTACGTCACCATCACCCCGTGCTACTTTACCAGTCTGTAAGGAGAACAAGTATTCATTTTGGCAACTGTTCATTATGTCTGTCCATATCCATGTGAAGAGTGGGACAAAGAGCCTAAGAGACTCATCAGTGGACTCCTGCACAAAGTAAATCTCAGTGAAATTGTAAACTCCTTTAGTTTTTTTTACTTTCTTTCTTTCTTTTTTTTCACAGTGCATCTTCCGTGCAACTTCCACTGGCAAGTACTTAAATCTAAAATGCAAGCCACAGGTGGAGAAGCTCACTAGGCATTTTTTTTCAGCTCTACCTGCAGTAATCACCACCAAAATCCCCTGAAAGTGAAAAAAAGCCAAATTAGTTTTTTCCTCACCTAGACTGACTGCATTGGTTAGCAGTTACTGAGAATAGCCAGGCTGTTTTAAGCTAAGCTACTCTAAATTAGGGGCTGTTTTAAGAATCTAGCTTGGCTTATTTTCCGTTATATTAACACTTCAACATACTCCATATGCTTACAAGATGGGTGTGAGAGAAGAAGAGAAACACAGCTGGCCCAGAGTGGGAAGAATGTAAGTTTAAACAGCCTCACCCCTTCCCAAATGTCTTTTTAGCGGCACTTTGTGACTTTCTGGATATTTTCAGTTCTCGCTTTCTTTTACTAAAGCTCATCATACCCAATTTAATTTTTATAATAAAAAAATGAACAGTGAATTGTTGCCAGCCCCCTTTGGTACTGCAGAAAATTCGCTGGTATTTAAAATTAAAGGGAAGAGAAATAAAGGTCCTGTAAGAAGGCCTAAGAAGGGAAACCGTACCCATTATATTTAAGTGCAAAGGTGCTAAAAGTTGAAAAGATGTTTTCCTCTATCTCCCCCTTTAATAGTTCCTCTTGATCCTCTTTCTTACAACTTTTTAGTCAAAGACAAACGTTTTGTTACTTAAAACCTTGAACTTTTTCCTTTGTGAAGCTTATAAACAGCCAGATTTAGGGATATACTCCAGAACTGATTGCAATAGTTCGCACAATTTCTTGCCATGTGATCTTCAATTACATACCTCAGAAAGCATATCCTTCCATGGCTCATTGCTAATTTCTTCCTTGACCTGAGACAAGCCAGCTTGCAGTTTCTCATCATGCTTTAATCTACCCTCGCCATGAACCACAGAGACACAATGGATGCCACTCTCAGGCAGGTATAGCCTTGGCAGCTTGTGGCCAGACTACAGACATCATTTGTTGCCACACAACTTAGGTTGTTCCCAGTGGTGTCCCAGGAACCAGAAGAGAAGGGAATGTGGTGACCCTCCAAGCTCCACCTATTGAAATAAATCCCAAGCATGCACCTAAACAAGAGTGGCTCACAGCAGATTTTATAGAGATTTAGAGTATGATGTGTGCTCTCTGGGATCCCATCAGCTCAGCTTTCACTGGATATGCGCAAGGGCTCTTGTCCTTGGCTCCTTTTTGGCTAGGAGTAGAAACCTAAGATGCAGCACCTCCCAAAGGCCACAGTTAATAGCTCAGTAAATTTTGCACTTCTGCTAGTCTCCATCTTCTTTTCACAATATCACTGACAATCATGATGTTTAAATAGTCATATTTAGTGTAGGGGATTTTTTACTGGACTGAAGGAGGAAATTTACCTTTCCAAAAGTGCTGGCTGCTAACTCCTATGGGTATCTCCTACTCAGACATGGTCAAGTCTGACTTCTGAGTTTTAATTTACAATTGTGGAAATGGAAGAGGCTTTCTTTCCTTTCACAAGCTGAGATTGTGTGGAGCAGAACAAGACAGACAGAGGTGCACTGAACCGTGCTTCTTGCAAAACATTATAACACCCTTCCCTCACCATACTTCTGTCTCCACTGGCTGGCTCTTTCCATGTTGCAGGTTACAATCACATGGTAGGTAGTCAGTCCTCTTGTTTCCAGTTCTGCCTCCTCTCTTTTACATATGCAGGTTAGATGTTAGTTCAGGCTTCCTTCAAGGTTTGTTCAACCAAGAAGACTGTAAAAAAAGTATGAAACATTTTTTGCATACTCAGAATGGAACAAACCTTCATCAGAGAGAAATTTCCCAAGGCTCACTTGCAGTTTAAAACAAAGATCATCTCTTTATCTGGGCTTGGGTCCAACCTAGAGGCATTCTCTTTTTGAAGGTGCAATGAATACAAAGTGTCTGGCATGATCCTGAAAGCTGGTGCTTTCTATCAAGGTTGGATTTCAGGAAATAACTAAGGAGTCCACTTCTTGCCCTCAGTAAATCCCTATGCTTGTTACAGGACTTCATGTTTGGGTGAGGGCGACAAAGGATTATGGACGACTTAAAACACTGAAGTCAGAAGTGCCTCAGGCACCAATTTCCCCTTCCAACTAATCCATCATTCCTGCTGTGATTTCAGGAAAGTGATATAGTAACCTGTCTTCTTAGAAGAAAGGATGGCCCACTGCTGTCTTTTATATTCTGTTGAATTATAACACTTTCCTTTTTCATCTGGCCTTTCATCAAAGACTTAAGTGTTTTTCTTTCTGTGTATGCAACTGTGCCAGTTCCTCAATCATTACCTACACAGGGATGGCCACACTGATCCCATCTGCAATCCTTCCTCTACGCTTCCATAGGACTTTCTGGGGAGTGAAGTTTTTCTAATTTGGAAGAGATAGTCAATTCCTATCCAGAATCTTATCGACCAATGCATCTGATCTCCCCACAGAAGGGAATTTCATGGCAAACATGCTGCCTTCACCCTCATTTCTAGTCAGTCACAACAGCAGACATGACACTTGTTTCCAGCTGTGTACTAAGGTACTACTTTGAGTAGCATCGGTAAAAGAGCCTGGGTTTGGTTTGGAAGTGTCTCTCTGTTCTTCTCAATTTCAGTCTCTTAAGAGTAGATATCTGGCATGGGTTTCATTTCACCTAGCTCAAACAATACAGTTCTCTCCACATGGGCGAGTGACCATCAACTCTCTTTTAAAGTCTATTCCATAGGTATCTCTCAGGTGCTGTTCCTGACCTATCTTGGGCGAGATAGATTTTTTTTCTTCCTTGGACTACAAAGGGAGTCCAAACAACTATCACAGTAGAAGAAATCTGTATTCTCCACTTCTCAGCTTAGGGGATTACAGGTCCTAAACCTGCACCTTGAAATTTAAGTCATGATTTTCACTGACCAAAGCAAAAATAAGATTTGTGAACTTCCCAACAGGTTGGAGGCTGCCATGGAGGCTAGTGGAGTATCTTCAACCCTGGAACTTTCTGGAAGCAAGTATTTGCACCACACATGCAGAAAACATAGTGATTAAAAACCATTTTAAGAATTTTGCAGGAGCAGGCACAGGCCCTGGTCTTTTGAGTCAGCATTTTCACATACTGGATAATCCCTTCTTCTAATACTTGCACTCAGTATTTGATTGAGCACAAAGACATTTTCTTCTCCTGGACCATCTTTCCCTTTGCAACTGTTGATACATAACACTGCAATAAGACCTCTTCTGTTCACTTCTCACTGTCTCATTTCCAAATAATTATATCACACATTGAACCCTTTCATGTGCTACCGTTTATTTGCATTCCTTACGTTCTGTTGTAGAATAGATATGTGCATTTTGCACCATTTTGGGTAGTTCATTTGCTTCTCTTCACTGAAAACCCTTGAAAGTTTTTCTTTTTCAACAGCTTTGCTGATAACTTTGTGAGTTTATAAATTGAACTCCCATACTCTGAGTAAAGACTCACATATCATGTCTAGAGCTGCATGTCTATGGCATATTCCTTAATGCTTTCCTGCACCTGTTAGATTCTCATGAGAAAAATGATTTTTTCATAAGATGCATTCTTCTGGTGGATACAATAGGTTTCAGTTTGTGTAATGATCCTATCAATTTCTGTGCAGCTGTGAGTAAGATCAAGATGTAACTGAAGATACAGAGGACATTTGCATCATCAACAGTAAAAATAAGAATTATTTTTCAATTAAGCCCATTTTCAAGGAGAAATTTCTTGGCACTGTTCAGCACTTCTGTTGTTCTTCCAAATATATAAAGGGGAAAAATTCCTATGGAAAATGGTTCAAGGATTCCACAAAACTTAAAGTTCTATTCAGGATATAGTTTCATGCTGTCTGGCCTCATAAGCTGTGCTGTCTATGTTGTCTTCATCCAATACTGGGCAGGTACATTGTACAGGAAAACAAAAGTCCCCTGTACCTGCACTTTAAATTACTTTCTTTTTTTAGATGGCTTTAAGGAACAAAAGCGAGACCCTGCTGTTAAAATGTGTAATCCAGATCTCTGGCCAAGAGCACTGGCATTTCTGTGCTCTAACAAGTGAATGTGCAGCCACCAGGCTGATGGAAGGCTACAGAGGTTCTCTTCAAAGGCTGCTGAGTGCCCAAGCAGATGCAAAGGGAGAAGAGGAGGGAGCAGCATGCTTGTTTTTTGCATCCCAGCATACTTTCTGCATCACCACTTGCTCCTAAAGCAGCAAGCTCAGCTGCATGGGGTAGGTTTGGAGCCAGAGCCTCACAGAATGCAGATTTCTTTTCATCCACAATGCGTGCAGGAATATCTGCCAATATCCTGATGCTCTGCAAACGAGACTTGATTCTGGCTGACAGGCATCCCTCTCCTGCCTCTCCCATGAGAATGTCTCACAGAATGCCTGCCCATTCAGCTCATGCAGCAACAGCACGGGAGCATTTTGCCATATGTTTTGCTTTGCCAGCTGAGCAGTTTTGACTGTTTCTGGGAACAGGTGCCTTTCGCCAGCCCTATCTGCTGCCTTGGCAGGATGATGAGCAGGCAGGTACAGGGCTGCTAAGACCTGTTCTTCTCCCCTTGAGGACCAGAAGCATGTGCACTCCTGACACCCTCCAGGCATGAACCACATGGCCCAGCCCACATATTTCATCTGTGGTGGTCCTGATCTCATCTTCCTGAAGAAATACAGCTATTCTCAAAAGAGGGGGGACTCCTCCAGTGGAACTGGTCCAATATTAATCAATCAGTAGATGGAGATTTTCAAAATAGTTATATAGATATGCTCACCACACTATTTTTTTCCCCAGTCAGGGATGTGAATTCTCTCCTCTTTTCTCCTTTCTGTCATCTTCTGTTTACTGTCCCCTGTCCTCGGTCCCTTAAATTTATGCAATGACCATTTAAAATTGTGCCAGAGGGCCGTGAAATGAATTTCCTCATGTAGCAGATTTCAAGATCTTTAGCAATGACATCAGAGGCCATCTGGAAAGGCCAGCAGCAGCCACATATCATCCCAGAACACACACATATCCAACACCTCCTTCCTATGTGGAAAAACGCAATCAAGTCCTCCTGGCTCAATGGAGTTGTAAATGTCCTTTAAATCTGTCACTTTAATGTCCTGCTTGGAAGATGCAGAATGAGGAGGTAGAGTTTTTTCCTTATGGCTCTTTATATTATAAACCAGAGGAATTCAAAGTACTCTGTGGATTTGTTACAGGAGTTCTTTGAAAATATTGTTTTCTGGCAGAAGCAGCAATAAAGTCTTAAACTCTGTTTCCTTCTGACATTCAGGAGAGTCAGAAGTCAACCTGGCTGCAAGCAGCTGAGACAAGATAAATCTTTCATGGCAGTAAACTACCAAAGTCAAGTATGCTCTGTAGGGAAGACTTTATTCTTTCAAAGCACGTTTAGGAAAGGTGTAAAAGATTTTCCATCACAGGGCAAAACTTCATGCTGGAAGGACAAGACTACAGTGCCTGCTGACTGTGGAATATTAGCAAATCTGTAAAAAAAATTAATGCAAAATCTGTAGCGCAGTTCGTGATCCTCACAATCACATAATACCTCTCCAAGACTGTGTCAGCAAAACTAGGGGTAGTCAAACACAGTATTGCTACACCCAGGACACCAATATTTTAAGCACCTTTCCTGACCATTGGAACTACAATGGCTTATTTTCCTGAGCTGAATAGAAAACTGCATGCAATGAGAACAGCACAGTGGTACAAACAGCAAATGTAACACACAGAACAACCACCAAGAACAACATGGAAATCATCAAAAAAGAAAAGGTGTTGTAATGGAAAAAACAGGGGTTTTGAAGTTGAGAACTTCGTACAAGTGAGTTCTTTCAGTTCAATTATTGCTTCCATACATAAGGAAGTTACACTACATTCCTTCATTCCTTCTTGTGTTTTCTGCATTTTAATCCTTTTTTCCAATTGAAATTTGTTTTTCAGTCCCGGTCTTTCCTTCTATTTTCCTTTAATTTCTTTTCACTTTACAGTTCATTTTAGCATAGTAGCATGCTTGACTGGTGTACCTGGCAGGCATGAAACATTCCAGTACTGTATTTATGAAAGCAATGGATGAACTAGTTTTCCTGCTCATTAGTTTGGTTTTTCCTTTCAGTTCTTGAGGTTGCACTAAAAGACATAATGAGCTTTTGAAATTTGATTTTTGAGATTTTGTCTTTTGTAAAATTTTTGGCCTTGTAATTTCTCTCCCCTGCGTTTCTTGGTTTGATCTGTAGTCTGCATGATGGTCTTCTTTTCCAAGTCTGCAGTGACCATCATATGATTTTTCTTGCTCTTCTTTCTTGCTCAGATTTTGTTTTCTTACTCATTCTGCATTTGAGAGTCATCCTTGCACTTACAAGCTTGACAGAAGATTCGGACCTCAACACAATGTCCATGCTTGAAAGGCATGCTATAGCAAGTGCTCAGAAGGTCTGAACCCAAACATACATGCAGTGTTTTCTGTATATGAGTAAGTCTTTGGTTTGCTTCTGATTGCTGTACTCATTTTTTCTTTAAATACTTGTGCATCTCAGCCACTGCAACCTCCCTTCTGCATGCATTAGTATTGTATTACTCTGTTTGTTCCTCAATTATTCCAATTTTCTCTCTCTTTCTTTTTTTTTTTTCTTTTTTTTTCTTGTGGTAAGTCACTGTTTCGCTTTTGTGTGGGCAGAAAAAGAGGTTTTATGCTGACAGTGTTGATTAATCAGTGTGGCCACATGTTGGGATATTTTTAGAGGGGGAAAAAACCCAAGTTCTGAAACATTTTATATGCAGAAAATGAACAAATGAAGGCATTGTAACTAGAATTAATACTTAGGTGACCATTCTTAAAAACAAATAGTTATTCAGCGTAAAGGACAGATGAAACTAAAATAATTTTGAAAATTTCCTCAGCACTTATAAATCTTCTTTGGTTCTGGCTGTTTTAAAATGGTTCTGGTAATGCAGACTGGAAAGTGAAGGAATGTATACAGACCATGTAATTCTCTGTGAAAAGAAAGAACAGTGAGACTGCTATTTCCATTGACTGATTTCTTAAGAAACCTCCTGTAGAAGAAACTGGAAATGAGTTTTCAGGATTCAGTCAACTTAAAAGTTATAAGCAAACACTCTGAAGATCCCAGAAAGCAAAGCCTTTTTAGGTAAGTAACAGATCCATGAATGATAGACAGAAAGGTCAAGTGAGATTTTTAAATTAAAAATTTGGATTCTTCTGAACTGAGAGCTCTGACTACAGTCTGTAAATTGACCATTAGCTAAAAGCATTTATTTTGCCAAGAAACTTGGGTTTATGTAGCCCTTAGTGTCCAAAAAATTTACCAAAGCCACCTAACAGAGACAAGGGTTGGAGTGAGCTCCCCTAGGTCTTACACTTCTGATTGCACCATCTGCTTGTTTTCCAGACGTTCTGTTCACAGCCAGCCAGCCCGTATGGGAAGTCCTTGCCACCTGCTCACCACTCTCCCCAGTGCTGTGCCACTGGGCTGCTCTCCCCAGCTAGTGGTCCAGAGGGGGCCGATGATCTCGGCGCCTGGGCTTCTGTCTGCCACTTCCTCCCTTCAGGGACACAACGCTTCAGGTTTGGCTGTTCCAGGCAGGTTACCAAAACTGTGGATCACTTTGGTTTGCATGTGCTGCTGGGACTTCTGGCGCTGTTAAATAGGTTTGGAAGATTACAACTACTCCATATGGGCTTTTTGCACATGGAAGTTGTATGGCCCTTTTCTTGTAATACCTCTCACTCTGGTAATCTGAAAGCCACAGTTAAGGGCTGTGTTTCAGCATCAAGTGCAGAGCATCGAGAGGACAGCAGCATACTTTCAGTCTTGCATATGACATCCAAGAAGGGATTAGGAGACTCCCAGCAGAGCAGATGTGCTGGCACGCTTTTTCTACCTGTTCTATTTCATTAATCAGGACTCAGAGAAACCTCTTCCTCCCCAGATGTAGGACATTCACATGGATTCTAATTAAGTAAGAACTGGGCAGGGCAGCTTTTGTTATGTGCCTATTTCGAATCATCATTTCACTATTCTGCAACTTTAGAGCTTTAGATTAATCCCATCATCTGTACCACTGAAGCTAACTGAGTTTTGCCTGAGTGACTGTCCACCGCCTACGTTGCTTCACAGATGCAGTGGTGTTGTCACACTGATCAGCAATGACTACTGGGATGCTGTGAAAATGCCCAAAGGAGTGGTTTTTAACAATTTTTTCCTGAAGAAAGAGGCCTCTCACCTTTCCTATAAGACACAGAATGCAATTACCCTGTAAACATAAAATTTCGTTCCAGTTCATTCAAGACAGATGGTATTTGATTGTAATTGTGTGGTTACGTGGCCTGCTTGACTGAACTTCACATGCAAAAGTCACATGCACAGCAAATGTTATTTTAAGTACCAAAATTGTCTTCTGTACAACAAGGTAGATGAATGAAGGGGAAACTGGGTACTGGAAGAGCCCCAGGGTCATCCTAGTATTTCCCAGTGGGATTAGAGAGGAGCAATAATGAACTGCGCATGTCTGGGCTTTAGAGTCATGAGACAACTCTGACTGATAGAGGCTGAGGGCAAATAAAAGTGTCCCTTGACATTTTCAGGTGTGCCTCAGCCTTTGCAGCTTTCATTCCGTTTTCAAGAGGTCTTCCAGCCTGGCTTTCCAGTGCTTTGAGGTGTCTGTGGGCACAGAAAGGCGTTTCTTGAGAACTGCAGCAACTGTGTCTCACATTAAGCACTTAAATTTCCCCGAACACAGAAGGCACAAGGAACCTAACATTTTTAAATGTTGATAGATACCTGTTTGCACCTAAAATCCTGATCCAAGTGTCACTGAAAATCAACAGGACTCCCAGTTCTCCCATATGCCCAGTCACTTATGTGCCAAAACCCCACTGATGTACATACTGCCAGATTTACTTTTACAAGTGGAACCTAATTAATTTTGGAGTACATGCTGCGTGATTTCCCCAGTGCTAGTGGAAGCATAACCCCCAGGAGGAGGACAAGTGAGTTGAGGAAAGCATGAACTATAATGTGCGAAGACGAATTCTATGCATGTTTTTATCATGGAAAACAATGGGAAAATTCTTCTTGCAAAGGTCCTTCTATGGGAAATGAGCGTAACAACAAGAAGTGTAATCTGCAGGGCAAAAGCTTCAGAGCAATCTGAAAAACTCCAGCGACTTAAATCACTGGCAGCTGATGGCTTTGTCAAAGGGTTTAGAAGAAAAGACAATACTCACAGATACTTCTAAGGCTGCCAAGTTTATGCAGAAGTATAGCAACTGCTTCTGAGGCCTAGAAATTCTCTTGCATGTTAATTTGTTCAGCTTTTGAACGTGCCAAGAAAGAGCAGGGGAATTGAAGATTACTTACTTACCTGTACACTTAAGAGAGATAAAACCTTTCTCCTTAAGAGCAGACAGAGTAACCCGTATCACGATGCATACCAAGCACTCCTCCTTTATTTACTTTCCTTAGAGCAGGAGGGTTCCAATAAGCAGGACATTTCTTTTGCAGTATTCCTCTGAGATTAGAACATATCAGCATTACCTTTTCAGCACCTTGGTTTTTACTGCAATACTTCAGTGAAAACAACCCTTATGTATGCCGGGATAAACCACAACTTTTTGAATCATAGGTAAAAGCAAGCCATAATGATTTTAACAGCAAAAAAAAATCTCTGTAATACAAACGTCTTCACAACATTGCATACCTTCAAAACATAGATCGCAGAAGACAATCCCCAATTGCGTTTTCAGCTATTTTTCTTTCCCAGATAGGAATTCCATAGATGCTACCAAGCTAGTGTCTTACCAGTCAGGCCAGCATAATTCACAACTTACTGTTTTGCAGCAAGATAACTTGTTTCACTGGATCCGTTTCTAATTTGAGAGAGCTGGACAGGTTGCACATCAGAGACTCAAAACGGAGCTGTTCTGATGCATTCCCTTGCAGAACCACAGTGGATAATCAAGTATTGAAACAGGCTGTATTTATTAAGAAGTCACACAGCTATCCTGAACCTTAGCGATGACCTGAACTTATGAAGGCTCCACACACTCTCCATGCTTTCTTTAGTGATGCTGCAGGCACCAGTTCATATGCACTGGCATTGAGTTGCCGGGCAAGCTATCAAACTTTGTACAGTGTCAAATAAGCAAGCAAAGATGCAACTTTCACAATAGTGTTTTCTGACTTGATATTAAACACTTAATTAATGATACTTAGTCACACAACCCAAACTGCAACTTCAGAGAGTGTTGTGGTGTTATAAGATCTCAACAGTTATCAATTATCCAGAATATAATTATGTGGTTTTTTTTTTTAATTATTATTATTCCAAATACTACAGTTAATCATGGAAGTAGAAAAGGGAATAAATATAGTGATGTACCACAACCTTCTCTAATGTAAAAAATATTCACTTATTAATACAAAAGTCCTATAAAGTAAGTGTGGTGAATAATGCAGGAAATCCAAAGGGAAGAGGGTATGTGGGCACTGTGGGCTAGAATGCTGTTGCAGGATGTATTATATGCCACAAAGGCAACCACCTGAAATTTGCTAAATATTTCTTGCTGAAGAGTCGAATTTATGAAAAAATATTTTGCTTCAACTCCCAGGGAGTTATTTCACCTATATACAAATGCATATGTTCATACGAAAACTTTCTTTTGTGGAGTTATTAAAAATAACGGATAAGGGAGAGATAGAGGAGGTCTTCATATTCTGAAACTACTACTTTCTGCCATTGTTCTGCCCTTCTTTTTGTCCATCATTTCTGACATCGTAGAGCAGTTTGGGTCCCTAGGCCTGAAGAAGCATAAACATTTCCATGCAAGACTTGTATTTTTCATACATGCCCTTCTGCAAACCTTTCTTCCTTTGCACTGTGCAAATGGTACCTGTAGATAGATAAAAGAACTACTGGGTACAGCCATCTGCTCCCTCCAGTCATGTACCCGTCACCAAGACGATGGTGCTGCCTCGCATAGACCTTCCTCTTCTGAGAAGGTCCCTGCAAGACCTGTTTCTTGGTCCTGGAGGTCAGAGACTTGACAGTTTTTTCTACTCCAGCACATTGTGGACACACAGAAAAGGCCTTAAGTTCAAAATTTGTGGTAACATTAGGATGCTCAAGTGAATAAAATAAGGAATTTCCGCAAAAATGAGAGCAAGTGGTTTTATTCCAGCCTTGGGGATATCTTTGAACACTCTGAACAGTAGAGCTGACCTCCATTTCCTAGTGTCTGCACACAAAAATAATCGATAGAGGGGAAAAAAAAAGACATTCTTTAAAAAAATCAACTCCTTTGCAACTTAATAGGACTCTGATCACCCATGTAAAATGAGTCATGTTTTATTGCAATCTTCCCTAACCCTGACCTCCTTCACTCAGACACACCTCATGGAAAGAGAGGTGGAAGCACCATTTCAAGGGCAAGAAGCAGGTAATAATATTAAATGGCCACGGTGGGACTGCAGCAATGGATTGAGCAGATTGGATTTGCCCAGTGCACCAAAATGCCCATTCAGCCCTCGCTTCTTCACAGGCTGCCTTCCCAGTCCCTCTGTGCTATATTTCATGGTCAAATTCAGGTGATGACATGGACAATTTAGTGTCTGAGTTCTTTCTAACCCAGGACATGGTGTTGTAATTACACGCTCCAGTGCAGGCCTGCATTCCGAGATAACAAACAACCTTGTAAAAGATGGGGGGAAAATCCTTTAATAAATTGCAGTTCCCTTCTCCACAGGCTGAGAAAACCAAACAGCAAAGGAAATTTCACTGCATTGCTGCGTACCTGGAAGGGCCACTCCAAGAGAGACCAAGTAACACCAGAAATTATCCTTCAAGACCTAATGACCCCTGAAAGCACAGTTTCTTCCTCCATCCTAAATGTTTTGCTTACAGGCGTGATAAACACACAATTTTCATAAGCAGCTCTTTCCCAGATACTTTACCTCTGACAACACTACTTCAGCCTCTGGTCTTGCTCGAAACACTCCTCAATGAGCATCAGAGGCTCATTCCATAAAGCAGTTTTCATGCAAGCAAATTATATCCCAGCGCCGGTTCAATAAATCTACACCCAAATCACCTGCATTTCCATGCTTTGGCCTCAAGACAGTGGTAAAACACTGTGGATTAGGACTGCAAAGTACTATGGGATGCAAACCACAGGAAAAAATACCCATGTATAAGAAGGCAGAAGAAACAGGAGAGTAGAAGGTCACACAAAGCTTCTCTTGAGGATATAGTTAATGGAGACCTGATAGGGGCAAGACGGAGCTTGTAAGTAACAATATGATCACATAGCTGCTTGCAGAAGTTGTCTTTTTGTTTTGTCAGGATCAGTTTTAACATTAATTAAAAATGTGAGAGTTGTTGCCTCATCTGTTTGTTGAAAAACTTGGGGTTACCATAGCCTCAATCAGGATAGATCTCTTTTTGGGTCCTTCAGCTTTCAGTCCTTTGTCCAAGTATGAAGTAACAAAACACTTCCACTTCTGGACTGTGTCATCAAAGTTTATCATTCTGCCATTGCCTTTTAACAGCCCTGGGGTAATTATGTTCTTTAGTTTGAGCCTCTTCCTACTTGTATTTTGGGTTTTTTTTCCTTTTTCCTAACAGTCTATACATATGAACGCATTCACAGCAAACAACCCAAAAATCAAGCCAAGACACAGCATTCATGTATTGTTGTAGAGAAGACGCCTCTGTTTCCCTTATATTTTTCAAGCTCTGTCATGAACAGATGTTATTTTATCTTCAGGCCAACTGGAACAACAGATCTAAGAGGTATGAACCATATCATTCATCTCAGCACGGTGTTAATTCAGGGTTGATCTATACATAGGCTGGAACTAAAAATAGACCCGTCCTACAAGTCATACCTGCAGTTCGAGAGTGTAGATGAATATTTTGGAGGCTCATCCACATACTAATCTGATTTTGTTAGTAAATCACCACCAGAATGGGTTGTAGAAAAACCCCTATGTCAGCTCCAGTGTTTTCAGTCCAAATCTCACAGAGATCCATTTAACAGAAAAAGGCCACTCCGAATGTAAAAAAACAGCATTGTCACACTGAGATTCACTGGTAAGTTCAGATTTAAACCCAAGCTGCTATTTTTGTTCCAGTTTGGGTGCACATAAGCTCTCCCATGCCCTGAAGCCACATTTTAAATGTCACTAAAATTAACCTTTTCATTCCTCATCACAGTACTCTGTAGCTTATTTACCGTGCATCACTCTGTTGCCACATATAAACAGCCATAGGAGAAAAGATGCCTTGTGTTTCTCCCTGTGTTTCTCAGCGAAGAACCAAATTTACCAAAGCTTTGGGCCCCTCTGGGACCTATCAAAGTCAAGAAATTCAGAAACACTTTGCATCATATATGAACCTCTGCACAACACGGAAGAAGGAGGAAGAAGTAATTTTCCAGCCCCTGTCTCTTTCTGTCTCCTCATCTTCATGCCTTTTCCCCACAGTTTTGTCTCTGTTGATGTCCTGCAAACACATTCACACATAAGGAGGGGATCAATTCAAGTTTCCTGCTTTCAAGCAGCAGCAGCAGCAGCACTTAACTTTATCTTCCCCCTTTTATCCCCTTAACAAGGGGAAGTATGTTGCCACATGTGGAGGGCTCATCCCAGCTGGCTTTAAGCTACCTAACACAGGTGCAAGTGTCAATCGAAGTATGGCAAGAGACACTTAGCATTAGACATTCAGGCTAGATGGTTGATAGCTTACCTGTTGCCGCTACAACTGCCTTGTCTAAAGGCAGCCAAGCATGTTTGCTGAAAGCCGGACAGCCTTGATATGCTGTGCTCAGAGTAGTCACAAGGCAGTGGAGAGGCTCTCAGGTGCTGCCCCAAGGTTGTAGGGCTGCTCTGGGACTCAGAGATGGACCTCTCCAGAGCCACCTCTTCTTCCCTGCAGGCAGCCCCCAGAGAGGGATAGATAAAGAACTTGGACTTTTCTCACGCTCTTTCCATAAACATGTCTCTCTTTCTCCTCTACAGAAAGTGACGGGAGAGGAAAAATGTATTTGGGGTGCAGGGTGGAGCAAGGTAGTTGTGGGCAGAGATTGAAGGAGGGAAAAGAGCAGAGTGAGTGTTCACCAGTGGACCTGAAACATGGCAATAGAGCAGCTGGAGGAGAGGACTAAAGAAGTAGAGACCAGGGGAAGAAGGAAAGGATCAGTAGGAGTTTGGGAATGCACAGTCCACAGGAAGGTAAGGACACTGAGATGGAGAGGAAAATTAATTTCCAGGTGAAGATAGAGCAGAGAGGAAAGGAAGATTAAACAGGCAAAGAATTAAACTCATGGTGGCAAAATGCTGACCTCAGCAGCGAACAGGCACAGCACCAGTGGTCATTAATTACAATGCCTTTTTTTTGTCAAAAGCTTGTTCCTTTTGGAATATAACAGTACATGGTTTCATTATATGCAGGTTCTGAGAATAACTGTTAAAAAACTGCTCCTCATCCACATTACGGCAAACATGGCTTTAGCACTCTATGCAGGACCCGCTTTGTGTTTCATGGGCACTGGGCCTCAAAAGCAAGCTTATTGCATTAGGGGATGTTTTTTAAAAGCTAGCAGAGTAAAACTTCTAGTGATGTAAACAAAAGTATTTACAATATTTATTATGTGATTGAGCATGTTGCATAAACACACCCAAGCTCTGTGCACAGGTAATCACCGATATTTTTACATTGTGTCTCTGGAATCCAAATGCAAAAGTGTACAATAAAGCAGTAGACTGAGATTTTCAGGCATGAGGGAACAATGAAGTACTGTGTGATGAAACAAACTTGGAAGCTGTTACATCTTCTGGAGTCTGAAAGCAGATTTTTTTTTTTTTTAAGAATATTTTAGTAGTAAATGCTTTTTTGAAAGACATCATAAAAATTTGTTTCAAATGAAAGAGGGCAAAAAAAAGGATCCTTCCTTTTTGAAATTACAAACATTCCTAAGAACTGCACCTCGTGGCAGAAGTTTCCAATGACAGCAAATAATACTTTATTGGCAAGATCTCAAGTGGCAGGCTGCACTGCACATCAAAAGCTATTATCTGATGGTGATTTCACAGGAGGAACGAGCATCTCTTATGCCAAGCCACTATCTTAAGCCTATGATAACAAAACTGAAATGACTGAATATAAAACGCATGTTAAACAGCAGGGAAAAAGTCAAAGAACTAAGCTGGATGATGACCTCGCAATTCAACTAGCAGAGGATTTAGATAAATGTGACTGGTTTTCCATTCATTTCCATGAGCTCATTGATATAAGGTTGGTGCCACAGCTACACACACAGAGTACAGGAAAGAGTTCTATAGATATATCTACCAGATGCTGAAATAAAAAGTACACTAATGAAGTTGCCTAACTTCAAGGGCCAGCTGAAGGTTAAGATACTGTGTATAGACCGGGAGTGAAGTTGATATTGATGTATCAAAATTTTAAACAATTGCTACAGATGCTCATGAAATGTGATTGCTACAAAAGCCAATTTTGAAAAATCGGTTTCATACCAACTTGTGGCATTACATGTTACAGTGTTTAAAGAAGCATTCTAGATGAACAAGAATTTAAAAAAATTATGATAGTGAGAACGTTAACAAAGTTATGTCGATTCACATAGGTTGGTTCTTCACCTAGGGTGAAGAAGATAGGTAACATCTTCACCTAGGACCATCTAGGTGAAGATATTCCTAGAAGAAGAAAGCACTCAAGAAGCGAGATCACTCATTTACAACAGCAAGCAATACCTTCACTAAGTGTTTGGAGAAAATAAGTCCATTTGTGGAATTAGGGACGCAAGAATAAGAAAAAAACATTGCCAAGTGTCACCAAGTTCTATCCTCGTCTTTACTCTTCCATATCCACTTTTTGCTTTTCCACAGATCTTCTGTCCCTTGCTCATCCAGCTAAATAATCTGGGAGAAGGGAAAGCGAAAGGAGTTCCTGCCTTTCTTTCTTCTCTATGCCACAAGATTTCCTCATCTTGAATTGCAACCACAACAGTCTCTTTTTTACTGGTCTAGCCTCCCACAAATTTCTCCCCACTAAAAACAATGTCTCTGAAGATAAGTTCCAGGTCCATACTTTTGGCCACTGACCAGTGACATGCTGCCTTAAGTCTTATGAAGGGGCTCTCCCGCTCCTGCCAAATGTTCTCCAGCTCAGCTGTGGATAAGTGCCGTATAGGTTAATCCCAAATCATCAGCCTCACTCAACTCATTTTTAATCCCCCATGACTCTCACAGACACTGTAGATCTCCCACACCCAGCACCTATTTCTTGGCTGTAAGAAAAGTCAGCACCAGCCTTCTTCTAACACACCCATGCTGAGAGGGTAACGTAGCTGGCGCAATAAGGGTCTGTTTTCTCAACTTGAAGGATAGAATAAAAGTTAAATACCAGAAGCCTGTTACAAGAAGTAATTGCTATAAAGCTGTGGCCACCCAGAGACAAGAGACCCCACTCCTCTTCTTCCTTGGTACATTCCCACATTTTACCAATGTCTGCTAGTTCCTAAAATGCAAGATATCCTCTAAAGTGTACTCAGATTTTCCCTCTCTGCCTTGGTAACTTTTTTATCTAATCCTAAAATAAATGGCCTTGGCATCTTTTTCTAGATTCATCAGTGTTTATTACCCCATAGGAAGGTCTGTCAAATCAAGACTTGAAGAATTATAACCTCCTTTGTCCCAGAGGCAAAACCATTCCTTGAACAACAAAGCCAAAAAGACCCCAGTGAAATTTCTCTCAAGCAACCTTTCTTCAGTGAATGTCCTGTAGTCTCAATGAGCAGGTGGAGCAGCCCAAGAGCAATTTTACAGGGACATTGTCTTTAATTTAACGTTTCCATCTGCCATAAAGCTTTCCCTTGCCTCCCCTGTATTCCACTACTTCCACTATGTAGTGGGGTCAGGCATTTGCCCCTTCACTAATGCAAATCAAGGACACATGAAGCAGTGAGACCATCAGGAAGCAGAGTGGGGCTACCACACAAGTGGAGATCCAAGGGTGACCCCAGCCCAGGCAGGGATCTGGAGATGGAGGGCCATGCCAAGGGGCTGTTGACCACTTCTGATGAGACCCCCAACCAAGGCAAGGTGATGAATTCTGTCCAAGGTCCATCTGGGAGCTCAGTGAGGAACAGCGAGAGAAGGGGCACAGAGGCAAGCCTGGATATGAGGCTACAACAACTGAAACAACTCAGGGTCCATGGGCAGTGTCGGTGGGTGGAGTGGCCGTGCTGTTCAGGACCTATAAGGCACAAGTCTTATGAGGAGCAGCTGAGGGAACCGAGGTTGTTAACCTGGAGAAAAGGAGGCTCAGGGGGGACCTTACTGCTCTCTGCAACTACCTGAAAAGTCACTGCAGCAGGGTGGGGGTTGGCCCCTTTTCCCAAGTAACAAGCAATAGGATAAGAAGAAATGTCCTTGAGTTGCACCAGGGAGGGGTTAGATTGAGTATTAGAAAAAATTTCTTGATGGAAAGGGTTGTCAAGCATTGGAACAGGCTGCCCAGGAAAGTGGTTGAGTCACCATCCACGGAAGATTTTAAAAGAGGTGTAGAAGTAGCACTTAGGGACATGGTTTACCAGTGGTCTTGGCAGTGGTGGGTTAATGGTTGGATTTGATGGTCCTAAAGGTCTCTTTCAACCTAACTGATTCTATAATTCTATAATTATGGCATTAAGGGCTTTGATAATCTTGATAATTTAAAGTTAATAACTTTAAAAATGAAGCCTCTGGAGGAACTCCTCAAAATGAGCCCTAGTCCCCAGGCTGCAGTTTTTGTACCTCCCACACCAAGCATCAATGAATTATTGGAGAACCAGCGCGGAGCCTCAGTACGTCAGTAACAATAATAACAATGATGTATAGCCCCTTGTGTGTTGGACTGAGAGAAGCACTCACACCTTGGGACTCCTCCGTAGAGGGTTGTGGAAGCCACATACTGCCTGTGAAGGGGACGGATTACCCCATGCCAAGCCGGATTGCCACAAAGATGAACAAAGAAGCCTTCTCTATAATTTTTGTGGATTATTTTTTCTTTTTTTAAAAATTATTATCTGATATAAACTATTCCCTGCAAGCAGATCTGTCAGCTCAGTTTTCTGGGACTTTAATGTGCCTGATGCTTTGCAGGTATGTTAAACTTGTGGTATCTTCTGTAGCTCAAGCTTGGTACACTATACAGCTCTTTATTTTGACGTATAACCACTGTTAAACATCTGTATTGCAAGACAACAGCCTCTTCTCTTACCGGATAAGGAACTGTCCTACAATAAGAGGAGTGTTATTCCTTTCATTTTCTCTCTCACTGACTTCTCTAAGAAATTTCCTTGCCCCCTCTCTTCTTCTCTGCAGTGTTAAAAGGCAAGAGACTTACATCCCTGCTCCTGTGACTCTGACTTACCTCCACTCGTACCACAGATGAGCCTTTCTGTGGATTCACACCTCCTTTCATCTGCAATCCCACTCATGTGGGATCCTTATTCACCCTCTGTCTGAAAAAGAATACACATCTTTCGTCTGAACATCTCACCAAATGGGCTGCAGTCCAAGGCACTACTCCATGCAGGGCAGGCAGGTAACCCCACACACTGACATCGATATTTTTTCACAGAAATACTACACAAATTTTTTTTCTTTTTGCTTTGTTTCTCTCTCTGCTTATTTTGTCCAAACACATAACCTTGCTCTATCTTTTCTTTTCTTTCATACAGTCTTTGTAAATCCAAATTTTTCTCTTTAGTAAAACATGATGAAATTTTCCCCAGGAAAGACTGTGCTCTGAAGAGGCATTTATTGTATGTTTTGTGCTCCCCTTAAGGAGCTTATTAACATGGATTGCTTTGTTCCTTTTACCTTTTTTTCCTTTCTATTTATTTTTCTTTTCTATTTTTATTTCTATTTGTTTCCTATTTATTTTTTCTTTGCAATTTACAAATTTCTTTTGTAATATTGCTTCATTAGCTGTTTTGCTTATTTAAGGGTGATTCCGTATTTTAACTTAGAGTCTCCTTATTTCCCCTTAGCTGCCTTGATTATGGTACATAAGTTTCTTGTAAAAAAACCAACAGACTGACAGTGCTTTGTTAAGGTTGGTTCTAGGTGGTTTCTGCATGTCAGGAAAAGAGAAAATAAAGGTGAAAAACTAGATCTGTAATGTGTGTGTTGTGGTATTTGGAGAAGCATTTTCCTGCCATTCTCACTGTTACATACCCAACCAGTATCGTGTTCATATTTGTCGCTTTGAAAACCTGCGAGGGGAGGACAGAAAGACAGAGGTGTGGTGGGGAGGGCCAGCCTCTTCCATTAGTTTCTGCCACTGGTCATGCAAGATGAAAGACCCCGGCATTTAGGACACAGTTGATGGATCTGCAGGGAGAACTGAAATTCAAGCAGAGGAAGACACTTCCACAGGCAGCAAGGCGCAGGTCCCCGTATTGGAAACAGAAAACAGGTGTCAGATGATGTTGATTCCTTGATGTCCCTCTCTCACCAGTGTATTCTTCCCATCTGAGCTCCATGCACATTAGGACAGGCCTGTGTAATCTGTCTTCCATATGTTCTAAAGGGAAACTGTCTCTTCAATGGCAAAACCATATCAATTGTTCCCTGCCAGACCCCTCCCCGTGGCTTGTGATGAATGGCCCCAGCATGCAGCCTGCTCTGGGAGAGATGCACTTTGCTCACTGGAGATTGCAGCCTTTCTCCAAACCTTTCAGCAAGGTTTAACAAGTTCATATTTCTTTACCAGACCTTGGTGGCAGAACTCTGTCAGAAGTGGATAAATCAAGCCAGAGAGTTACAAAGAAGCTTTATCTTGTCACATGGGCTAAGTTTCTGGTAAGTACTTGGGAACCTGACTACCACTCCCACTGCAATCAGTAGCAGAGAGGTAGTAAGATGTTTTGGAGTCTGGCCTTAGTGGCCAAAGTAGATTTTTATGCATATTAGGATTTCCCTGTTGCATTTTTATGTAACAATTGACTTCAATAGCAACTCAGTGCTTGTAGGGTGGTCCCATGATTTAGGGGGCAGGAAATTCTTTTAATCATCAATACTTCCAGTGAAATCACTAGGTGCCTTTATCAGTATACTTTTAACTGAGGATATTATTCAGTTTTCTACTTGAAAATACAGCTTTAAAGACGATTGATTTACTACAGTTTGAGTTCTACGAAAAGTTCAGTAAAATCTGATATCTTGTACCAGTATGTAATCTCTTGCATACAGTGATTTTACATATTCAAAAGCACACCTTTCTACCATTGCCTTGTGAAACTGCAAATACCAGTCACCACAGTAACCAGAAAATGGTATTTCAGGTCAAAGCTCCTGAGCAGCACCCCTGGCAGAGTGGAATCAGACCACACTGCGCTCATTGTCTGAATGTCTATGACATAATCTGACCCAAAAATGGTGTGATTGACCCTAACGCACAGTGAAGACAACAATGTTTGTGAAAGTAAGGGTGAACACAGGGGGCACAGTGTGGCATGGAGGGGGACAGAAGAGTCAAGCACTTCTCTCCACAGGAGCATCATGACCTCGTTTTCTTACAAGCAATCCTGCTTCTCTATATGGCTTACTTTCTTTTGTTGTTGTCCCCACCTCACTGAAACCTTTGTTTCTTCTATTCTGCTCTTTTTTAATGTTCTGCCATGCTCACTCACTGCATCTGAGAGTTTTGCACCTGCTGCTGACTGCCCATATCTCATCAGAGGACACGGGACAACCCTGTCTGTCCCCTCCCATCAGAAACCCTTCTGGGGGTGAAACAGTTGCATTAGCAAGGACTTCCAGAAAGTCATATTCAGAAGCCAGAGTAATGGCTTAGCAGTCCAGCTGCTTCCTTACTGTCTGGAAGGCAGGAAAAGCTGATGTGGGTGCTCTGCGTGCAGCTCTATCACTGTGACATGAAGGTGCAGCTACCAACAGGAACATCTGAAGGTCTCTCTCAGAGTTATGTGGCCAAGTGCAAATTTTCTAAAGGAAGGCAGTGGGGGCAAAAGGAGCAGGGCCATTGTTGTTGCAGGCCATTAACACCTCCTGGCTCTGTGCACAAACTCCAGGTCCTCTAACACGGGTCTGGCTGGGCTGCACAATCCTGCTCCTCCCAGCTCTGGATCCTCCCATGGTCCATGTGCACAGTACGTAACACGTACAATAAATTTGACAGGCCCACCTACCTACTCCTTAGGGAACAAGGGGTGCTGACTACACCCATAAGATTATTAGTTTAGAACCGAGGAAGTAGAGGGGGAAATGTGGGAGGCTGGTTGGTTTTCTTTTTTTTTAAGTCTGAATGTTGAACCTGTGGGATTCCCTGTATCAATGAGGTCAACAGTTTGCTCCTGTTCAGAAAGGGATTAGGGATTTATATGGATAATGAGAGCATATACAGTTTTATTAGACATATTTGGAAAAAATGCTTTGAGACAAGATCTAAGTCCTTCTCATGTTTCAGGGCATAAGCCAAACATTAAGTGATAGAGGCTGGAAAGAAAAATGATGTATTCAGTAATCGCCTACTTCATCATTCCTTTCTGCCTTCTCTCATACAGCAGACACCAAAAAGAGACCATGAACTTCAGACTGCTGGTCCCTTCCAGTTCACGCCAGGCTGTTTCTAAAGTATGACAGAATCAAGGGGCTGGAGCTTTCCAATACAGCAGCACATGTGCACCTACCCACACAAACAGGGGCAAGCAAGTATTTCACCCCTACCCAGGCACAGATGCAGATCTCTTAAAAAATAGGCACAGCATTTCCCCATTTTTTACAGCAGGATGTTGTTCAGTTTGTGGCACGTTAATTACTATTTACGGGGCTGCTATAAAAATTAGTTACCTTTTTATAACAAAAGGCCCACAGCCAATATTTTATAGACAACACACAAAGAAGTTTGGAATTGATGATTTACAGATCAGGAAATAACACTTAATCAGCTTCCCTACCTTCCCAAGCGCGACTGTGCAGTTTTATGCCACCTTGCTGTTTTCAACTCATTATTTATTGATGTTGATTGCTTGACATTTCACAACAGGATATGGTTGTTCTGAGAGGTGCACTCTGGGATTTATCCCGACGTGGCACAGAGGTGTGGGTTATATTATTTTGCCCACAAGTCAGCTGTATCATATGTCCCAGCACACAGAGCGGTCTCTAGCGTTTATGTCACACAACATAAAACCTGCTTTCACGGAGGGTGACCACTTTCCCCGTGCCACACACGAAGGGAGCCCAAGAATGCGAAGCAAATACCTCGTTTACACCATCCCCACGGCGTGAAACACACATCGCTGTTCTGCCAAAACATCACTCGTGCTTACCACCACCTACTTCTGGAACATCTTTCATCGGGTGCCCTGAAAGCTCCTTACCCCCATGAATCAATTAACTTCACATCGTCACCATGACGTGGAAAGACAGGGGATAGCTATAGGTAATTTATAGATAAGTAAATGGAGGCACTTCTTATGATCATATTCCATCTTAAGGGCTACAAATCACAGTCAGTTGATTAATGTCTGCAAACCCCTCGGAGTGGCTTGTGATTCGTGCATTGCTGATGAAACACTGCTAGAGCAGTTTGGGCCAATATGGTGTGAAGGATAGTCTGATGCGAGAAACCTGCACAGTGTCATACCTGACGGCTCTGTGGAGCGATCAATAACAGGGTGCAGGAGCCAGGATGTGTTGCCAGTGTTCTGCCCTCAGTATTTCCCCCATCCTTGATGGAGGACGCATGCAAGAAGGAGGATTAAATAAAAGCCTACAGTCTCCAACAATGCAGACTAATACCCACACCAAACATGGGGTTACAGTGTGATCCTCTGTACCTAGAGGGCAACACTCCTAGCACGGGCAGTTTTACCTTGGGAGCTCCCAAACTACAGCTATCAGCGTCTTTTGGAAAATAGTAACTGTAAAAGTATGCCTGTAGCCCAAGTTAAATCACAATAAAAACAAAAAAATGCTTCTACTAGTTCTAAACTCTCATGCAGACTTGCATTAGGTTTTGAAGCCACATGCTGTCCTCTGGAAAGTGTGATTACTCTTGAAACAAGCACAGTTTTACATTCGTCTGTCATACCCACTGACAAACCTAAGTATGGGACCACTACTCATTCCTTTACCTGGAATGAATTTTTAAAGTTATACTACTTCATTACCAGCCAAAAGATAAAGATCTCAAGGATAGTTTATTGATGAACTTTGTGAACTATGTTTTTGAAGGGAAAGTTGCTCAAATTTGAAAAATTTTACTTCAATGACTCTTCATTTTACTAACTGGATTAGAAGACTTTTTTCTATTTGTTATCTACTTTTATTTATATTTTTATTTAAAGTTATAAAACCCCTCAATATTTGTTCACAAGCGCTCTAAGACAACACATAAACACACGTTTTTATCAAATAGTATGAAACATATTCCATCAGTATATATATTTTACAGCAGGCTGAAGTGGAAAAAAAGCATCTGTAAACATGCAGCAAACCCCCCTGCTATGATCGTCCCACAGCCTGTGGAACCTTTGCAGTCATTTTCCACGATCCAGCAGCGCGCCCGCTCTCTGGTCCCTAAAACGCTTAGCCCAGGGCGCACAGGCACGGGCCTTTGTTACAGTTTTGGTTTGAAAGCACTTAGCACCTATTTAAACTCCACTTCACACGCTTGCACAAAGTAATTACTCAAGAGTTCATCTCGAAAAGGAGACAATGAAGACAAAGCGAACGAATTATGCGGTAATCTACTGTCAGTAATTTCTGGGGAAAAATAAATCCACGAATGTGCCCGAGCACGAACAGAATACAGAAGAGATAACATTTAGGGGCTCTAAGCCATGAAGACAAAATGTGTGGCCAGCCGAGTTCAGATTTTTTTGACAGCTTCGCAGTGAATGATATCCTGATTTTTAACAATTTTTTTTTTTTTTTAAGAAAGGTTTTCAGTGACACTCAGGTGAGAGCATAAGCCCAAAAACCTGGTGAGGCTTTATAAGTGGACAGAAAATGAAAGCTAATGATACATTTAAATCAGCAATTAATAATCTACAGGAAGCATTTAGTGAACAAAAGGAGGTGGTTTGCAAAGCTTTATGAGGAATGATAAACCATTGTGTTACACAGGGGCATGAAGAGTTTCTGGTGTCCCCACTTCAAAAGACCACTGGAAAACCTAAGAGCATCCACAGGGTGTCTGTACTGATAAAAAGAATCTGTCTGAACTCACTAATGTGACAGAACTTGAGAAGTGAGCAGCAGCAGTAATTCACATTTAAGATGTTCCAATATCTTGGAATCTGTCTCTTCCATTATGTCTTACTTAAAAGGCCATAGACAATAGTTTATTCAAAATAAGAGATGATTCCGTTCACAGCCCCAGAAAACTAAAGAGCATTCAGCAATCTAATCAGTCCTCATGGTTAGCAGAAGACAGACTAACAGAATCACAGAGTTGTTGGGGTTGGAAGAGACCTTCAAGACCATCTAGTCCAACCCTCAGCCCAGCACCACCACAATCACCCCCAAATCATATCCCCAAGCACCACATTCTGAGGCCTCTTCCAGAGGCAGTTACTCCAACACCTCCCCGGGCAACTCATTCTAATGCTTAACCACTCTTTCAGTGCATTTTTTTCTAATCTGAACTTTCCTGGGCACACCTGCAGGCCACTTCCTCTCACCCTTTCACTTTAGACATGGCAGGAGACCTTGTAATTAAACCCCAAGTGTTTTTCATTAACACATATATCTAAAGATAGGAAGATTGCTCCTGGTAATTTGCAATAATTATTTCTATTATCAAAATATATGTCCATTTTCATCTTGGTTTTGTCTGGCTTTAGCTTTCTATCACCAGTACTAATTAAGCCTTTCTATGGTGGACAAAAACCCCTAAAGCATTTAGCGTTTGTATTCCTCTCATGGAAGTATTTCCACAGTGTACCACACTCACCTCTGAATATCCAATTCAAGGGAAAGGAGCAATGGAGTCTCAAAGTTTCTCTACTTTTTGTATAACTGAACTTTCCATAGCATCCAAACAATTGCTATGGCTCTTTTCTACTTTCTTGTCAATTTTGAAAATAATTGTGTGGGGCCCACCCACAGCAATATTTGATATGTGTTTTGAAATGCTACTGATACACAACTGCTGGCTGTGTGAAACATTCAACACGTATCCCAAACTGAGGTCTCCATAACATTGTGTCACCACTGTTAATTGCATCAACTGGACCACTGGAGAGTTATTTATATAACTGATCTGTACTCTTAAAATTTTGCCTGTTAAAATCTAATTCTCTCCCTGATGGGGAGGAATTAATCACTCAAGGGCTTCAAACAGTATATATCTGGGAGAAGACATCTGATATTTATTAATCCAGCCAATGAAAAAAATCAATGAATGTAATTTCAATTTAAGCTAAGAGGAACATGCAATATTTAACCTTAGGAATAAACATAAGATGCAGAAGACTCTCAGCTTCTGAAGCCCCTAAGTTACTGCTGCATTTCTTTCAGAAATGTATGACACAGGTCAGAGGTGATCCATGGAACACCTAAACAACTCAGCCTGCTCAGCGACTGCCTTGGATGGTCCTCTCTCCATTGTATGGCAGAAACTGCTTACTCTAGATAAGTGAGTCAGAATGATCCCTCCATCATTTAATGGGCACCCTGAACCTCATGACCCAGACTTCTGTCTCATTGAGAGGTTGACACGGGAGGATCCAACAGCATTCACGGAAGAAATCCCCTGGGAAAAACTCGCATCGTTACTTCTTGTAGTGGAAGTCTGTTTCCAGACTTCACCTTTGCTAGGGGGCCATTTACACTTAAGGAGCAGGCAATAAGCAGGAAAGGTATTCATAAACTGGACAGCAGGATTGCAGGAAACTGTAGAAAATGTCATACCTACAAGGCCTGCCTGCTCCAGCTCTGTATGATTCCCTGCTCCTGGAATAATGTTTGTGATTTCTGTATCCACAAAACAATAGGCACCTTTAGCCTATTTGAGCCTGAAGTTATACAGCTCAGTGCAGAAGTTAGGGTTGGTATTCTCTGGCCAGTGCTGGGTTGTGTTCTCTGGCTTTAAAGCTGACAAATCACTGAAGGATGACTAAAAGAAGAAACATGTCTAGCTTGATTCTGATGCAGTAATTACATTAGTAATTCCTCTGAGGCTTCAAAGATTGTAGGGAGAAAGTATCATTGCTAAAGGTGACTTAGGTGGGCATGAGCGAAAGTGAGTGGATATAGGTGGGCATGAGTGAAAGTGAGTGGATATAGGTGGGCATGAGTGAAAGTGAGTGGATATATTGAAGCAAATGAAAGATATATTCCACCCTGCCATGAAGGTATGTCAAACAGTAATCTGGAAATCACCTGAGAATCTTTTTCTCAGAGTGCGGTCTCTTGCCCTATGCAAAGTCTGTCCTTCTCACTGCTTGCCATGGTGGCAGAGTGCCCCTTCCCTGAGAGCTAGGTCTGTTTGCTCCCAGTCAGTGAGTGGGGTCCCTCTTCAGTCACCCTTGCACATGTGCACTTCATTGTACTAAAGCTATGTAACAGTGCTGGCTTGATTTATGAGGGCTGCATTTCTTCCAGTGATCCCTGCTGGTACAGGACTCACTACTTCCCTTTTATGTGTCTGTGTCAGAGGGCAACTGGCAACCAGCTGTTGGAAACTGATTTAAAAAAAAAAAAAAACCAAACAAAAAAACCCTTTGTTGTCATTGTGATATTGTTTCAAGTCCCAGTACCTGCCTAGAGTCCCTGTAAGGAGGGCAATGGAAACTGTGGCTGCAGGCTGACTTTAACATTGCTATGAAGAAATTAAAAATAAACCATTAAATGTCCCACTTGGACAAGGCACTGGACATAGTGAACCAAAACACATGTCCACAACAGAGTAACAGTGATTCAGAGCGAGCATATGTTTTCCCAGCGTTGTTCATACTCAGAGACCATATGACATACATATTCCTCCCTCCTAAGTGTCTGTTAATAAGGGGATACCAAAAACTCAGGAACAATAATTATAATAATGGCATCTTTATGTTAAAAGTGAATCTCCCTTCTTACAACCAATCCAGTCAATCGGTTGTGCTGTTGCACATTGTGCAGATACAGCAGGGCTGGAGAGAGGAGAGTGGTGCTCCACAAGCACTCTGCCTTCTGCCCTTGCCAAACACAAGGGTCCTGACACTCCTCATCTGGGTCAATAGTCTTTGCTCTCTTTCTGTGCACCCACCCTGAGTGTGGCTCCCTAGTTCAGAGTCTCAGTTTCCAGCTGGGTCAGGATTATTGGAGTGACTGACCACAGCAGAGCAGGCTGCACATGCAAGACACCAGCAAATGGTTCAAGCATTACAGAAATATGGAGAGAAATGGCCAAAACCATCAGTTTGAATGTTCTGGCCTCATGTGAATTGTGCAGAAATGTGTATTTGCAAATCCATGCATGGTGTTTACAGAACATACTTCAGCCTACCTTACAAAGTAGAAATATCTATAATTGCAGTGTCCATACTCTTGAGCATGTCAGTCTCTTCCCTAAGACCTGATGGATGAACTTTAAGGACATTGTCAATCAAATCCAAGAATTATATATCTCTGAGGTAAGTTCCTTAAAATTTCATTAAAATGGACAGCTGAGGAATGGAGGAAGGGACACATTAGTATTTTCAGTAATGGGAAGACATAGGAAGGAACTGGGGATATTGTGGTCAGGCAGAGAGAACAAGGAAAGGTTTAGGAGAAGCCAGGAGGACTAGAGGTACTGCCAAGGGAGAGGCAGGGAGTTGTCTTAATGCAGCGGCAGAATAGGAGAAGAGCTGGAGGGATGTAGGATGCAGCCACAGGAAACCAGGTTTTGGAAGTTCAACGGCTTATGGATCCTACCAGAATTCTGCAAAATCAGTTTGCTTAAAAAAACCCCAATAAATCTACTTCACCTGATACCCTTTACCTCTCAGTGAAGCGCACCAACTCTAGGTACGCACACAACAGTTTTTGAGAAGCTCTGTGTCACTGTAGCACAAGTGAGGGAAAATGAACGGGACAACTGAAGTGGCAGAAACAGAGATGGGCTGGCAGGAATTACCTGGGTCCCTGGCAGATGCAGATAGAGCCAGGGGACCTCGTAAGTGCCTTTAGACTCCAGTGAGGTAAGTCATGCAGGATCTAAACAAACACTTGGTTGTCTTTTTCCTGCTGCTGTCTTCCTCATGGAAGGAAAGTGTCCTAAGCCAAATGGAAACCCAAGTTTCTTCATGCTGCCCAAAGCCCCGTGCCTCCCAAGCTGTTCCAGTCCCTCCCCCCTTGTCTCCTCCTGCCTCTGCACATACCAGGTGACAGCCTGTCTCAGGAAGGTATTTATTTTTGCATTATTGGTTAGCTTTGTTTTACCTCCTAAGTAAACCTTCCAGTATTTATAGCCTCGCCTCTGCACTTGTAGTATATATTAGCCTTTTATGCCTTCTCTGTCACCTGTTGAAATGAGAACTCAGGGTCTTCGGGCCTCTGCGGCCCTTCCCTTACATTAACTTAAATCACACCAGATGTGGGTCCTTACTGCAGAGGAAGACTAATTGATTTCGCCAGTCACAATATGCCTATTGTTTTTTAACACAAATAAACACTGTGGTGTGGGGGGTTTGTTTTGTTTTTTTTTGACTTTTTCTTTTTTTTGTTTCTTTTTTTTTTCTTTGCCACCAGTGGCAAAGGTTATTTAATTAAAGGACCCCAGAAAGTGTGACTAATAAACCACGGGCAGAGTATTTCTACAGTAAAAAAAAAAAAAAAGAAAAAAAAAAAGAGAGAGAGAGAAAAAAAGAAAAGAAAAAAAAAAAAAAATCTCCATGCTACCCTGAGAACAGCAGCCTCAGCAGGGCCGGCCATAACTGTGATGGATGGCTGGTGTGTGTAAGACGTTATTATTTGTTATGTGAGTGGGGGGACGTGGCAGGCGCATTGGGTAGTACACCTGCTGGGCTCCAAGAAGCAAGAACAGCTGTGTCCATTGATTTAGACTCTTGCTACTTGGGGCTCCAGGAACGAATCAAGCGACAGCTCATAAAAAAGGAGGGTTTTATGATTTTCCCCCCTTCTTTCTGCAAACAAATGGCCACATCATATGTTTTCCTAGCGCTGCTATAACTCAAAATTAAATCCCAGCCCAAGGTGTCAGGCTGGTACCATGTCAGAATTGTAACGGCTTATTTTAAAGGTCGTTATGGATGTACCAGGGAAACACTGGGGGCTTCTGCACAAAGGTGCCATTTCGTTTTGCTGGAGCTCAGGCACTTAAGGGCAATTAGCTCCACTGTTAAAAAATGAGCTGAGAGTGTTTTAACTGGTGATTTTATGCTAATAACAACTACTAATTCATATTGTTAAAAAAAAAAAGTGCAGGCTGCCAAATCTGCTCCAAGCAGTGTACTGTATGGCCCCGAAGCTTCCCCTTGTCCCAGGGCCTGCCCCCTCCAGAAGGTGTGCTGCGCACTGAGCTGCGTGTCACAGGGTCAGCAAACCTCTTCTACAGCAAAGGAAACTGAAGCCTGAGCACAAACCCCGCAGCAGGGACACCTAGGACCACTTTCTCCATCCCGCACCCCTGCACACATCCGTGTTGGCTCCAGGCACTACAGTGCTGCAGATGCTGCTGGATCCCATCACTCAGGACCAGGAAAACACCACTGTCCTTCCAGAGCATCATGCAAGGCTGCAGTCTAGGCTCTACCAGCCCCTGCTCACCGGCTCTCGCACACCAGAACGCCCAAGGGGACGGAGCAGCTATGCCCCCAGGGACCCAACTGCAGTCCCGTGAGCAGATGGGGGCAGAAGGGGTGCCATCAAAAAGATCTTAGCAAATCACTCAGCCGTTGCCTTTGGAGGAGCCAACTCCAAGCATTGCTTGGAATCAAGAATGAAACCTAGCTGTAAAAGGTGCATCTGGACTAAGCACGTACAGCTCAGACGCACAAAGGAAAAAGTTTTTCATGAGTGATCTTTACACAGGTGCTATCGAGGAGAAAAACATACTCCAAGCAGTGCCCTAACATCCATTCCTCCAGGTGGGTGCAGAGGAAGTCATCAGAGACAAGCAGCTTCAGTTTCTGGCTCTTCAGATGTTCTTTTTCCCACCTTAAATCTGTTACTGATGCAAAAGATCCCAGCCCTAAAATCACGGATTTTGCTCACTGCATTATGCTTATGATAAAGAACTCACATCTGGCCATTTGTGCATGTACAACAAATAGGCATAAACACTTAAACAAGGAGAGTCTTGTAGGAAGACAAGACCACTTGGCTGGGTTATCCAAGAAAATGCAATTGGTTTTGCTTATCTTAAAGAGAGAAAGAAATAATCAGCTTTCAGTACTGGGGGAAAGTTGATCCAGTCCCACTAACAGAAAAACAATAAGGTGCAAAGCCATGAAAACTATAAAAATGAAAATAATCTGAACACTGTAATATTATCCAGTCTGTTAGACTTTCAGGCTTGCCTTTCATTTATGAGAATGACAACAGTGAAAAGGAAAAAAGGTCTTTGCAAACATGAATTTGCAGCATGACAGCTATTTATGAAGCTTCTTCTCTGGCCTGCTTCACAGCTTTGACATGAGAGCCAGCAAATAGAAAGTTTTAAGAAGAAGAGAAATAGAATAGAAAACACTCTAAAAAATGGAATTTTTTACCACTTCCAGAATGAGATTCTGAAAAAAAACCACATTAGATCCCTCCCTTACACAGGTTCCACTAAGCAGCAAAAAGCCTCAGAGCCCTTTGCAAGCAGCAGAGAAGTCTCTGCTGCTCCTCCTTGGTCCAGCTTGACATAGTCTTGGATTAAAGTAGCAAGCTGTGATTTGAACAAAAAAAAATTAACTGAAATTGTGAGAGTGTTCTGAAAAACCAGTGTCTGAAGCTGAACTTCCACAGCCAGCGGGCATCCTTGGGAGCTCCGACTCTGCCTTCTTTATGTTTTCTCCATCCTGACCACAGACAGCTCTCATGCTTCCCTCACCTTTTGCTGGAAACACAAATTATTGAGCTGTTCACAGTAATGCCAAAGAACAGTCAGGGTGAAATCTCCGTTTTCCATATTAAAGGTTGGATGAAATAAAATCTGGGTCCACAGACTGAATGGGGAAAATTCTTGCCTGTGGGGCCAGAGCCACCTAACCCTGTAGCTGACTCTGGTAGTGGCAACAGGATATGCAGTTTTGAGGTTAAGACACAAACCTTGCCACAGTCTGTGGTCCTCAGGATACACAACCAATGAGCCCCACTATCCACGTATTTGCCTAAATCCTGGATTCTGTCTGTGCCTACCACCTCTTGTGGCAATGCATGCCAGAAGTTTGCCTCTATTGTGTTACAAAAGTACACGTTTAATTGTCTGTATGCTGCCAGTTACACCACGTGCCTCCGCAGTTTTTAGAGTAGCAGTTCTCAATTCACCTTATTTACTACTGATACAACTTACGCGGTGCTGAGTGAGGGAAAATAACCCCACAAAAATATGCCAGGTTACTTTTAAGAAACAGATTTCAAACAGCAGTCAAGGGTCAGGGGCTGGCAGGGGGAGAAGGGTGTCATTTGGGTAATGAGGGACACTCAACATAACCAACCATGTATGTGACTGCAGGTAAAACCTAGGAGGGACACTGAGCTGCAAGACAAGGTGATACACTTCTCAGTGTTCAGGCTTCAGAAATCTCTTTCTCCTTCATTGAAACAAAACAATATATCACTGTTGTTAAGTAATCAAAAACACTGCAGAGCAAAACTTTGACTGTTTGCCACAACTTCACCGTCTTTAATGATAACACGCTTCCCAATACATTTTTTGTTTTAATAATAAAAAGATAAAATAAATAAAATTAAGGCACAGAGACCTCTCTGGTGGTGTGACTCTGAGTGCCTTCTCACAGACTCAAGAGTTTTAACTCCAACTTCCCTAAAAACAGGTACTAAATAAAATATGAGAACATTACCTCAGCCTCTTTTATATCTGACAGATTTCTCTTTGTATAATGGTATGAAAAATGCTAAGAAACCTGTGTTTTTTTCCTCAAAAGTTCCCCCAGGTAAAGCATACTTTGGAAGTGTGGTCAGCTCACAGAGTCCTTATTTCTTCTGATGTTCTCATGCCTTTCCTATTCTCCCAACAAGCACATCTATCTATTCCTATATTTATTCTGTACTGTGCAAGACTGATGGAAACCAAGAGCTGGGGTAAAGAGATGCTTAGGGACATTGTGAACATTATTTTTAAACAGTGTGAAATGAATATCCTTATGGAGCTCTGACAATGTGATAGAACAAAATGCCACTTCTCAATATTTATACATTAGACTTCTGTGTATGTATTGCACCTTAGCGATCTACCTCTGACTTTTCAGGCTGTCATAAAGCCTGATGAAGGAATGGAATTACAGTAGCAATAGGAAACAAGGCAACTCAAGCAAGTAAAAAAAATCTAAACATAGTTAAAGCACTTTTTCTTCCACTTCCAAGATAAAGCAAGGCACAAAAAGGTAACAAATCATTATGTTAGAGAAACTGCCTCAAAGTCTGGAGCTTACCTGTTACTGAAACAATGAAACTGTCATTTCCCATATGATTTTGGACATGAGAGAAACCTACCTGCTTCTGTTAAACAGAAGAATTACAGAAGATAGGCACTATAATGCAGGTACAACAGTCACAACCCAAATTCTATTCTATGCATAAATAAAATGACAGTATACATGCTAAACAAAACAGTTATTACCTGCATCTCCTGAAGGACAAGATTCTCTATTGTTAGAAGCTCTAGGTGGTATTTTATGAAACACCACAGCCCTTTAAAACATCTTAAGGCAGAGTGAAAAAACCCCAGACTTATAGGAATAAAGTTAGAAAATGGGATGGTATCAGAGGTAAAATTTGTGTAAGAATTTGGTTTAATATTTTAATTTTACCAAAGAGCTTTGTAAAATCTTCAGTCATCCAACATTTTTTTAGGACTAGACATTTTCAAGTAAAAGGAACAAAATTATTTGTAATTTCTTTAATTGCCTGCTGTGAAAAAATTACATCATTCATGAATATTACTTGCCTAGAAGTAGGCAGGAGAAGCATTTTATGTTTAAATATGTCTCAAATAATCCTAATGCATTTGTTCTTTGCTTCATGAGGAGCATGTTATCTTTTCAGCTTCTGATATCTTGTTCTGATACTCTTGCTCTAATAACTCTAGGTTTCTTGGGAGTTCCCTGTTTATATGCTGAACCCAGCCTGTCTCTTTTGAGAATGCAAATTCTGTTGGGATCGTAGCACACAGGAGAATATTTTGTTTTAAAAATCCATAACAATTACCTCCTTCCCTTTTCAGGGTTTTGCACAGGGGCCAGGCTGCCAGCGCCTGACATGTTCCAGATGGATATACAGAACGGCCGTGTGGGTCAGCGGTGCCTTGTTCAGTGGTTAGACCTCAACACAGGAGGATAGGAAACAATGGGGGGAAAGTAGAATATTTTAGGCAAAATGTCCCAGTTTTTGGAAAGAGCCACGGCCTTTTGGTTCATTTGCAAGCACTTTCTCACATTACAAGCCGTCAGGTTTCTACTGAAGCCCTTGTCAGTCAATCTCTCTCCATATTTCTCCCTGGTGTTCCGTTAAAGCCAAATAAAACCTATTTGCCTCTGCTTTCCCTCCTTGTTGATGGATGTAAAGTTATCAGCTTCTTGCAGGTGTCTGCTTCTTGTGTTTATAATGACAGTTTAACAAAAAAACCAACCAAACCTGAGGCCACAGAAAGGCTTTCACAAGAGGGGTCAAAAGGATTTCCTCTTCTGCTATAGATCTGCTACATTATTAGCAGTGCCGTGCTAGAGATATTTACCTGTTGGTTGCTTTTCAATTGATTCAACATGTGGCTACAGGGAGGTTGGAGTCCTTAGATTAAACCCACTTCAAGTTAAAAACCTGGGATAATTCCAGGGGATTGGAAAAAAAGAGTGCTCATCCTGCTTTGGCTCCATTGTGACTATTCGCTCTGTTTTTAAGTTTAGCCTCAATTAAAAGAAAATAGGCAAACCACAAATAGAGAACAACAATCCCAAACAATTAGGGTTTTGACATCTAAGGAAGGCAATGTTGGATGAGGTCATCCCATCACAGCCCATAAAGCTATCTCTTCCACCCTTTGTAATACCCGTGTTCCAGTCCAAGTTCCTCCTTAGTCTTTTTGTGGCTAAAGTGAACTAAACAACCCAGGCAAAATATGTGTCTGATTTATTGGTTGTCTGGGAGAATTAATGCTACAAATGCAATCATGTCTAATTTCAATTCAATAGGAAAAGCAAAGCCCAAAAGAATAGACCTCCCCATGAAAGAATTAAGGAACAGATTCATGGTTTATAAAGTCAGAGGGGAGCAGCCTGCACATTGATCCTGACCTCCAGGGGAGCACAGGCCAGACCATGTCTTCCCTGAATTACTTCCTTTTGGAAATAAGGCGCATATCTTTAAGAGAAACAGTCAATCTTAATTTTCAAATTACCAGTGATAGAGAGCCTTGTATAGCCACTGGATCTGTTCCTTTGACGATTAGCTGCCCTCCTTTGGTAAAAACATGTGTGCCTTATTTTTGGTAGGAAGTTACCATATTTGTATTTCCAGACGTTGGATCCTGTAATGCCTTTATCCAGTAGGCAAAAATCCCAAACAAAACAAAACAATGCTCTCAGTGCGGGTAGATATGGACAATCATCTTTACAACATTCTTAAAGAGACTGAGCTCTTTGATAGTCTTTTACTTTGGTGTAAGTTGTCCAGCATTTTAATTATTCTCTTGATTGTCCTATGAGATTTTTCCTATTCACTGTCCAGCTTGAATCATGGACACAAGTGAATATAGATATTATGGGCACATTGTCACAAAATACCATGCCTGTATTCAATCTTCTCATTTCTAATCCACCTCTGTAATCCTTTCTGGAGGTCTTCAGGGAATCTCAATTTGGCTGCATACTCACTGTGGTTCCATGCACCCTCTGTTCTGTCTGCATGGCTTGGTTTCTTTTTTCAGAAGAATGCCTTTACATCCTAATATGTTGCTTGCATCTGTTTCTCTAGGCAATCTGGTCTGTATCATGATTTTTTTCTCTTGGTTTTTTTTTTCTCCCACTCCATACTCTTCATGTCATATCCAGTCATTGTCAGTGGTAACTGCATATTTTTCCCCTGGACATCGATACTAATACTAAGTAGTTTAATACTGAAAAATGACCCATGCAGGACTCCAGATAAAACTAAGCTATTTAACAAAGATTCCAGATTAATAGTGGGCTTTTTCCAATTTATCATTTAATTTTTAAAACATTTAACATATACTGCATTAATTTTTTACTATGCCAGTTTCTGAATGAAAACACATCCATGAAATTCCATTCTGAGGCTATTTTATTGACATACCAATCCTTATGCACCATATTTAAAACTTGATATCCCCTATATCTCAAGCTGCTTGGACAAGACCTATTTTACATAAATCCACTTTTAACATACTCATTCTTGAATCAAGAAGTTCTGCCTCAGTCTCCAGTATTTCATCGGCCAGTTTTAGACAGGCATCTGCTTATTTCAGTCATTCTGCTTTCCTCCTTATAAGCAGTGTTGTCAGAGAGCTTTTACACAGATATGTACATATTTCACATTTTTAAAGATTGCCAGAGTTTACAGCCCAGTTCTCAAAGCCCAGAATTCTCCCTCTCATCTTCAAGGCTTTTACTGTGGTCCTTAGGCCAAGCAGGGGTTTTTGCATAATTTCCATTTTTCATGCAGAGCACAAAGCTTCAACAATCTGGAACATCTGCACTGGCTTTTAAGTACCAGCATGTTCAGTGAGTACAGTGGCCAGAGAGACAACCATTCCTATGTTCATATCTATAAAGTGCATTTCACATATATGAATGAACAGGGAGATAAAACAGCAAAAGCAGGGCCCAGGAAAAAAACTGAACTAGTAGAAATATGGGCAGACAGTAACCCACAAAGTGAGAAACTGCATCTTTAGCCATCTTCCTCCTTTTCTCAGATGTACAAGAACAAGCAAGGGAGACAGTACTGACAGCTTTGTGAAGGGAATGAAGATACAAATTTGGATGCAGCTGTGTACCTTGTGTGCATTCTACCACTGGTACAGGATAGACAGACCCTGTTTCAGCTGCACACATACCTTTTGTGCCATGTGTCTTACCTCCAACATACATGCTTTGTCCTTAGTACCAAAGAACAAATATCCACTGCAGCCAGGAGTTTTAAAAGAATTGGCTAAGGAGTTTTCTGAGCCACTGACATAGCTTTAAAATAAATATTATGTTCCTGAGGATGTTGCACAGAACTAGAGGAAAAAAAAGTCAGTCTCATGCCAGCAATTATAAATGATCAACAGGAAGACTCAGGAAACCATAATCCCCGTGAAACTTGGCTTAGGGTCTGGGCAGGTGGAGAAGAAAGATTGGAAGAGATACTCGTAGAGAGAGATAAGAAGATGTGCATTTCCCAGTGGAACAACTAACATCTCCCTGCAGTATTTTGTTTTCTCTTTGACTGAAAAGTGGAAAATATCCTTAGCTAATCACTTCTGGAAGAAATGGGAGACTCAGACTTCAACATATGGAGAAATCCTTTGGTTCCAACAGTCTACTTTTCATGTGCATGTCTGAAGCTGCCAGACACATGCTTCCTTCACATCTAAAGAATTTCATCTGACCGCTGGTCTTTTCCTTCCCTTGATAAAGGGCGGCGGAGGGAATGCTTCATTACAGAGAGTGGATGTTTTGTTTGTCTCACACTTTTTATTTACTCTAATCTGTTGTGGATAATAAGGGATCTTATTCAGCTTGCCCTGAGGAGTATTTACCAGATATCAAATATCATAGTTCAGTTGATATGGTACTTTAATCTTAAACCACCTGCTTTGACCTTGTTTTGGCTAAACTGTAACAGGCATTAGTCTCGGTGCAGAAGTGGATATTTTTGGAAGCGACAAGAAAAATGTTGCACAACATATGGCTTTTCTGAACTTTTTTTTATGTGCTTGTTCTAAAAAGATGCTATTTCTGTGCCTTCATAGCCAAAGAACATCTGAACTTTTCCAGCTGAAACTTCCCAGGTGTTTACTTCATGCTGTTCTCATGTTGCAAATAAACAAGTTAAAATAATGGAAGCATAATCCATTTAACACACTTCTGTGCACATCTGTATTCCAAAACTTCTGTAAAAAGAAAATAGAAGGCTGCAGACTCCTAGAGCTATTAGGCATCTCCAGGTTATCAAAGACAATTCATTCCAACATTCAGACCTTGCATAGCGGGCATGAAAATATGGCAAAATATGTTACGAACTCAGCATAGTTTGGGAATTTTTAGCTGCTGCTGCCATGTGGTTGAGGCTGGCCCCACTGCTGTTCTAAGCAGACTGTGACACTTCTTGGCATACAGTTTCAGACTGGTTAATGGAAAGCTGATAGCTAATAGGTCTCACAGACTTAATCATGAATCATGCGCTTGGTTTTGTTCAGTAATTTCTCTCTAGCATGACTGAATAGTGGAGAAATTTAAGCAGTAATAGTTCAAACTGAAAAAGGTTTTGATTCCCCTTGTGTTTACATGTCAGTTTTCAATATATTTTTAAACAGTATCAGGATAATCAGTACATTAAACTTCACTCCAATAATCCACCTGCTAAATTTTTTCATCTGTGGCAGCAGTCAGTATACAAGCTTGTTAGGCAAAACTTGCCAAATAGATAAACAACAACCTAAGGAAAACTTTTTCCTAAATTTTTTGATCAGGAAATGAGCGTATAGGTTAAATTAGCAAGGTATGTGCTCATTATCAGCTCTAATTTATTTATGCATTACTTTTGGCACATCATTTTACTTATGTAGCCTGGCATCATAACTGTCAAGCACAAGCACTGCCTGTGATGGATCTAGCTGCACTGACAACTGCATTTTTTGTTAGGTGGATAAAAAGGATTTACAGCTATAAATGAGGATGTCAGCTGATTTCTTCTGTCACGCACAGTTTTTTTCCCAGAATTGACTGCTTCTCATTCACTGAGAATCCAATGGCGATGGACGTAAGGAGTATTCAGCGCCCATTCTTCAGAAACTTTACTTTCCAACCCTTTCTTGGCAAAACTCCTGCCCACATGTACTGGGTTTGCATGGCAAGGTTTTGGCAATGGCGGAGGAGGCCACAGGACTGGTTCTGTGAGAAGCTGACAGAAGCTTCTCCCATGTCCAACAGAGCCCATGCCAACTGGTTCTAAGACAAACCCACTGCTGCCCAAGGCCAAGGCCATCAGCAACAGTGGTAGCATCTATGGGATAATGTACTTCAGAAGGGTGAAGATGTTGCCACGTGACAATTGCAGCCAGAAGAGAGGAGTGAGAAAAGGTGAAAGAAGCAGCTCTGCAGACAACAAAATCATTGAAGAAGAAGGGGAAGGAGGTGCTCCAGATGCCAGAGAGGAGATTCCCCTGCAGCCCATGGTGAGGACCATGATGAGGGAGGTTGTCCCCCTGCAGCCCATGGACATCCACAGTGGAGCAGAGATTCACCTAGAGTCCGTGGAGGACCCCACACTGGCGGAGGTGAATGCCTGAAGATTGTGACTAGAGGGAAAATCCATGCTGGAGCCAGCTCCTGGCAGGACTGGTGGCACCATGGAGAGAGAAGCCCATGCTGGACCAAGTTTGCTGGTAGGACTTGTTACCCCAATGGGGGGCCCACGCTGGAACAATTTGTTCCTGAAGGACTGCACCCCGTGGAAGGGATCCATGCTGCAGCGGTTCATGAGGAAGGACTCACATAGGAGAAGTTTGTGGAAGACTGTCTTCCATAAGAGTGACACCACACTGGAGCAGGGGAAGAGTGTGAGGAGTCCTCCCCCTGAGGGGAGGAGAAGCAGAGAACAATGTGTGATGAACTAACCTGCCCACAGAGACTGGGAACTCTACATCTCTGGAAGTGCTCAAGGCCAGGCTGGATGGGCTCTGAGTAACCTGGTCTAGTGGAAGGTATCCATGTCCATGGCAGGGACACTGGAACTAGATGATCTTTAAAATCTGTTCCAACCCCAACCATTCGATGATTCTATGATCTCAGCCCCTACACTCCATCTTTCTGAGTCTCTGGTGGGGAGGAGAGAGAGAAAATCAGAAGTAAAATGAAGTCTAGAAAGAAGGAAGGGGTAGGGAGAAGTTGTTTTTAAGACTTTGTTTTATTTCTTGTTACCCTCCTCTGATTTGGTTAGTAGTAAATTAAACTCTATTCTCTCAGTCAAGTGTGTTTTCCCTGTGATGGTAATTGGTGAGTGGTCTCTCCCTGTTCTTATCGTGATCCACAAACCTTTCATGGTATTTTCTCTTCCCTCTCTGGCTGAGGAGGAAGTGACAGAGTGGCTTTGGGAGACACATGATGTACAGCTGGGGTCAACCCATCACACCACTCCAGGGAATCATAGAATTGTCATGGTTGGAAGGGACCTTAAAGATCACCTAGTTCCAACCCTTCTGCCATGGCAAGGACAACAGTTCTCTGATCATTTTTGTGGCTGCCCTCTGAATTCACTCCAGCAGGTCCGAGTCTTTCCTGTGCTGAGGACCCCAGAGCTGGATGCAGCACTCCAGGGATGTTCTTACAAGAGCAGAGCAGAGGGGCAGAATCATCTGAGCCCAATGGCCACACTTCTTTTGATGCAGCCCAGGGTGCCTGGGGTTTTATCCATGGTGTTCTTAGGGTGGTTGTTGGAGTGGAGCATCTGGACGTGATGCAGCAGATGTGCCGAAGTTTCCCATGTGGTGGGAGGTGCATTTTGCCGTGATGCTGTAGGGAGGCTGAGGCTGCAGCTTCCACCAGGGAAGAGCTCCCCCTGAGGCAGGCTAGAACAATCACTCCTGTATGTGCAAAACCTTTTGTCCCAGCAGAAGCTGAATGTGATGAAAATCTGCCAGGAATTACCCATGTGAACCCTATAAATAACCAAAAAAAGAAACGTGGAAATGGCAGGAGTGTAAAAATCTGACATCAGCCTTCGTGATTTGCAAAGAAACACTCAGAGCCCAGCTGATAACATAAAGAAGACCCTTTGCTTCATCTTGCCAGAAACAGAGGCAGGAACCAGCAACACGAATTATGTGAAGTCCATCAGGTGCTGGCACTGGTAAAAAGAAGGGAAATTTCAAATAAATAAGGTGAAGTGGGAAGGCTTCCTTAGAGCACACGTACAAAATTTCATTATTCTTAAACTAGCGAGCCAAGCACAGCTTTTCATTTTCAGCTTCCTGCAAGATTGATTTGACTTGTATTTATAAAGGGACTCCAGCCTTTTGTAGCCACCTGGAGTAAGGGACAGGCAAAGGCCAAGGTATTTCCCTATGCAGGTGGCCCTCATAAATATCTTGGTGGAATTTATTTTCTTTCATTTACTTTGGCATTACTTGGGCACTGCTTGATTAAGGGGTGGTGTGTAGGAACTGATATGCCCAGAGATAGACAGCCACATCTGCTAACCATTTGGATTAATTATTACACCTGTACCATAAAACACATGTTAATAAACGGCTGGTGAACAGGTTCAGGTTGCAGTTTTAAAAAGGCCCAAAGAAAGTCGAATGCTAGTCACATACAAGAGTGAGCCAAACCTTTGGTTGATAAGATGCTGCAGTCTCCAGCCATATCCAAGGAAGAGGCAGTGTCAGATATGCATGAAAAACAAATCACACACAGGAGGAAAGCGAATATCCTGGCAAACTATGCCTTTGTAGTCGATTGGCTACAAGGTGAGCAACTTCTTTCTTTGCTATTAGATGTAAAAGGAAAAAATCATTAATCACTCTGCAGGATACAGCACTTAAATGGGTAAAGTTGCTGAAGGGGTCTGGTTAGCATCAGCCGATTTTTCATTTCCTTTCAGTGGGGACAGTGTGGTGCTCTGGAATCCCTGGAGCCCAGGAGCATGAATGCAGGTATTGAATTTTCAGGAGGAGACAATTAAGACCAAGCATGTGAGATACAATCATATTTAAATTAATTCAGATACCTGAGCTAAAGACCTAAACCCTACACCTTCTTCCTTCTTTGGGAGGTGTATTTGGGAGGGCTTTACTGAGATGGCATTAATCATACAACCCTTGTGTCAGCCATGATGGAACACAATGGAGCTCTGTATTTATTATTTCTTCCACTGAAAGAGTTTACCATATTCTTTCTGCCTGTGGAAATTCATTTTCCTGGACAACCTCTGCAAACAGCCTTTGCCAGGTTTTCACAGCTCTTTATTCTGACATTCCCTGCAACTGGGACATAGTGAATGCGGGCCTTGAGCCTGGTGCCAATTCATTATTCATCAGATATCTCCTGACCAAAACTGGCTTCCATCATGGTCTGTAGATGGGCTGAAGATAGAGCATAGGGCCATTGTGAGGACACACCTGCAGACCTTCTCACTCATCTGTGGTTGATGCTGGTGTTCACTTGTTATATTTGAGGGTTCCTTTAGCATAGTAATGCTCATCACTGCAATATCACCAGTGAAGGGGCACATCATGCTGCTCTGACATCCAGCACCGCTGGGCAATAGTGCCTGGTTATGGAAGAATTTCCACAGGAAGGAAGACAGAGCATGCACCTGTCCCTCAAACCTGTTCAAACAGTGTTTCACTGACAAACTCAAGAGTTCAATACATTTTGATCCTGACCTTTGTAATTACCCTGAAAAGCCATGTGATCCAGATGAAAGCTTAGGTCTGTGATGTGCCACTATACCCTGCAGAAGCCATGGGATCAGCTGGAATGCAGCTGGATGCTTGTCAGGTTGACCACGCACTGTCAAGTTTGAGACTCTCCAGGCACCAGTCAGTTTCAAGCCCAGGTCTTTCCTGAGAGGATGGATTTATAAACAGTATAATTTCTGGATTACTTGTAATCCTTGGCTTCTAGCCCTTGTTGTGCTGTGGAGATAGCAAAGGTGTCTGTGGAAAAAGCTACAACTGAACACTTCTCAAGCTGAGTTTGATACTGAGAGATTGGCAAAAAACTTGCACATTGGTCAGGCAAAAGAAGCTTTCCACCAGGGAAATCCAGCTTCAAAAGGAAGATGGGTCTTTCCTATCATCACAACCCCAGCTCCAGACTCTACTAAAAGGCATGGAGCCAGGGCAGTTTATAAGTCTTAATAAACCTATCTATGGGAAGGTCCAGCAGAGGCAATCTGCCCATCCAAGGTGAAGGATGCTTTTCCAAGGAGATTTTTCATGAATCAGGACAAAAAGATGAAGTTAAATGTCTGCGTCACTTGCCCAAAGAAATATTTGTTTGGAAATAGAGCAATCTACAGGGGACAGGAGTATGGAAAAGTCAAATACACTAGGATATCATTTTAAAAGACAGCCCATAATAATTCCAGTAAGACGTTTGATCTTGACATATCTGTTTTATTGTCTGAAGTTTACTTTCCCCTGCAGCCTCAATTTAAGACTTCGTGCTCTTCACCTGTATATGTATATACTTAACACTTTGGAGGATTGGAGTTACAATCAGCATTTCATTTTCTTTGTTTTCAAACTATACTTCTGCAGTCTTTCTTTGTATTACCACTATATCATTAATGAACACTTTTGTGGTTCCTCTGATCATTTGAATTCTGTCCAGGTAATAGGTGTCAAACTTTAGCAGTTGCAGTATCAGAATTGCAGTGTATGGAAACTACCTGTACATCATCAACACTGATATTTTTGTACTGGAATAATCCTTGGAATGTATTAATATCAAGCTATTGTTTAGATTTACTATCCAGCTCCACCTTCTGGTAAACTTGCATTAAATCTAACTTGTTAAGTTTCTTTCTACTTGAAAACACTGAAAGCAAATCCTTTCCTTTGTAACTATGCTACTGATCAACACTTAAGAATGAATTACGTTGACCTGTATTAACCTTGCCAGTCACTGAATTTGTACCTCATTGACTGTTTTGGGGATACATGGGATAAAAACAACACTTTCAGAGCAAGATTTAAGGGAGATCATCCGCATTCTCAAGTCACTGAAATTTCTGATTCGTGACATCTCTTACTGAATAGGTCCAAGACTCCAAAATTACAGAATGGCTTCCTCAGAGTTGCAATGCCACAGTTCCTTTAGACTTAGATATTCCTGAAAAGGAATGCACAAGTGTGTCTAATGAGATATTCATTAATTCTGAAAAGTTTCTTTAAAAAGATAAGCATGAATGCATTTATACTCAAAACTGAGCATAACTGAGTTTATTTAAAAATCACTCACTTATCTCTTTGCTTCTTATTCCTTTTTTTTGAAGTATTTGATGTAAACAGACTGTCCACTGTCACCTACCAGGGACATCCAATACTACTGGTTTATGAAACACCTAGGAGAGCTGTGTTCCCATCTTGGACATGGGGGAAGGGGACATTGGACAGGGCATGGGGACACTATGAATTTCAAAACTAGTCATTTGATTAATCCATTTATCCAGGCTCTTGTTTATAGGTTGTTTTTGGTTTTTTTAATGTTTTCTTGCCTGTGAACTTGCAGTTTTCTTTTGACTCCCTACCTTTTGTACTTGCATGTTTCTGGTATATCAGCTATATCTCTACTAATAAACTAACTAGGGCTCAAGAGATATTCAACTACCACCTGTAATGTTAACTTTTAGCATATTCCCTGACACAGCTTCCCCAGCTAACTACACCCTCACAGACAAAGCCAAGGCACAGTCTAAGCAGCAGCCCAGGCTGTGAGTACTTCCCATAGGCATTTTGGGCAATGATTGGAATACCACTCTCCTTCACTGCTCATTTTACTTTTAGGATTGACCATGTGGAGACCCATTATATTTAATAATTTTTACCTCTTTTCTTCAAGCCTAAATGGAAGTTTCCACGCCTCTAATGAGTAACAGGATATAAAAATTATAACTGTGATTAAAAAAATACAACTCATAATCTGTCACAGTATTTTAAATTTCTTTGTGTTTGGATACTCAGTTGGCTATTTTTGTCATTTTCTGTTAGTGAGAACCCAGAAGTCTGACAGGCTGTTTCACCATGTGACTGTGCAGAGGATGCATCAGGACATACAGTCCTGGTATAAGTCTTGTGCAAACCACAACCAAAATGATGTGGTTTCTTTTCCACTTACTCCCAAGAGCAGACCACATCTGTGTCTGACTGCTGCTTACAATGTGCTAGGAAAGGTCTCTTCATTATGCCAGTGTGCAAATTGCACGCTTTTCAATATGCAGCAGGCTGACTGAATCTCTTGAACCAAATCTTTAGCTTCTTCCTATGTTTCTACTCAAACAGCATTCAGCTGCACTATAGCTAATGGGAGTTTTCCTGAGTAAGGACTTAACATTTGTCCTCTTACTGTAAGAAAACATCTTATTGTTTCTTGCTTATGTTACTGTAGGGCATAAGATGCTTGTTTTTCAACCCAAGTCCCATAGGTCTAAGGACAAAAGGAAAACATAGTTCCACCCTTCAAAGTGGTCATAAGACAAAAGACAATGGGCAGCTACAGACAGATGAATGAGCACACAGACACAGAGAGACAGCGCTGGTCAGTGTGATGGGCTGCAACCTAACCATTGTCACTGTGGGCATCACTGGAAGGAAAACAATTGGAAAGACAACTGAGCCAAGAGGGGCATTTTTTTTTTGCACAGGAATTTGTATCTCAGCACTTGGTGACAGTCCAGCAAGAACAAAAACCGGAATTGTTGCAATGTTTGGTGAAAGGGGGTGCAGAGTCCTTGCTTGGGACACTCTCCTGGCAGGCTGATCCTCACAGGACTTGCACAACCTTGCAGTTGCAGCAAACCAGCACATGCCAGCAACCACGAAAACACTTCCATCACAAATTTTCCAGCCAGTGAAGCCTGAAAGAGGCTGGTGGAGCAGATTTTGTGTATTATTACAGGGAACTCCTCCAGGAATGAGGGGCAAAAAAAGGAGAAAATGTGGTCATTAGATCTGGAAATGTACCATGCAAGCACTATGGTATGGCACCAGAGGCTGCCCAAAGACACAGCATCTTCAAAGTGAATGAGAGATAGTAAGTAGTACAAGAACTGACTGTAGACAGCTAGAGAGAAGGAACTAGCTCTTACCCCATGCAGTGCTACAGACTGGGGGAAGAGTGGCTAGAAAGCTGTCTCATGGAGAAGGATCTGGGGGTGCTGTTCAACAGCCAGCTGAACGTGAGCCAGCAGTTTGGCCAGGTGGCCAAGAAGGCCAACGACATCCTGGCCTGCATCAGAAGTAGTGTGGCCAGCTGAACTCAGACAGTGCTCATCTCCCTGTACTCAGCACTGATGAGGTTGCACCCCAAGCACCACATCCAGTTCTGGCCCCCTCACATCGTGAAAGATATGGGGGTGCTGGAGAAGGTCCAGAGAAGGGCATCAAAGATGGTGAAGGGTCTGGAGCACAAGTGCTGTGAAGACCAAATGAGGGAGCTGGTGTTATTTAGCCTGGAGAAAAGGAGACTCAGGGAGATCTTATAGCTCTCTACAACTACCTGAAAGTAGGTTGTAGCACGGTGGACGTTGGCCTCTTCTCTCAGTCAACCAGCAACAGGACAAGAAGAAGTGGCTTCAAGTTGCACCTGGGGAGATTCAGGATAAAAATCAGGAAGAATTTCTTCACTGAAAGGGCTGTCAGCCATTGGAACGGGCTGCCTAGGGAGGTGGGGCAGTCACAATCCCTGGAAGTGTACAGAAATGGCTGGATATGACACTCTTAGTCCTATGGCTTAGTTGGCATGGTGGTGTTTGGTCAAAGGCNGAAGTGGCTTCAAGTTGCACCTGGGGAGATTCAGGATAAAAATCAGGAAGAATTTCTTCACTGAAAGGGCTGTCAGCCATTGGAACGGGCTGCCTAGGGAGGTGGGGCAGTCACAATCCCTGGAAGTGTACAGAAATGGCTGGATATGACACTCTTAGTCCTATGGCTTAGTTGGCATGGTGGTGTTTGGTCAAAGGCTGGACTCGATGATCTTGGAGGTCTTTTCCAACCTTACTGATTCTATGATTCTATGATTCTATTATGTAATGCAGGAGATGCAGAAGAAGCAGGGGAAGGTTGCAAACAAAAAGCAACAGGATCACAGTGGCAGGCCATGAACACAAAAATGCAGACTGACAGAACTTGGATGAGTTTAGCTGTGTATATAGAAGCTCCAATATCCACCACACCGTGCAAAGTGTGTATGTGGTCTGGATGGGATTCATGAGTCCCAGGCTCTGCCCAGATGGAATCTGAGTGACTAGCAGAATGACAATGCTCTCTCAAAGAATTGGAAAAGGGAGGTTTAGTCAAACCTGAATTTAAGCTGTTAATTAGAAGTGCCACTAACACAAGTGAGATTTTAACTTGGAAGAGAAAGTGATTCTTCTTTAGCAGTGATGTGAATTGCTGACATGGAGTGGTCTCTGTGGAGAGACTCAGTGGATTTGTGCCTTTGCCTGACTAGCAATTTGAGGGATTTTTACATTGAAAAAAGTGTCAGAAAGGATCACACTCATAAGGAACCTTGAGTCTGACTGGGCTCTGGCCAGAGGAAAGAAAAGTTATTTCTGAATTCAATTACCTGAAGGATATCTTTGTCCTAGGTTGTCAAAAAGAGCAAAGAATGGTTGGACAACACCACTACCAGACTGAAATGGCTAGGACACTTCCTCTTCTATGACAGCTCCTCTTCCTCAAGTGGAAGGAGACTGACCTGAAAATGCCTTGAGAGATAATTAAAAGGAGACTACTTGGCTATAGTTTCTCCTTACCATTTTCTGTTCTTTGAAGTCTCTTCCTTTGACTTATTTGTCCATCCTTTTTTTTTTTTTTTTTTAGTGTCAGTCCTGGCAAGCAGTAGTAAGAGGCTCCAGAGAGGCATGGATGTGTCAGGCATACAGGTGCATCAGAAAGCCAGGCTTGTGTCTCTTCTTGTTGCTGGCAGATGTTTACTTGAGAAATCTAGGTGGAGACCAGAGTTTTCTTTCTAAGTTCCTGATGATGTTCTTTTCTCACCAAACAAATTAGATGTCCCCTGCAAAGATTTTCCTGCTTGGTCTCATTTTAACCTTCATCACTTTGGAGGTCAGTAGAAGAGATGTTTTGCTAACCCATAATTTTATTCTCATTGGTAATTCAGCGTCTCACTTGATTTTTGGCCTATAATGACAATAGTTACCAGCCTAAAAAGTACTTCATCTTGCTTTTTATTGCCAGTTGAGTTCAAATGTCTTACATGCCATGTGGAGACCCATTATATTTAATAATTTTTACCTCTTTTCTTCAAGCCTAAATGGAAGTTTCCACGCCTCTAATGAGTAACAGGATATAAAAATTATAACTGTGATTAAAAAATACAACTCATAATCTGTCACAGTATTTTAAATTTCTTTGTGTTTGGATACTCAGTTCAAAATTGTACGTGCTAGACCTCTTAGTGGTTAGGGAAAACAGTGGGGAGTTACTCGTCTGGAGCCAGAGGGTGTCTGATTTTCATTGGAAGCTGGAATATCCAAGGCAGGAGTTGGAGGAGCCAAAAGTCCTTCAGAATAATTCTTCTGTTTTGCAAAATAAACAAAGGAGGATTCAAATGAAAGCAATGCTGGGACAGATTCCCCTAGGAACACACAGTATACTCTGGCGGAATCCTAGGGCTCTTTTCTGCTTTGATTTATATCAACAGGAAAAACACTCTTTATTATTTACCAACTGCCAAGTACCAGCAGAACCTACAGGAATCATATGACTCAGTAATCTACAATACAGTTATTTCTTGGTTACCTGGTCATTCCCACAGCTCTGTGCTCTCATTGAACTGTCCCTGTGCACATGATCTCATGGAATTCTTTAGCAGGAAAAACAAGATCCAGTACAGTGTCCTGACTCCTGGCACTTTTTCAATTAATAGATTTTATAACAGCCAAGACATGGTCCCTATAGAGCAGATAGTTAACACCAATGCCTTACACCACAGATCATCTGTATGTGTTGTACAAGAACAAGCTGTACAGCTATGATATAGAATAACTGCATCCACAGTCGTAGAGTGCTCCATCAATTTAACTGTGCTGAAATAATTATATCAATGCCATCCTCACACTTGGGCATGTTATTAGAAATGCTAACAATAAGGAGGGAGTTGCCTAATTCCTTAACCCCTGATGCAGCTTCAGAGGAAGGTCTCACCTCCAGTTCCACATCTACCTTGACATCCACCAAAAATGGCCAGCTAAGATCAGCAGGGCAGCTAGAAGGAATAGCTGTTTTACAGGATATTTTTCAGGTTACAGAATGAGTCTGGATCAGGACAAAGTTCCACTCCCGCTCCCCTGATTTTCCTTCCTCCAGCCTCTTCACTTGCATGCTATAACCCTGGCAAGCAAAGAGGAACTGAGAGTTGAACAGACTTTGCTCATCTTGCATAACATCAAGACTCTGTACTGGATTGAAGCTTCCAGGAGACCTGTTAAAAGCATGTGATTGTACCATCTTTCCCACCTATTTCAGTGCCTTGTGGCACACAGGAAAGGTACACTGTACAATGCAATAATGTGTACTCCCATGGGTGTCTTTTAAGGAAAAAATGCATAATGGACACTTTTTTAAAAGGAGAACTGGTTTTACTACTTACATGTTACTTTATCTACTTTTAACTATTTTTCAGGATTACAATATACCATTCTTGGCTGTTTAAAACAATTCTTGAAGTAGGATATTTGTTAAAATTCTTTGTGTCAGATACTTTAAGCTAAACAACACACTGGTGTCAATAAGTCACTTCCCTCAAATAAACACTATTTGCAACATCATAGACATCAAACACCAGGAATGACTCAGGGACTTCTGTTCTCAGCTCATCATTTTATCCTGCACAATGAGAGAATTCCAGAAAATTGTCCTGAAAGGGATCTCCAGAGATCATCTTCTCCATTCCTCTGCCTCACAAAGTATCAACTCCACCTGCATCCTTTCCAGCAGCCATTTTTCTCTCTGTGCAGACACAGCAGGGAAAGGGAATGTTGCCCTCATTTCTTCTGGAGACAAGAGAGTTGGAGATAGACAACACTGGAAGCTGTTCAGCACGTCAGTGAATGGCCCTTGCTCAAAATCAGGATTTTCCATGCAAAACAAGGAGATCAGAGTTTCAGGCAAGTTCATGATATGACCAAGTCAGTCTGTCTAGCTGCCACTGAAAGGCATTCATTTGCTGGGTATTAGTTCCTAGTTGTACCAGTCCCATCACCTTGTTACCTCCTCCTGTTTTGGAGCTTACCTGATCCCACCAGATGCTGATTCACACAATAAGCTGAGCAGTAACCTCAGTATTATGGTGTTTAAACCCTATGGGATCAGACTAGCATGAGACATGCAAAAGAAGCAGCAGGGGTACAGAAGTGGGAAGATGCTCAAGATGTGGAGGAGGAAGCTGGCCCCACAAACACCTTTCCTGATTTCTGTGTCTCAGGCTCAGCTGCAGCCTCAATTAGCACCATCAACCTGCTCTTGATTCTTTACGTGGGCATAAGCTGTCATTGTTGCATTGCCAGCTGCTAAACCTGTGCCCTTCTTTGTGCTACTCTGAGCGTCTGTGCATCTACATCAGCAGCCAGGCAAAGAAACCAGGGCTGAAAGTTTTCTGGACATAAGGAAAAGGACAAGGCAGGACCTGTTCTGCAGGGATGAAGCCAGGCTGGCTCAGTGCCTGCTTATAAAGGGAGTGTGGAAACCAAGCCCCAGGCCTGTTCAAAGGGCATCTGCAGCAGAGCCGTAGGCACCTGTGACACCTCCCAGTACAGCCACCATCCCTTGTGGGCACTCTGATAATTGCATAGCTTCCTTTCCAATGGACACTACTTGTTCCCTTTTTGCCCTGCCATTAGTATGCCTCTTTAAGCATTTTTAGTAAGAGATTTTAATGAGGAGCCTTCGGAAAACGTTCTCTTAGCCAGCTTCATCTATTTTATCTTCAGTATGACACTGACCACTCTCATCACCTATGGCTGATGTTCTAGCTAAACCACCCAGAGGTACTGGTCAAGCAGTACTTCATGATTTTTTTTTTAAAAATCACATAAAATGAGACAGAGAATGGAGGGAAATGAGCTAGAAGTTATAATGCCAAAGTCATCATTGCCTGCCATGCTTGGGGATTTCATCGGAGGGATTTTTGGAGGCAAACTGATCAGGGACCAGGAGCTCACTGGTGCTTTGTCTCTGTTACTTCCTTGCTAGGGGAATGGCACTGGGAGGGCTGGTATGGCCAGGCACACGTCGCTCACCCACCTCAGATGACTCGCACTGCAAATACACTGACTGTAGAATTGCTGAGTTTTCTTACCATTAGCATTGCTTCTGCTTGCAATAAGGTGCTATGACACCCTACTGTCACAGTAGAACAGCATTTGTCCACTGTGCGACCTCTCACAGCAGCAATTGCTGTTGTTGTTATCAACTGCAGACTAATTTTGCAACACAGACAAGATCAGAGCTATTTCCCATGGCAGCTCCAACTCACATCATCTGCTCTAGCACCATCTCCTGCTTGTGCTCCAAGGAACTGGATCATCAGGGCAAGTTTTGCAGCTTACACCTCTTCGGTAATATCTTGGTACCTGCAGTGGCTTTTTTCATCTGCTGCCAGATCCTCTGTACTGCACAGGAACTTCAGGCACTAGGATGAGGGGGAAGGGTGAGCAGCTGCAAACCTCTACTGGTAGCAAACTGAACTACCCAGCCATTTCTGTTCACAGCCCACAGGCTGAAGGAGCTTGGTGCAAACAAAAAACAAGGTGCAGGAATGGTGTGCTCACAGAATAACACATTTTTCCCTGCCTCTGTGAAGGCACCGTGGCCTGGAAGATGAAATGCTACTGCTGAGTGAAGACCGCCTGCCTGAGCCACAGTCTGACCAAGCACTCAACTAGGACTTGGATTTTCCTCGAACCACAACCCTGCATGAATCCTAAATTTTCCAGAGAAAGAAAAGGCATAAATGAGGTGTTTGTGGTGAGACAGTCTCCACTTAATAAACCCGAAGCAACAAGGAGTGTTCTGCAGGACTGGTGAAGAGAAGCCTTGTGGGACAAGGATGGGGAGGTTGGGGTGACCCAGGAGGCAGGCTGTGCGGGATGCTTAGGGAAGCAGAAGGGACAGATGAAGTCAATGCTGTCAATGCCTTGGAGATAGGGAGATGAGCCATGGACCAAAGCTGGAGCAGATATGGCTGTTACATCTCCCGACCTCTGGTCAGACCTGTGAGAGCATGTCCTTGGTGCTGCTACCTGGGATAATTCAGCATCAACCCCCTTGACCTACAGGCAGGAGTTCTGCCAGCTGAATGAATCCAAAACTTCTCTCACTGAGTACACAGAAACTGTACTCCCTGCTGGAAATTACTTTCTGCAGTCCTAGGGCCTCTCTGAAAAGCCAAGTCAGCATTTTATACCAGTCTGGATATACCAGAACTACGGTCAAATTGCACCGTTGCTTGTTGAAGATGTCTAGCAGAACTATTTGCCTTTGGGGAATTAATTTCATTGCAGTGGAGTTGTTTCACAAGTCTGTGACGATTTCACGGAAGCTTTGTTTCAGAGATAAAGCTGGTGGAGAGGGTATAACACTATTTAAGGGGTTTCTCTGAATGAAGCCTTGGGCTGTGGCCTGGAATGTATTTTCTGTAATATTTTTCTTTGCAGTGTACATTTCAATATTTTTAAAAGAGGTCAAAATAAAATGCTTTTCTCTATCTGAAATTAGCATTTTCTAGATTATTTTTTTATATGATCATCTGCATTTCAGAGGCAGAGGGATGAATCTTGACATTAAATTTCTACATTAAAAAATATAAAGGACATTGTATTTTCCACATGCCCCAAAGCTACTACCAGTCTGAGCTAAAAATCTCTATTTTCTCATTTTCTTCATGACCATAGTAGCAGGGCAAATATGCAATTCCCCTGAGGATTTCACTTAGTAGAAGCAGTAATTCAGGAGTGCAACAGTCTTCCTAGGGGAGAGTCTGAATCTCCTCAAATGTTTGACCTCCCTCTGATAGCCTGCATAAATGCTAATGACTCTAATGCCTCTCGCTCTGTGCCTAATGACAGCAACTCCTGTTGCCAATTAGATGAGATTAGGGGAGAGCTGTCTTGTGCATACTGTACATGACAGCCTATTCCTAGAGCCACATATTGCCTCTAAATTGGCTAATGCTGAATTCAGGATGGAAATGGAAAGCTATTTGTGGGAGGCTTGTCCTGAGTCCCCAGCAGGGTGTGAGAATTTGTACTTAGTGCTGATGGTTCGGTTATGATGCATTGCTGATGGATGTAATAGAGAGCTGCCAAGTAGAGACTCCAGAACCATTTCCTAAATAGCAGGGATAAAAATTACTGTTAGAGCCTAAATCTGCACTGTTTTCCTGTATTCCAAGCAACTCCAAGCTGCCTGGGGGAGCAAGGACATAATTCGCCCTCAGAGTATCATTATGTGAGTTTTTGTACACTAAGCTTTTTCATACCCACCTCACAAGAAGGAAGACTGAAAGGGAAAACTTGGCAGGAGAGTGAGAAAGAAGAAAGTGGAGAAAGAAGAAAAACAGCCAAGCGGAGTCACCAGGACCAGAGAATGCGAGAGCACCGTCACGTCAGACCACATCGTACCGATGCGCAGTCAGAGGTGTCTTACGAGCCCATGAAAAAACCTGGACCACAGTAATCAAACCAAATTTCCGTGCATTCCATTCACTTTCTGGAGTCCAGGTGGGATCCTGTTTTAAAACATAAATTTTGGAATGAAATATCCTCCTTTGATTTGGCTTATCTATTTTAAACATGACACTAAATTATTGCCGATCAATGATTTCTATTGAAAATATGTATTGCACAAAAAATAACCCTTTCTTAGAGGCAGAATTTTCTTTAAAAACATTATTTAATTTTTTTTCTACTTTCTGACAATCAGAATGTTTCAAACCCCTGGAATGTGAACTGCAACAGACTGGGTTATATTTAGAGCTTTGTTGATATTTAAGTTGTCCAATTTTTCTTTTTTCTTGATGTTCATTTAGTTCAATTTTTAAGTATTTATTTCTATTCAAATTCTTCATGGCACTGGAAAAGTTACGAGTAAAACCTACAGCTCAGCTGGTCTTTTTCATAGCGGATAAAGTTGCGAGTTAGCAGTTTCAGTTTCAATTATTTTCCTTCTTTAACTAGTTTTCCTAATTTGAAACAGTCTTAAAAAGCAAAATGAAGCAAAATTAAAAACTAAAAAGTTAAATAAAAGCATTGACATTCTCAATGATATTTGCTTTCAGTGATCAAAAGAAAACCAGCAAAAATTAAATTTTATTTGTGAAAAACAGAAAAAGGTGTACAAACATTAAAAACTGGAAAACATTCTGCTGTTCTTCAACTGAAGAGAAATGATTTTGTATCAGGAGCTTTTACATAAAATAGTTTTGTTGTTTTTGTATTGGCTTTAATCCACACATACATTTGTACAGTAAAAAAAAACAAACAAAAATATTCAAAGCTACTCTGTTTTCCTCCAGTGTGAGTGAAAATGGTCCTTCCTGATGCCTATAGCAGATATACTTTTTCATTGTACAAACAGAAAACATACCTACCCTCCCCGCACACACTCACTTCTTTAATAGGGAGTATTTTTAAAAGAGGAATGCACATAATAATGTTAGGAGTATATAAGAATTGTCTCCTTCAATTTTATTTTCACATATGCAGAGTGGCAAAGTCACATCACAGACAGGTCATATAAAAAGAGAAAAAAAAAGTAGGAATATATATCTGCTAGCACATTCTCATTTGTATTTCTCTGTTTACACAGTCAGTAGCAGAGTTTTGTGTTTGGCAATCCAAACTAGTTTTAACTTGCACCCTCCAGAAACTATATTTGTCTACAGTCTGTCCCTCTTGCTGGTCACAAGGAAGAATTGCTTTTCAGGCAATTTTAGATCCCCTCTGCCCTCCTGTTGCGATTTAGTTATATCCTATCAGGAGGTTCTGGCTGACACTCCCAGGACCGGACTCCTCTACTGGGGGAAATCTCAGGCTCTATATTCCTTCTTCTTTATCTTCAGCTAGAGAAAAAATAAAGTTATTTTTAAGAAATACTGCAAGACCTATTTGTCCCCTTTAACTTCTTAATTCTGGCTTATCCTACCACGTTAATACCAAGAACATGTTGATTACAATCTCAAGATTATTAAGAGGCCAGTACCATAAAAAACCTAAAGAATATTCGTCGCTTCATCCCTTACATTTTTGGCACTTCTACTATATTTCAGGTTTGTTATTCTGCAACTTGAAACCAGTAATGATATTATTTTTTTTTTCATTTTCTTGTTACTGTTTTCCTTATATCCACTCTCAACTCTTTTCCATTACCTTTTTCCTGTTTTTTCTCTTTCCCTCTATTAAGCTGAAAGTGTTGTACAGGACCTTCATCTAGAGACAGCTTTTGCCATCTATAACCACAGGTCTCTCGACACTTCCTTGTGAAGTTTTATTGGTGTGTTCGTTTAAGAAATTATGTTAGTCACTTGATCTTACTAGTGGCACAGACTAGCACTTTATGTATGACATAATTACGTATCATGACATGATTAAAATCTCCATTTTAATAATTAATCTATCAACTTGTTTCTATTTTATACCAGAAGCTCCCAGGAATATTTCTGACAGTCTATAACATTCAGATATGTCTCCTGTGGTATACTGAGCCAGGTTTAAGGAAAAAACATGGCCTGCCATTGTAACATCTCTAGCTGATCATCTGTGTTGTGATTTATGGAGAATTGGGGTATGAAGGTTGCGGAAATCAATATTTCTGTTGGAAGGCTCCTTTGCCTCCCCACCCCATGGCTGTGAGATCCTCGGGAAAGTCACACAGCAGATCAGATGCTGGTTCATCTGCAGCCAGTAACAGAATATTTTGGGCAAGTGTATATCCCACCAGGTCAGCTGCTAATATTTCGCTCTTGCTTTTCAGCGAGGCAGGCAGGCATGAGATACTCTGACTAAGACCCAACTTGCACATTCCCACTGAAGCTTAATTTGGCTGCTTTGCAACATCTATGTTGTGCTGAGTCCAGTATCTCTCTGTGCTTCCAGGGCCAAACTCATCTATCATCACAGGCAGTTTGGACGATAGCAACGGCTGCTGCCTCTGCTCTCAACTCTATTGACAAAAAGAAAAATAGAAGAGGACTAATTCATATTTTAAAGAGTGCTCAATAGATGAGGCTATCCTTCCAGGCAGAATCAGGCCAAGTTACTCCCCAGATACTTCTCCCACACAAAAGGTGCTTGCCCCTGAAATTTAATAAAAACAGCAAATGACACCCCATAATTTTCATCCCAAGCACTGACTGAAAGGTGACATTACACAATAAGAGTAAATCTCCTGCTCCACTTATACCAGCCAAGTACCCAGAGACATTTCTGCCATAACTCCCAAACCAAAATAGCAATTGGTGAAATACAACCTGCATGCTGTTGTCAAAAACAAGTGCGAGTATTGTAGTTAATGCTTGGCAGCAAGCCTGAGAGCCAAAGTTCACCAGAGGGGCCCCGCTGGGGATTCCTGGAGGCACTGTATAAATCTCTGCTCCACTCCCTGTCACTGACAGGCGGTGTATGGGAGCACCCCGAGAAATATGCCCCGTGCTCCTGGCAGCAAACACACGTCACAGCCCAGAATAAACAGAGAGGCTTCACGTGCCCTGTGTGCACGCACGCATGGAGGGGTGAGGGGCAGTGCTTCGTTCGATGCAAACAGGTAATCTCCATCAGATAATTGTTAACCAATCACTTGGACTCGCATTCATGCGGCTCTTACTGGGCTTTTATATCTGATAATTGTGGCCTGATCCTTTCAGTCCGCCCTGGCTCCCCACCACCAGGAGCCTTTCCTCAGTAATTCAGTTTCTGACTCCAGAGCTCAAAGCCAATCCACTGCACATCTTTTAAGGAATCATGCAGTCTTATTTTAAAGGTTCAGAGTGATACAGGATTTGTCTTCTCTCTCACAAAGCTTGAGTATATCCACTATTAAGAAACGGTGCCTTACAGTAGGTTTGAATAGTTCAGCTGTCAGATCCTGTTATACCGTTGCTGGACTGAAGAGCCCTGTAACATCAGATATATTCTCTTTGCATAAGTAATTATGGAATACGATTTAATTGTTTCTTAAGATCTTTCACAAGTGAAATAAACAGATCCTTTTTAATCTCTCATAATAAGTGTGTTTTCCAGAACACAATCCCTCCTGGCAGGAGTCAACAGAGGCAGCTGAAGTCAGAGAACCTATACCAGTCCTCACCTGCTTGGGATCAGATCCCCAAAATGCAAACAGGAACATTTACAAACTAGAAAGTGCTTAAGTGCTTAGGTATGTAACTAGGTACATTCTAGTTTCACACCTTTTATTCCATTCACAAAAAGTATTCACTCCCATTAAATATAGAATATTCATACACCTATTCAGATACACAGACTACCTGTAAATGCAAAACTAAGCACTATTCAGAATATTTATCCAACAGAAAATTCTGACATCTCACCTTCTTATTTTACCCCAGCTTAACAACTGCTAACCTTTAACATTAACAAATGTTACCATTTCTCAGAGAGAGAAAATCACATTTTTAAAAAAAAATAGCAGAAAATTGAATGTTCATGTCCTTCAGTGCCAACATATCACATAACCATTCTCAAATTAAAACACTTCCGCAGGGATCAATACTTTTGTGAATCTCCATTGCCTTATTGTGTCAGGGACTGCAGATTGGTACCCGGATGAACTTACTCAGTGCTCTGGGAAGGACTGTGCTCCCTGATGAGAACCCTGCTCCCTCTCCTCAGCTGCCCATGCCTACCAGAGCAACAAGAAACCTGTGTGGCACCACAGGAAACAGGGGCTTTCAGGGAGCTTAGCTCTGGGAAAATGTTACCAAGCTAAGTTATAACACAGGTATTTGGCCTACTGCTGTACCAAGCTGCTCTGAAATATTTAGGCAAGCAGAACACAGCGGGATTGTCTGATCCAAGTTGAACGATGACCGCAGTATTTCGTACTCGCGGTACACTCTGCAAAAACTGCTGCTGACTGCTTTTCACACAAATATATGTACAGAGACGTTGCTCGAGCATCTACATGCATGTCGCACATTGAAATAGAACTGTCATATGGATTCCAACACATACCTAAATCACAGGCAATCACACATCCTGAACACATGCAGTCAGTATACCTAAAAATTAGCTGGCTGGTCAAAATGGATGTCCAAAGTGTCCCCACCATCAGAGGAGATGAGTCTTAGGACAGGATGACTTCCTTGCTTTGAAAGTTTCTCTCTACTTACTCTGAAGAACTTAAGCGTCTGACTTAGACTAGAAACTAAACTTCAATAGGGCTAAAATTACACATTAAACACACCAACATGCGGCAAAAACACATAAACATTTTGCTAAGCTACAGATGCATGCAAGCACAAAGCACGAGTATATAGTATTGTTATTACAAGCACATACCAGTTATCTACTCTGCAAAAAGAAACAGAAACCCTTTTTACCGGCTCCCAAAATGTAATGCAGGTCCTGCTTTTTTCTTCATGCCTTTCTTTAAACTGATCACTTCAGAATCAGAAATCTACTTTTACAATGAAAATGTTGCTCTTCTGTCATCAGAGCTGTAAAGATCAGATTGAAAACATGACTCTGACAAGCTAAGAAAAAAAAAAGAAAGTGGACAAAAGAAACCAAAATCTACCAGTTTCCTAAAACTTACGACTTACTTACTCTATCTTGCTGTGTTATTTTTAACGCTGTTGGCAGCACTGCAACGAGCCCGTACACATTAAAAACACATTCACAAGGAAAACCTAAAAACATAAATACATGAAGATATTACTGGCATGAACTCAACGTATGTGTGCATATCTTACCGCCGCTGTGCAAATGTGGATGTACAAATTATATGGATGAGGGCACACTCTGCAAAATGTATGTGTGTGTAACACCTGCAAATACTCAACACGCATCCTGCACAATAGTCACACTACCACAATTATGCGCACGCAAACACTGCAAGCCCGCACACCTACAATTTTGGAAGCACAAAATAGTCCGACTTTCTGAGTAGGAGTAAAGAAAATATTTTCATTTGTAATTGATACTTAGAAAGTAAATGAAAAATTTTGTTTTGGTTCAAATTAAAATGTCAGTTTTTGGTTAGAAAAATAAATGAAATGCTTTTACGTCAAAATAACAATTTAAAATGACAGATTTGCTTCGGTTCAATTTAAATTGTTGTTTTGTTTTGAAAAAAAAAAATTAACACAGAATGAAAACAGAAAAGAACGTTGTGTTTCAATGGGCCAACCCAAGACAAAAATACTGTTTGGGGAAAATGAAAACCGACTGGAGAAATTGTAATGAAAAATTTTTTATTGAAGTTTTCTCTTGGGAACCTTTATTCTTTAGACAGCGGTAACGCACACATACAAATCCCTTCTTATTCCATGTATACATACGATCTCTAAGAGCATTTCATAAGGGCACACTCTGAGCACTTTGCACACACTCATGGGCACTTTATGTTTGACATGTGTGCAAGCATCAAACACGCCTTGGCCTGCAGTGGACACACACATGTGGTCTCTGTTAAGAAACCCAAGAAATGAAGCCAATTTTAGATCAAGTGAGCTGTGGTCCCCTGGCTCAGGTTCTGCTGCAGGTGATTCTATAAACAAAGTTTAGTGCCAATGTGAAAGAACAAATATGCTATAAATAGTTCATGACTTCCAAAAGCCCTTGTCTCATTCCAGTCCTTGTTCTAAACCAAACCAGCAGATGGGCTGAGAGCACTTCAAACCCACTCCCTGAAATAAAATGCTGGAAATAAAGGAGAACAGCATGAAGGCAGTAAAACAAAATAGGAAAAGGAGGGAAGGGCAGCCGGGGCAGAGGAGGAGAAAGGCTTTAATTTATTGGGGAGAGCACTGGGAATGTAAAAAAAGCAGGAGTGGAAGGAAGAAAGGGGACATCACCCTGCCTGATTGCAATTGTCATTAACTTGCAGTAAGGGTATTAAGTTGCAGTGTGGGTGCAAGTGCAGGCGGCCCACCTCCAAACCAAACCTCCTCGGCATCTGATTCTTCTCTGCACTGAGTGATTTAATGCCCTGGCCCACGCGGTTTATTTACTGCCTCTTGCTCCATTTAATTGAACCCAGGGGCCTTCACACCAGCACGGGTCAGTGACGAAGCATTTGTTACCTGTGCCAGGCAGCACACCAGAGGCAGGGGAGAGGGGGGAATCAGCCCTCGGAGCACAAAAAGCAACAGTCGGAGTCTGTGCAGGGGGAATGTGGCGCGCTGAGGACTCTGATTAGTTTTATGAAGCAGGAGGTTGCTCTAACATCTGGAGGGAGTTTGCGAGGAACTGAGACAACACAGGGCTGATGCAGTAGACTTCACATATAATGTGCTTTTACACCCAGACAGAGGTGTTAGAAGAACTTGAGAAAAACCCCTAATTCTCTGGTGCAGATTAAGCGCCCTAAACACAGTTAAGGAGGCAAGTGGTTTAACTATAACCTTTATAGCTGCTGAATGTCAAACAACAGCAATTACCACGCATTTAAGAGTAAGGACAGGAGAATATTGAGGTATTTACCTATAAAAGAAAGCAGGGGTTGCAACAACTAAACAAGGTGAGACAGAATTACTATTAGGTTATTAAAATTAAGATCTACTGAGATTAAATCAAAGTGGAATTATACATAATGCAGTATTTCCATGTCCTGAAGAATAATTCTGCTGGCTGAAAAGTCAGTCTCCGTAATGGTGGAAAAATCTCCACAGAAATGAAGCTGTAATTGATAGAGTGACCGTGGATCTTCAGGACAGCTCACTATGTTACAACAACATATAAAAACTTAGGATACACACACAATGGACAGTGCCATGGAAAGATAATGAGATGGGCTCCAGGCAGTTCTTCATAGGCACAGTGCTTCTCACAGACTCCTCCACTGCTGGGCTGAGAAGCAAGCTCTGCTAGGCCAGGAAAGCACTGGGCTGCAGGACTAGCTCAGTGCATCATAGCACACAAGCACAGCTTTGGGAAACTCTCTTTTCAGGAAGCGTGTTAGGAAAAGAACAGTTGGGCTGGGAGCACATACCTCGGGAATAGAATTAAGTTGGTCACAAATGCCATACAGTGAGCCAATAAGACTACAAGTTTCAGAGACCTGTTGAAGAGCTGCGTGCAAAAACATACAGTTCAAGCAGGCAAAAATAAAAAAAGGCCAAAAACCCCCTGAAAAACAAAAAGGAAACACATATTGTGGTCCCGAGCATTGCAGTAAAGAAGAAATGCAGGGTTTTTCCACAGGAATCCATGCAAACTACATTGCGACTGTTAATGGCTATATAGACTTCTGGCAGCTAGATGGACTGCTAAACATTACAATAGCAATAATCAGGGAATAAGCAAAGAGGCACTTCAAAAAGCATGGCATATCCAAAGAGCAAAATAATTTGGTTTTCTTTCAGAAAGGTTGTGGCAATTTTCTGTGAAAATTATTATCTCCATCATGTAGCAAATCAAACAGGGACAATGATAAAATTGCCAAAAATTCTTTCACAGTTGCAGAAATTGCTCACTATGCTATTCCAGGGCAAAGAAATGTCCAAGAGGTATAATATCTGCTCAAAAAGTAGCCCAGATTAAACTATTCTTTTAGAAGAAATATCATTCTGGGGAGGAAAAAGTCAGAGTTATCAAACCAATAAAATTTTGTTCATAATCATAAGAGTTGATGATCTTTTCCCTGGAAGCATAGGTAAACTTCAAACACACAATCAAGACAAGAGCAGAATTAAAAAGCCCATTGCATTTCTCAGGAAGACATGGGAGAAATTTTGCCCCTTTATGCCATATGTCAGCCAAAAAAGGTTTGTGGGAATATTACAGAATATTATATAGGTGAACAGATTATCCTCTTTTTATTTTATTCCAAATAAATGTGCAAAAAAAAAAAAAAAAAAATGGGTCCATGGACTGTAGCAGAACCATTTATATAAAAATTGCACTCTAGTTCTAGAAGATGGTATTGAATGTTACGTGGGCATGACTGAATAAAACCTGAATGTTGCACTATCTTGGCATGACATCATACAGAATCAAAACACATACCAGAAACATAGACAAGGCCAGTCAAATATTTTGAGAGGATGAAGAATGACATGGGAGTCACTGGATAAAGACAGACACTGGAGGTTTAACAAGGCCTAAAATATACATGGCTTCCGTGAGAGTAAATACCCGAGAACAGGATTCTAAATCGGCATTTCATGTCCAGCAGAGAAACCATAAAATCCTATCTTGGTAACCAGACAAACACTTATCCCCTTAACATCATTCGGTGGTAAAAACTGAGGGGTTTGAATTATAAAAATCAAGTGTCTCTGTGAGCTGTTGCTAGACGGGGATTAGATTTTGTAAAGGAATGATCTTTGGGGGTAGGAGTAGGTGACCTTTAAGGTTCCTTTCAACCCAAACCATTCCATGATTCTGTAATTCTAAAACTAACACACCCATCTGCCACTGGTCTCAAGCTTGCCTGTGATTGTAAGGACACACAGTGCTTCTTGGGCATGTCTCAGTCATAAAATCAATATATTCTTTACTGTCAGGCTTGAAGCAAGATGAGGATGAAAAGAGAAAATGCCTCAGCTGTATCCCCTAAACTGTAAAGCTCTAAACCATAGTATGTGTAGGGTGATTTAATGACTATATCACTAAACATTTGGAAAGTTTCAAAAGGAATAAAATCTGTAAAATCAGATCAGTACCTAGGCAAAGTGGACAGGTTACCAGCACAAACATTTTCAGTTCATTAAGTTCTCAGCTTCAGGCTGGAACAATACAAAGGTGCTATAGTTGAAGAAAGCAAGCTACAGGGAATAAAGATGGCCAGTAGGTAAAAGTGAGACCTTTTAATAACCCTTCAAAAAGCAGATAAAAACCAAGCATCTTTCATCACCATAGGTAGGGTCAGCAGATTGAGGGTTACATATGCAATGTTATTTAGAAATCTAACTGACTCTGGAAACCATCTGAAAAAATAAGAAATGTAGTTATATAGTGTCTTCCTTGTAAGACATTTTCATAATGAAAGAAAGTACACAATGAGAAATACCACTGGAAAAAACACCAAATTGGATGAGGTCAAGATGTTTAAGACAGAGTGAACTCAGAAGTTCATTTATATTACGTGCTTGATTAGTAAAGTTAGATATTATTTGGGATACACCACACCAGAGCTGGTTTTACCAAGTGAAATTATCTCCTCTAAAGGCCATTTTGAACTTTATCAAATGGAAGGGGATGAAACAGAAGGCTTCAATTGTTTCAGAGGGAAAATCTGTGAGAGGGATCAGGGATTAGAGAGACTTGCCAGGAAATATTTGATAAGCAGCAGACCTAAAGGGCTGTTATGTGTCCACTTTCAAAATCCCTTTCTTTCCTGCTGTGCAAAAACAAGAGCATTACTTGGCTTTGTGGGAACCACAGAATCTGAAACATCTGGGGGGTAGTTAGACAAAAGGAACGAGAAAGCAGGAAGCATTTAAGTATTCTTGTTCCCTCACCAAAATGGCTATTTTTCTGCAATGTGTACTCCATAAGTACTGGGTATGCTGCAGTATGGGGAAAGCAGCTTGAGTCTGCCAAAATGTCTCTGTTGAGGACAGACACAGCGCCAGCAGAATAAATGGCCTTGCACAATTCTGGCAACAGGCTAAATACACTAAAGGTGTTATAGAGAAATATGACTGGCTTGTATTCACAGGTTTGCAGAAAAGACAATAGAGATGAAGAATTGGGAGAAAGAGAATGCCCATTAAACCTGTTTTCACTTTGGTTGAAATGGGAAATATCTATGCAGTGGAAGTCCACTGGAGATACCAGTCAGAGCTCCTTGGACCATGAGGCTCCATTAGGCATTCAGGTTGCCCAGGAGCTGGCAGCCCTGTGGGATAGTGTGCACTCACTTGGGCTTCTCTGGGATGTTTTGAACATGTTCCCGTGGTAAAACAGAAGGTTGTCATGTATGAGAGAGCACCAGGTAAGTGACTTTGTAAGTGCCTACCTTGTTTTCATTTTCTCAGACTTTACCAGGCAGCTCCCTGCTGCGGTAAAACCAGGATGATTTGTTTTCTCCTCCTTCAACCCACAGAGCATCCTTCTGTGAGAAATTATGAGACTTTCCACCACACTTTCCACTTTGTTGCATCCGTTCATTGCTCCTATTTATTAAGGGGGTGGCAGTTCTAAGCAGCCAAGCAACTGGTGAGGAGCATGAGAAAGGAAATGGGCATTAAATGGCGAGGTTTAACTCTCGAGGACTCCTGAAGAGGGAAAACTCACAGGAGAGAGTCTCCCCTGGTGGTTTCTTTCACACCACCTTTGCTGTGGCTCTGTTCCACCAGGAGTCTGCTTGTCACTGATTCTCCTCTAAGAGAAGACCTGAAGCACAGCAGGAGCAATCGGGAGGTGGCCACCTGTCGCTGTAACAGTTGGGGTAGGTCAAGAAATGACGCGTCTTCTTCTGAAAACAGAACCTTTATTATATCAGAAGCTGCGGTTTATATAGACCTTAGTATCGACACATGTCCATGGACCACTGGTTTCTCTATACATAAATAATTCTTAATTGGACACACAGAATGCGCATGTCAGTCAACCATGANGGTGGCCACCTGTCGCTGTAACAGTTGGGGTAGGTCAAGAAATGACGCGTCTTCTTCTGAAAACAGAACCTTTATTATATCAGAAGCTGCGGTTTATATAGACCTTAGTATCGACACATGTCCATGGACCACTGGTTTCTCTATACATAAATAATTCTTAATTGGACACACAGAATGCGCATGTCAGTCAACCATGATTTAGCACTTTAGAGATCGAGCTTCTGTTCTGTGTTACAGTCTTTCCTTCTGTGCATATCACCCTGATGGTGCGCAGAAGTTCCTTTTTCAGTCCAACAATTCCACAGAGACCCCAGGCCAGCAGGGGTCTCCCCACAGCCACCAGCAGAGCGGCAGGAAGGAGTAACACTTTGTGAGAACAATAGGGAAGGAGGTTCACCTTGCGCAGAGTTGAGAAAGGTTCAACAGAACATTCCCTGTGATATCCTGTAAACCACGATACAAGGTATGAACAAAGACAGATGGATAACAGCATCTGTCTGGGCAGAATTCTTTAGCTTCGATGTTTCTGGGTGTGGGCTCAAAGTGTAGTTCCCTCACACCCCCTAAAAACCAGCAGCTCGTGTTTGGTGCTACATCTATTTCCCTTGAGTCTTTTTCTGATTAAAATATGACAGTAGGAGAACCAGGGAGAGAAATGATGCCCTGAACACTAGGGCTACTATGGGGAAACCAATTCTGGCTCAGCCAGACCCATCACACCACTGCTTGCTGTGTCTCTGCAAACATCTGTCCTGCTCCACTGCTCATGTGGAGACCTGAGATAGCTATGTCACCAGCTGTTACTGCCAATTTGTGTACCATGACATTGAACCCTGCTTGGAAGAAGTCCAATTGACATGCTGCTTAAAACAGTGGTAGCAGCAGATTTCCCCTCATTTACGCAGGGCTTTAGGGACAGCAGGAGTGCCAATCCAACACAGGTGTCTTGTAACTCTCCTAGTGTCACATCTTGGTGCTAGAATGAGGAGCTGTAACCCCACTGTTCAGTGGCCTTTCCAGCTAGGGGCAATGGATCAATAGTTTGGCCTGCAGCCTGCAGGGCACAGCAGAAGAAATGACACTAGACCCTCATGTCCCATGCCATGGCTATCAGGCTTGACATAAGACAGCTACTAAGCAAAGGCAGTACTTCAAATAGTTGGGCATGAAGGGTGAAAGGAGAAGCAATTTCTATTCAGACTATACAAGATTCTTTTCTACTTGATTTTGTCAGATTCCACCTTGTTGAAGTGCTCCTTTCATCAGCTCAAAGAAAAGGTCTTTAATTGACAATTCAATGTATCTTCGTTATTAAGAAGTATTAAGAATCAGCATCTCTGGGTCTTTCCAGCAAGGAATTTTGAGAAGAATGAAAAACAAGACTTGTATGCATGATATTCCTAAGGTTTAAAATAAAGCAACAAACCCCCAGACTTTTCTGACCAGACATCTTCAGTTGAACACTGTACACTACTTTATAAACATTGAACTAGAATTGGAGGGACATAAGATGTCGCTTTTTTTTTTTAACGTGCTTCATTTAAGCTGTGTTACAGTGATATCTTCTATATTTTAAGAAGCCCATAAACAGATTCAGATGCTGTTTACACAACAGCATATAAATGTGAGAGCAAGATGAGGAAATGGAGAGTACATGCTCTCTTGACTTCTGTGAATCAAAAGCATCTTGAGCAAGTGGCATAGTCATTAAAGGAACCAAAAGCACACAAGGGACATCTTGTAGTTGCTTTTACAATAAACGAACGGAAGAACCAGCCTTTGAGTCAGGCATTCTTGCTTCCCCATGCCTTTCCCTATGACATTAGTCAAGGGGACTCAGCAGGAAGGAAGCCTAGAGGATTAAGTGCTCATCAGTAAATATAGAAACCAATTTGCACTAGCTTTGGAGGGGTTTGGTTGGGATTTACTTACTGGTGGACCCGACCCATACATAGCATATGGCATCAGGATGTGATGCAGTGCCAGTATGACAAACTTCTATCAAAAATGGTACAGTTGATCGACCAAAACAGAATTTCCCTTTAGCACTGACATTTTTGTCACATGGTATCTCAGATCAGGTCAGTGCAAAGCTATGATGAAAATCTGCAAGAAAAGTTTAAAAGTGGGAGCATTCTTTCTTATCTGCTCCACAAAGTGGTTGGTGCATTCTTCAAAAATGCAGCCTATGCAAAGGGTCATGTATGAAAAGTGATGGAAAAGGAACTGGAAAAATAAAAATGGGCAAAATTGAAGGTTAATCTGTCAATTTGTTTCTTGTGATACTTCATAGATGTTGACACCAGAAGGACTGTTACCATTGAATATGTTGTAAAGCAAAACACATCATTCCCTTATTGATGCAATGTCCTCTATTGAAGTGAGTGAATGATTTCCATTTCCATGGTCTGCAGAAGGCTTTCAGGAAGGAATTGCCCAGAAACTTGGCACTAGTCTGGAAAGTAACTTTAAAGTAGATATATACTCTTAATTCAAAGTCTGCAGTCCATTACAAATTTAGCTTTCCCTTGATGAACTATTCGGTGATTAATTATACTAACAGTTGAGATGCTGTATGTTTTCTTCAAATTGGCGTTTTTCTAAGGTCAGTTTCCAGATGCCACATCTAATTATATCATCATTAACAGCGATGGAATTAAAGAGTCTCAGAATGACATACATCTTCACCTTTTGTAGACAGCTACTGATCATGATTAATTTACCCATTAATATTCCCTTTCATGGGCTAAACAAAATAAGGTCCTGTAGTCTCCCATTTTAAGGCACGTTTTCCAGAATTCTCTCTATTCTTCATATCGTCTTCAATATTCCAATGTTATATTCTGAATCAAAATCAAAATCAGACATAGCACTTAAGGAGTAATTTTTGCATTAAGTGCATGGAGATTTCATTACCTCCTTAGTACAAAATCATTTGAAATGCTTCCTTTTTATTTCTTGGGCCCACAGGCTCCTGACCTGCAGATTCCTTGAGTATTCAAAGTCTAGGGAGTAATTTTAAAAATCCCAAACTTAGTCACTCAGAGATTCAGGCTGTGAAGTTGCTTTAAATGCTTACTGCAGGTAAACACCTTGATCTAAACTCGATTTAACAGTAAGTGTTGGCCACTAATTTTACAAAAATGATACAAAGGATGTTACAATTAATCATAAAAGTGAAAGGAGCTAATAATAATATGAAGAATACATAAACTTATATTGAACACAGACAGTCAAACATTTCAGTTCATAGATTTTTTTAACAAGTGTTCCCATTTAGAAATGATTGATCCTGCTGTAAAGATCTGTGGAAGTACAGCTTAGAATAAATAAAGATTTTTTTGTCAAAAGTGTGAATAAGGTATTTTGCAAATAAGAAATACATGTAGAGATGGTTGAATACAGCCACATGTGTGCAATACAAATTCAACGAAACAGGCATATCAAATGTGAGTTTTTATGTGATTACACGTTGCATGGTCTCCACTACTGTCAAATGATATTTGCACTGACATAAAGAAACTCAAAAACATATAATGCCATGAAACGGTAAATTTTCCAGAATAAAAGCGGGAAGTGAAACAGCAACCAGGAAAAAATTTTCACTTCAGAATGCCTCATCTCTTTTTGCGTGGAGAATAAAAAATTCCTTTACAGACTTGCAACTGCTCTCTCCAGTCAGGCTACAGCATGCTTATTTACAACATTCATATTTGTATAAGGCAGTCTGTTCAGTGAAATATTAAAAAAAAAAAAAAAAAAAAAAAAAAGAAATGAAAGAAAAAGAAAAGTAGCGTATATAATCCTGTTTTGAACCATTTAGATCTATAATTGTTCCCCTAAAGTGGCACGTTTCTGTAATTAAGAAGCTGGAGAGAAACCTTTATAGGCAAATCTGACTGATTTCTTTTTCATTAATTAGGCTAATCCAGAAAAGAAATGTTTTAGGAGCCAACCTGATTGTTAAAGAGCAATCATTTGAAAGCAGCACATGCTGAGATACACTCACTGTCTGACTTACAGTATCATTTAGTTCAAAACGTACTATTGAGACCAGCCAGGAAAGTACATGTGCACACACAGGCAGAGCAGAATAATTTGGTTTAAAGGAATCAATTCAAGTAAACCCAGAGAAAAAATATAGATGTCATGTTAGTCTGCAAATGAACTTTTGGTGAATCATTAGATGGTATTAATTTGTTGAAGTCAGAAGTCAATGAAAAGGGTGAAGTCATGAGAGAATTTTGCTCCAATGGTTACATCACTGATTATTTAATTTTAATGTCTGTGAACTAAAGCTATCAGGTTGTCCCAGCATTCATGCAGGACTCTTTATGGAGTACTCAATAGTTAGCGCCAAGGATGCCACTGGCTTTGAGATCTGCTCTTTGCTAACTTTTACCTGTCACTCATAATTTCCTACATATTTTTTCCAAACAGTGACAGGAATATAAGGATGAAAGGAATTTGAATCCCTTAAAAGTAGGTTGTTGAACAAGCCAGGAAAAAGGGGATTCAGCTTCTAACAGATAACAGTTACCCTAGACACGCTTCCATCTCAAAATACCATTTGTACAGAGAAAAAACGTGCTGATGATGTGGTAAGCCATTTGGCCCAAAAGAGGAAATTACATTCAAGTCCAAAATATTTAATCACTTGGACATGGTTTTCATACTGAAAAGAAAAAAAAAGTCACTTCTGCTGCAATTTGCATTAAAGAAAACAGTTTTTAAAAGGACTGCCCTTGCCAGTTTTTGTAAACAGCTGTGCCAGGTCACCCTCTGAGGGTGAGGAGGGCACTTTGGGGTGGGAAGGAGAAGTCACACACCAGTATGAGGTTACCAGTTGCAAAGATGGCCTTCATCCAATTCCATTATGTCAGCCCAGGAGTCCTGATGTTAAGGATTAGTTTTGCTTTGTAACCTCCTGACTTTCAAATATCACATCTGACAAAAATCACAAGATTAGATCTCTCAACTCTAACTGGAATTGACCTACATGAAAGTTTCTGGTACAGACCAGTTTAAGACAGTCCCATGCAGAACCCAGTTGTGAACTTGAGATGTTACCACTTACAGTGAAACACCTACACTTCCAGGAACCACATGGGTTGGGATTTCCTACAGTTGAGAGAAAAACACTTCTACAGTGTATTTCAACCTACAGCTACTCTACGGGAAGAGGTATTACAAGTCACCATCTCCGACAAGGCAGAGTGCAGGTGGTTATTGGTTTTCTATGATGCACTGTATTGCCTTTAGCAAGTTCAATTCTCTCTCTTGAAACAGTATTGACAGATTTTGTGTGAAGTACTCTGTATGGAGCATGACATTTTATTATGGGGAAAAATTCTTTCAAGCTTGTCACATTGTCATATGGTAGCACAGATGTCCTATAGCCATTACTTCATGCAAACCATCAAGGCAATGTTAAGCCTTTTAGAAGCTTTTCTATATGTGCTCTCTACCTAGATGCAAAAAAAAAAAAATACTAAGGCTAGGGGTGGATAAGTCATTTGTTTAATTTATAGACTAAAAGAGGAATGTCCAGAATTGCATATTGACCACTGTTATGTTATTAAATATTTTTTCTCAGTCGTTCTGAGCTAATCTCTTGTCACATTGCCAGGAAAACAACATGCTATGCTGCTGGATTGCTCGGGGTTAGGATAACGGATGACATCAGATGGATTTGTAGCAGACTTGAGTTTGAAACTGGGTGATGCATGAGTGATTCTTAGAGAAATTATCAGTCCTCTTGGATCAATACAAAAGGCACAAACTAAATAAACGTTTAGTTCAGTGGGGTGACAAGAAGATGGTCTAAAAAATGACAGGGAGGGTCGACACAGTAGCAGGAGGATGTCTTGTTGGCACTCAGTACTGCCAGTCACATATTTGACTGCATAGCACTTTTTGTGTGGTGGATTCCAGTGGATGTGATTATCTTCACCATCACAGGAGAATGACATTGTTAACTGGCTGTTACCAAAGACTATGTGTGTCCATGAACTCTCGCCTTCCCAAGAAGCTACTTCTTCCACAGTGTGCTCAGAGAACCACCAAGCAGTCAGTCTTCTGTTCTGTCATGGGGGAAATGTAGGCAAGAGACTGTTCTGATAAATTATAAACTTTAAATTGCATGTCTTGAAACAGCTAATGACTTTAAATTATAAGGGGTTCCCCATACAGAGGGAGAATACTGGTTATTGATTGAAAAAATAATTTTCTGTGCTGGTTACGCTGCACAGAATAAGAGAGAAACTTCTATGATCACAGTGGAGGAAGCAGAAACCACTTACCAGAAATCACATATCAGAAACTCAAACAGCAACAAAGTTGTCAATCCTTGCCCAAACCTTGAGTTAAGCTCCTGGGTTTACTATTGCAGTGCTTCACTGATCTGGCCTACCGACACCTGTTTTCCCCTTTTCAACAACATTCAGCTGCCTGACCTGGAAGACTATGGAAGAAATCTCTCATCCACCTTCCATCATCTAAGAGAAGTGAGGCCCAATTGCATTGGCATGTACCTCTTTGATAATATAACCCTGACCCAGTCCCTAAGCACAGTCCCCCCTTTATTTTGCGCATCAGATGAAGCAGGTGACCTACAAAAAAGTAGACTAACAATTAGGTTAACAAAGTTAACATCATAACACATTTCCAAAAAAAAAAGGTTGTGCTAAGCTTGGGAAGGAAAATTTAATCATGTGCTTTCTTAATTTTGGAATACGCAACTCCTTAGACTTTTTTTTTAATATTTATACAATTTGGCTTATAGAGGCATATCAAGTATGAACTTCTGAAAAAAAAAAAAATATGGTCGCTTCTCCTGCCAGCATTAACTAACAGCAGCAGGGAAGAGAGGATGTGCTCTCTGCCTGCTGCTCCAACCGCAGCCAATAGACACAGTGAATAGCCCACTGAAGTGACACAGCTCCTGAACCTTTGCCCTTCTCACCCTGAATGAAGCCTGCCTGAATGAAGTCTGCATCTAGCAACCTGCCTGAAAACCCACTTGTTCTCTCAGTAATAAAATTGTGTGCATTGCACCTCCTGCATATATTTGCAGGATTACTTTTCAGATCATCCCGTTCAAGTTGCAGTATTTCACTGTACTCAAAAGGGAGGCAAATGCAGGCTCAGCCTGCCTATCATACATGTGTAAATACTGCCTAGTGCTTACACTCAGAGCACAAGGGTGCAGCCTGCATGTATCCATCACATCCTGACTCACACTCAGGGCTATAAAATCCTACTCGAAAAAATGGTAGTTCTGTGCAATTTGAAGGATGGGCTTTAGTTTAGAGAGATAGACAGAGCCCTAGGGGTGCGTTGTGGACATTTCCTGCTGGACTATGCAGCTGTAAAGATCAGTCACATTATAAGCCTAACCAACTTGACAGAATCCCTTTAAATAAATCTGCAAATGAAGGCAGCCCCTGGTGGGAAGGAAGGGCCATTGTGGCTTAATTAACTGTTAATGAAAAGTCTGGGCCTTTCCAATATTAGCACAGAACAACCTGAAGTAACACAATCAGTTGGGGATCAGTCTTGAAAAAAAAGAAGGCTTGCAGTCCCCTTTGCAGAAATGATACTTCCCTGCCTTTTAGTGATTCTGGTGTGCCCAGCAACCCTCTAAAATATGAGATGTAAGGTAAAATTTTAGATGACCATTGCAAATTATCCTACCCTGCTGTTCCACTATCTCCACATCAACATAATTGCCATGCTTACAGAGTTTTCAGACCTAGAAACTATAATCTCCTGTAAAATACATTATTAAGTGCAGAAGTCACTCAACATCTTAATCTGAATCCCTTTTAACCTTGCCTTGAGTGATGGCCTCAATTAATTCAGCCAGATGATTTCTAGATACTGAGCAATGGTTAGCCACAAACCTTATTCTTGCCAGTCTCAGGTACTGACCTGCTGAGAGACTGAGTGGTCAGTTCCTCTGTCTTTCCACAACAGTCGAGTAACTTGTGATCAGCAGCATTCACTGATGTACTGTGGCAAATGAAACGAGGAAGGAGAATAAACCAAGGGTGATATTAACTTCCACACTGTTGACAAACCTTCACTGCAGGCATCTGAAAGATGAACATGTCCATGAAAGTTCAGTCACCAGCAGTCATTTTCCCATGAACTAGCTCTTCATTAATATTCTCCAGATTTTCCACACTGTCATAACCATCATGGGACTAGAAGTGGAAAAGTCCATTGTTTTAATAGTCTGCCAAAGAAGGCATATTCCTTTTGCTATATTCAGCAATTCTGTACTCCTTTTAAAGGCATCCGTGTTTCAAATTACTCAAGAACCAGCTTTCACCATCTCTTGCAGATAGGGTTCCACAGCTAATAAATGTCACGGTAAAGATTTTTTTTTTTCTCCTTAGTAGCCCACCTATGTTTAGGTTTTTTCATTTTTATCTCATTACTCAAACTGTAATACTTTACCCTCGGTGTTTCATGCTGGAATTACACGTGGATGGCTCACAAAGATTTATGGACTCTAGAAGGGAACTCTGTGATGATTTAGTTTGACTTCTATATAACATTAAAAAAAATTGTCAAGCAATTGCTTCATCTCAACCATTAATTTTTGGCAGAATCAAAGCATGACTTCTAAAAAGACAATGAGTCTCCATTAAGAGACTTCATGTGGCAGAGAATTTATGAAGTCTCTGGGTAAAATGCTACAACGGATCATTATTCTTATGGTTACAGTTTTAATTCTGAGTTTTAGTGACCTGAACTCTGAGTCACCAACACTTGTTAAAGCTTTTGCCACTAAAGAATTCTCCATTTTCAACTCTCCCTGAATAATACATTAATTTTCATTAAGCTTATACCAACTGTGAGTCTAATGCTGTCTGACTATGGTACTGCAGTCTTCATGGGAACAGAGATCTCCAGATTACTCAGAACCACCCAGAAAATGTCATTCATGACTGACAGAAATCCCCCTCTCCCCATATCTTAAGGGACCTCAGTTTTTCGACCTCCTGTCTTTCTAACCTCCTATCATTCCAGCCTCCTGTCTTTCCAGCAAAATAGTTAAAAGAAAGAAAATTGATTTTGAATGACTAATTATTACCAGTTTTTCTATTCTACTTTTGAGATACTTTTTATCCAGAAGATCCAAATTATCTGTGCTAAGGCGAACAATGATATACAGAGTTCATTTTCATGGAGAGAGGAAGCTGAAAGAGAAGACTCTGAGGAACATATGCATCAGTTCAGAAAGGAGGAGAGGGCAGCAGTTTTCTCCAGAACACTATTTTGCTAGATGAACTTATTTTTGTAGAAACTTACATAAGCCTTTTTCAGACTAATGCCAACTCTGAGTAAATAGGATCTTGACTTTAAAGGATTCCTCCCAAAAGCATTTTCATGTGCAGAACAGAAGCAAATTTATACTAAGCTCCTAAAAAATATTGACACTAATAATAATCATCTTTCACTGTGATTTACACATTGGACATACATTTCTATGCCAGCATAAACTGATACTTGACTTTATTTTTACCTTTGAATTATTGCCTTAGCTGTTGATACAGTCACACCCTGTGCTTACCTTGGTGTAGATTGCCTTCCTTTAGTAAAGAACTAAGCTACACAAGTAGAAACAGGTGTGGATTCACTCGCCATAGGTGACTGTGTTGTTCCCAGGATCATCACCTGAAGTCTGTGCTGGCCTGGATCACGCTGTGCACTAATGGCCATGCAGCAGGCACTGCTGCTTCCCCCACCCACACTGTCCAACTATTGGCACCCTATCTTGAGCATAATAGCATGGACACAAGTAGGGGACTGGAGAAAACTTTTAACTAAAGCAACAGAACAACCATGTCTAAGGAAGGGGCTTGCATAGTAAGTCCCCTGGCCACAAAGGAAAGTGTTCAAAGTATGGAGATCTCTGGTAGCTCCCTTCCTAAGCTATTTCAACCCCCTTTTAAGATAAAGTCATGAGAACATAAATGCAAATTCACAGAATCCAGATCAGAAAGCAAGAGGACCACTTTGATCTCCTCCATCTCCTATAGCGAACTTTGTTGGGCTTCATTTTATGCGCTTGCTACACTTCCACAGAGTCCAATGGCCCTGGTTTGAGTACAGCATATCAGCCAGTAAGGTGACTAGTACAAAAGACTACTTGCAAAGGAAGCAAAAGGTTTTCTGATAGCACAGCGGTATGACATCTGAGTAAAACTTAGATGAAACAAAGAGCACAAGCCACTTCTCCATGTCTAATAGAGGAAGAGAAGGAAAATGCTCCGGGATGGGTAAACCAGACCATTTTCTGTAGCGTTCATTCAGCATCATGCTGTGTCAGGAGCTGTGCACAGCCGGCTACCAGCTACTGACTGCCACACCTACCATCTTTCTTGGACATGAGACAAAATCCAAACATAGAACCACCTCAGTTCTTCAGAGATAATAATTAATGAGTTAGGACTCCATGGTGGCACATACCAGATAGCAGAAAAGACACGTATGTCTTATAAGTCTTACAGAAAGTCTCATTTGGTAGCTGGGCTGAATAAAACATAAAGCCCAGATTCTCTGCTGCAAGGTGATCTCTACGCTGTGCTGTTTCAGGATTTCTGCAAGTCTTAAAGAGCTATTTAAGTGAAATAAAAATAACCTTTCATAAATAAATAGTTTATTGACCAAACTTGCCAAGGCTGCATGTCCCCAAACCTCGGGGGAAGAATTGGCTGTACTGAATCAGCTACACTGAGAAAGGTCCCTCTCTTTCTGCCTTCAACACCTACAAATATTCCAGGGTCTGCTGGGCTGCCCACTGACAGCATTTCTGCAATTAAAATATACTGACCTATGGTCAATTTTACAAAAGGAAGTGGAGCATTTCTTCACAGATTTTAGGGAAGAAGTCTGTCTGAGATGTTTGGGGAAAGCCAGAGTAGTAGGAACAGAGCAGAAGCAGTGTAGCAGAAGAGAGACAGGGTAGAGTTGCAAAAAGGTATTCTGTGTTGCCCTCTATGCCTCGAATTTGTTGAGCTTTGGACGGGTGAGAAAAATACAAGTCTTTCCACCTAACAAGAAAAAGATTTTTTTAGCCTTTTTTTTTTTCTGGTGTTAAACACCTTGTTAATTTTTCAGCGATTAACAGCCGTTTAGCACATGGAGAGTGTGGTGGGCAACTTATGTAGACGAATGAATTAAGGCTAAGAATGCACTGCTAAGATGAAAATCAAAGCTGTCTGTTTTATTGGAAAGGCATCTGCAAATGAGAAGGGAGGAAATTGGTATCTCATTAAAAATGGGAAAGAGAGTGACAGCAAGGGGGGGGGGGAACTAAAATCTTGTTAAAATAACTGCAGAGTCTGTCCTAATTATATGTTTCCAATTGCTAACAAGAAGATATTTGTTAAAGTTTCAGAGTGCTTTTCCTCCAACCAAAACAAACAATATTAATGGCATTATTCTGTCTCCTCGGTGCAGTAGCAGTGATAGAATCTCTTGCAAAATAAACACGTCAGGGCTGAAGATCAGCCAAGTTAAAGCAAGCAAAAAAGGTCCGTTGCTTTTTCTCTTAATGACTAGTTGGAGTATTGTGGCCTGACCTCTACCCCGCTGCACGTAAAGTGGCAGGTGGGGCTTAAAGGGAGGCAGCTTCGCTTAGTAACGAACTAGTCCACAGGGCAGCAGAGGCAACCTTGCCTTGAACAACAAAGAGAACAGCTCCTTTCAGCCCCACCAGGTGCCAGTGCTGGAAAACAGTGAGACTTACCACCCTCCTCTGAACTCAAAGATAAGCCATCATGTCTAGCGCACAGAGATTTGGACTGAACACCAGAAACTTGAGACATTTATTCCCAGTTAGATCTTCCACTGGCTGATTCAATGACTTTACAGACGTAGCCTTGCCTCATCTTGCTTCTGTGTAGACTAAGAGTAAAAAAGCTTTCCCTTAAAGTTTCAAGATAGCAGTAGAAATTAAATGGAAATACAAAGTTCTACACACTGCAGAAGGAAGCCTAGAGCCTGCTGTGACTCCTGAGCAAACTTCAACTGAGCTTGGCTAGAGCACTCCAGAAGTTGTCCCTCAAATAGCCAGTTTGGTTTGTGAAACCCATTACAGACCATAACAGGGCTGAGTTAGATCACTGTGCTTGGAGAAACTCTATGCACCTGTTGTGGAAACCACAGGGAGGTGAAGGAATGCACTGGTCAAAGTGGACAAGACTGCCCATGCAAATGCAGCGTGGACCTGAATCAGACAACTGCCTTTCCAATTTCCTTTCTTCCTTTCACCACTTTTTTACTTTTTCACAAGTGATTTCTCTGATAATCCTGCATGCTGGTATTACCAGCAACACACAAGTGTGTCTAAAACCTTGACGACAGTAATTAATGTATTCCATCAGCACCCATGTCTCACAGCCAGCTGTTTTGTTGTGAAATCTGCCAAGCCGTAGAGGCTGAAAACTGTGCCCCCTACTTTCACTCCATACAAAGTCTGGTGTAACTTTCACTTAACGATTAGTGGCTTTATTCAATCCATCAGCATAGGGCAGGGGTTACACTACTCTCAGGGACATCCAGCAAAACCTGATCTGATGGAAAGCACTCTGCTGAAGGAGAAGTGCCTATCAGAAGAGTAGCTGCAGGTGGAAAAGTGAAAGAGGAAAAAGGGGAGGCCTTTTAGGGAGAGAAATACCACTTCTGTTCTGCTTAGTTATCTGAGCATACAATAGGATGCCTGAGGAAAAAAGATCTTGGCTGTCAGAGTAGGCAGATAAGATAGAAGCCATGCTTGCAGGGACCATCAGACTGTGCATCTGGGCTTTTTGTCTTATTCTGTTCCAAGTATTGTCTAAAAAATCTGTTTTGTACTTTCAAGCCCCTGTAACTTCCCTGTATGGAAAGTTCCATTGTTAATAGCGTAAAAACAGGAACGGAGTGTTTTTTATATACCATACATATTGCTGCATTGCAAGTAGAAAAGGAGCTTTTGATCACCTATAAAGAAAGTCACTTGTTTATCCAAGACTTCGAGGCACAAGAAATGAAAAACCTCTTTAGGAAATCCTTCTTTGCACCGATTAATAAGTTTATGAATCATGAAGATTATTCCTGTCCTTCTCTGATTCACGGCAAGAATGTGCATGCAAATGAATTTTCCATTACTATTGTCTCAGTAAAGGCAAAGGAAACTCAGGTAAAGTGACGGGACTTGAACTTTGGCCTTAAAACAGGTTGATTTATTACCTTTCTCAAATCAGTAGTATGAAGGCAGAAGTATAAAAGCATTCTTTACCAGGAACATTAAACTTCAAATGTGGCAGACATGAATGTTCCATAAGATCCCTGTTCTCTTTGGACCTGTTACCCAGCCAAACCTACCTGGCGGCTCTCAGGCGGTGTTGGATGCCTCAGAAGTCCTTCAAAGCCACCACTTATTCCCTTTCCAAGCTGCACTGGAGGCTACAGTTCTCATTCCTGGTTCCTGCACTCCAAGTCCAATGTTTGCAGTGGCCTTCTCTAGTTTAACTCTTGCACCTTTCACCTTCTCTTTGCACAGTAAGTCTATGAGTTTTATTTCCACCTTCACAACTCTGCTCATTCATGAATCAGGAAGGCTTCTGTGTCACCAACCCTGACTTACAGGGTGATGAAGAAGCTGTGCAACCTTCCACTAGAGCTGCCTGTCCCTGTACACAGACCTGCAACACCTGAAGTGCTTGTTATTGCTCAGCCTCCCAGCTCAGGGCAGCGCTGCATTGGCAAAGGTTGCTGACAGCAAATGCTTCCTACCCTCATGAGGCTACTTGTTTTCCTTTCCTGTTGTCTTCTCAAAATATTCTGGACTGTCCAGTTTTAGGAGCTCTGCTTCTTATCTCCCAGGTAGCTTTATGGTGGGTTTCTTGTTTGTTTGGTTGGGTAGTTTGGTTTTGGTTTTTCTCTTTTTTTTAATTTCCAGGACTCCTCTCTTTAGCCAGACTTTGGGACTTTTTATTCTCTTTTACATAAGACATGGTAAAGTTAGACTACCATCATAAAGTCATGGCGGAAAAAGGGACCACAATAACTTTCTAATTTCTAGAAGAAAACTAAGCTTGACACCTCACTATAAAGCAATCAGCGATGCTACAGTGTGCATGGACTTTCCAAAGTTTGCCAGACTAAGTCCTAAGACCTGGACTGTGTTGACCCCATGCAACCCTATTTGATCCAACACTCCTTTGCAGAAAAAGCAGAAATTGGCCCTTGTCAAACGTCACTGTAGATGAGAAATACCTTCAGTAACTAGGTGCGGTATTTAAATATAGTTAAAGACTCCCTCCTGTGGAGCTTATGAACTCTGCAAAACCCTATGAGAGACTGCTCTGCAGGGGAAGTGGAAAGTATTAAATGACATTAGGGACAAAGACGAAGGCAGGCAGTTTGAGTCAGTAGTGTCGAAGTCTAAATATGTTAGCCCAAAAACCCAGATTCAGCTCCTGCCTATGTCATCGGGCAGATACAGCGAGGTGGCTGTGCATCACAGAACCATTTTGAGAGCAAATAATGACAGCTGCAATGCTGTCTGTCACTACATGCCTGATCTTACACTCCTTGCACTTTTGAGGTCATGAGAGGTGTGGGCCTGGGAGCAGATGGGGGCATTGGTGGTTTGTAGGGAAACTACTGCCTCCCTTTCATGCTTATGACAAACTGTTTGGACATTCACAAAGACCTTCTTCCAGTCAGTGGGCATGAAGAGCAAAGAGGGCACCCATGAAAGACTATGTGGATGAAAACGGGGGATCTGGATGAAATCTGAACTTCAGAGACAGCTTAGGTTTTAACACTTAAAGATTCTCAGACCCTGCTCCAGCACAGCCACTGTGCCCCACTCTGGCTCCAGAAACCAGGTGCTCCTCCACACCCTTCCCTGGCTCTGGGGCTGACAGACATCACCCCAGATGGGCTCTACTCCCGCCCCAGCATGGAGCCACGGAGAGGAGGCCAGCACATCTGGCCAGCATGTGGAGGCCATTGTGCCTGCTCTCCCTTTGGCTCACCCCAGAGAGCCCTGGGGCCAGGGAGCCCTTACTGCCCAACCATCCCCGCCCAGCAGCCCATGGCAGTCCCTGAGGGGCAGACTGCTGGTTCCCCTGTGGCGTGAAGCCCTGAGGGCCTTGGTCAGTATTTGAGAAGAAACCTGGAATGTCCACAAAGGACTGGATGGTGGCTGAGGGGAGAAGTCTTCGAAATAGTCACAGCTGGAAGCAAAGCAGGACATGATGGTGGAAGTCCTAAGTGGTGCACAGTTGAGGAGAGCTCAAGACCTGTAGCACATGCAATTCAGCAGCCTAAAGGAACCAGCTTGTTTAACTCCGTCCTGATCCACACTGGCCACTGTGGCTTCCCAGAGGCAAAGGAGGCCTTTGTGCATTTCACTTCTCCCAGAAGACCTGCAGTCAGCTCTACCATACTCTTCCCACTCTGCCAAAAATAATGTAAACAAGGTCCTTCTGTTTAGTCTGTATCCAAAAAAACTCTCTGTTTTGAACAACTCTGGCCCTGATGGTCAGGGTTGTTTGAACACCTTTATTTTCCTTTCCCTTTGCTGCATTTAATGGCTGGTAGATGGTGTGTTCTCCTGTACTGATGCATAGGCTCACCTCTACAGGTCAAACTCCAAAGAACAGCTCAGAGGACTGCAGTACTATATTTAGGGATATACAGATCTGAAAACAAAATACGTTGGATACACTAATAGCTCTACAGCAGTGTTGGGGCCTCTTGTAGAAGATCTATGTGGCTCCGCGAAAAGAAAAGGATGTTTTTGCCGCTTCCTTCCGCTACCTTCTTTATATAGACAATTATGATCAGCTGGGCAACAGGAGAGCACCCAGTCAGTAGGAGGTTAAGTTTTAAAACATGATAATTTCTTTTGCTGCAAAGAATTGTTTTAGTATATTTTAAGATTAACTTCATATTTCAAAATTCCTCCACTTT